>SJXQ01008885.1:201124-296124 GCA_006408695.1 Aepyceros melampus | reverse complement strand
CACCTCCATGCTATTATGACGGATGTGGGGTCCTGGCTTTTACCCATGACCAACACCTTCACTTAGGGACTTCCCTGTCGCTCAGATGGTGAAGAATCTGCCTGCCATGCAGGAGACCTAGGAGACCTGGGTTTGATCCCTGGGTTGGGAAGATCTCCTGGAGAAGGGAATGGCAGCCCACTCCAGTATTCTTGCCTGGAGAATTCTGTGGACTGAGGAGCCTGACAGGCTACAGTCTTTGGGGTTGCAAAGAGCCAGACACAACTAGCGACTAACATTACCACCACTACTACTAGCCCCTTCACTTATGCTCTGGCTCTTTTCCTTCTCCCTTAGTTAAGGACATGACTCTTGCACTTACCCCCTCTCTCAAATGTCAGATTTGCCCTCTACACTAGCATCCAAACATTCTTAAGCATCTTCCATCTGAAAAGGCTATACCTTGGCTTGGCTTCACCTTCCTGCTGCCCCATTGCTTAGCTCCCTTCCCCCTGCAAAACTACTTTTAAAAGTTCTCCTTACAGCAAAGAGCCAGACACAACTAGCGACTAACATTACCACCACTACTACTAGCCCCTTCACTTATGCTCTGGCTCTTTTCCTTCTCCCTTAGTTAAGGACATGACTCTTGCACTTACCCCCTCTCTCAAATGTCAGATTTGCCCTCTACACTAGCATCCAAACATTCTTAAGCATCTTCCATCTGAAAAGGCTATACCTTGGCTTGGCTTCACCTTCCTGCTGCCCCATTGCTTAGCTCCCTTCCCCCTGCAAAACTACTTTTAAAAGTTCTCCTTACTCACCTTACTCCTTGACTTCCCATTCTTTCTTAACTCATGCCTACCGAGCTTTTGCCTCTACCACTTCACTGAAACAGCTCTTGCTGAGGTCATCACGAATGACCCCCGTGTTGCTGTAAGCCAAGAGTCAGCTCTCAGTTCTACTCTTACTCTCTCTCTTACAGCTTTGGACTCAGCCGAGTCAGCACCTGATTCCCACCTCTTGAAATTTTCTCCACTTCTCTGTGTGACATTATTTCTCTTGGTTCTTCTCCTACTCCATTACTTGTACTTTGTAGCTCTTCTTAGCTGAATATTCCTTACCTTCCTACTTTTTAATTATGGGCGTGTCTCAGGGCTCTCAATTCTACAACCTCTTCTTTGTACACTCACTATGTAGGCAATGTCACATAGTCCTATGGCTTCAGCATGCTGTTTGCAGTTCTACAAGGCTGATTGCTCTCAAACTTACCATATGCTATCAGTTCTAAGACACTCTTTCCCCTCACATTTTACTTTATCTGAAATTGGGCTGTGTCTTACAGTTCATGCTATCTTATAATTTTTGTCATCCAGGCAAGAGTTGTGAAGTAACTGCTCTTGCCAGAGAGCTTGGCCACATTTATTTATATTATCAATAATCCAGTTGCTCATAAGTCTCAAGATAAAGAAAAGACATATCTAATCTGATGCAGATCACAGAATCATGGGCTTTGAGCCAAATGCCACGCTTGGATAAGATTTTGAGAGGCCTTTACAGGTGATGAATGTATTTTGCATGTAGGAGGGATTGTGAACAATGTTGGCTAAAGAGCAGATGGTGGTAGATTAGCTGTATTAATGGATACAACTAATTAGTTGTATTAGTTATACTAATGGATATGGGGAAGTAATGACTTCTCCATATCCATGCCCGGTGTTTATAACTGTATAGTCCCCCATCCACCTCTGAGCTTGGCCTCACATTTTGCTTGGGTCAGTAGAATGTTAGCAAATGTGATCCAAGCGGAAGGTTGAAAAGCACTTGTGCTTCCTGCTTCCCTTCTTGCATGACTGACCTGTTCACTCTGATTCTCTCCCCAGGCCATAAAACCTTTCCTGAGTTAGTCTGAAGGAGCGATATAGAAGACAGCAGAGGAGAGCTCAACCCACCCACCTAGAGCTAAATAAATGTGAAATAGATAGGTTCAGATAGTCGAAGGAGAACTGTATGGACAAAGGAAGAGACACACTGCTTTCGATTGCAGAGGCAGAATTAGAATTTGTGGGTTAGAAAAGCAGAGGGGATCTATGCGATCACCATTTCTTAAGGGCCTGCTATATGCCAGTCATGTAAGGTGCTTTACCTCACTTACCAAGTTATCAAATAAAAATCCTGCAGCGAACCTGTGAGGTTATTACTATGCCCATTTTATAGATGAAGAAATTAAAAATCAGAGAGATGGTAATTTACTCAGTATATTAGCCAGGATTCCATCAGAAGTAGAGAGAAAGTGATAAGAGACAGAGGGGAAGAGAGAGAGAGATCTAGGAAAAAAATCCGTTTATGTGATTGTGAGGGCTGGTAGACTACTAGAGCTATGAGAAAGGGGAGATTCGAACTCTTGGCTTTTAAGTTGCAATCCCCAGATGGAATTTTTTCTTCAGGAGAGCCTTAGTTCCACTCTTCAGGCTTTTCAAGTGATTGAAGCAGGTCCACCCAAGTTACCTAGGATACTCTTCCTTTCTTAAAGTAAACATATTGTAGATTTTAATCACGTCTACAAAATACCTTCACGCAACACCTATCATTTCCCTGTTGATGAACAGTTAGATTTTTTTTTAAGCTTCCCCCTATTCTAAATAATGCCGTGTTGAACATCTTCACACAGCACTTTGCACATTTGTTTTAGTATTTCTTTGGGACATAAGTTCCCAGGAGCTTAGCTGATTTGGAGAGACAGTTGAACTGTCTGTTAAGTGTTAGAGTCGATTAAAACAATGAGTCAAAATCTAAGTTACAGTTAAAGCTTTACTCATTTTCTACAATAATTCAAGTAAAAGACTAGAGCTGGAGAAAGCACCTACTCTCCCTCTTTAATTTTCTCTGTGGAGCTGTGCCCTGGTGAAGGGTCAGCTGGGTCAGTGCAAACCTGGGTATCATCTCACTGTGCAGGGAGCCCTGAACAAAAGACTCCAGCAGTTTTATAGACTCTGAGATTGTGGGGGGCATAAGAGGGAAGGGGCAGGAGTGGAAGAATACTGGGTACCAAGCCAGAGTAGGGAAAGTGTCCTCCTGGCTTCCCTTCTCCCTTCATAAGGGGGCCTCTGCAGGGGCATCTGAGGACCTCACCCCAAGCCTCAGGACCCAGAAGTGAAGGTGTTAGGCTTGGGGTGGAAATATGTGAAGAATGTGAGCAGCAAAGGGGACCCAGGTCCTTGAGTGCATCCCCTTCAGACTGAGATGCACAGCTGTGACCCCAGGCTGGTGTCAGGAGGGCAGCGTTCTGGTGAGGCCTGCCAGGTAAAGCCTTTGTAATTGCCCGTGGCCAGGCCTGAAAAACCACACAAAGGGTTTTATCCAGGAGCTCCCAACTTCTCATAAATGCTGGGTCAGAGGGATATGCACTTTTTAAAGGCTTTGGCACATAATACTGTTCAGAAGGCTGACAGTTTGCCTATTACCGCAGCTCATCAATGTTGGGAATGGTTGTTCTCTTGACAACCTGGCAGTTAATCGTGGTTTCTCATCGCTTCAGTTCCTCTTTACTGGTTACCAGGGAAATGGACCAGCTTTCCATGATTTCTTTAAATGAGGCATTGTTGCACGGTCCGCCTCTCTTGTTCTGATTGGCAATACCAGCTCTATCAGATAATTTACTTACTTTGGTGCTGGTTCCTCATCATTTTAATTATTATAACTTTACATTTTATTTTAATATCTGATAGGACTGGACCTTTTCCCATTATCCTTTTTTTGCAATTTTTGTCTTTCCTTTTATGCATTTACCTTTAGCTATATGTCTAATTAGTTTGGGGTGGTTTTCAATGAGACGGGGGTGTAAATACCTTGCTTAGTTGAGGAAGAGCAAGATTGTTGACATCATTTTTCCATTTTGCCCAAGCAAGACAAGCCCTTTTATATTTACCAGGACTGTGAAAACTGTACAAAATATGACATGCACATACACTTAAGTTACATACGTAGTCTTCACTCTACATGATTTTCATACTACCATGGTTTAGTTAATAGCATGTCTCTAACAATACAGTTCAAATTTTAGTTACTGTAGTATATACTGTGATAATTGCATAAAGCGCATATCTTACTGCTAGCTCTTCAGTCTACAACTCACTCCACGCATAACAGGCCAACACATTGATCAGTGACCTACCACATCTCTTCCTTTAACGTCGGTCAGTTCTCGGCCATTCCATATTATTCAGTTCAACCACAGGTAGCAAAGGGTAGTGGTGTTAAACTCATCTCCCAGTGATACACCTGTGTGATGTTTTATAAAAATGGATAATCAAAAGAAGGAATTAGGTAATGAAGATGAAACTGCAGCAAAAAATATTAATAAGTGATAATGCTGAAATTTGAATTGAACGTACATAGAATTATAGAAACAGTAGTGACTGGGAACCGTGACCCTGATGCTCTTCAAAAGACTAGATCTGTAGTCAGAGGAACAAATAACAACTGACATAAATTTTACAAGTGGTGGTGACAAAAAGGATTTGTGTGTCTCTGGAAGTGACTGGGTCAAAAACTTCAAGTTAAAGGAAATCTTGGAGACATCTCACAGCATTGAAAATGCAAAGGATAAAACGTTGGATGCGATGCAAACTTTAAAAGGAGTATGATAGTTTGCCAAAGCAATGGAAAGATGCTTGCTCCTATCATAAAGTATACAAGAAGAAGGAGATTACTGTTCAAATTACAATTGAGAAAGTATTTTTGAGGTATAAAGAGAAATGAAATAAAGCGTTTTCATTCTCAGCGTTTCTAATGTTCCAAATTACAGTGTACTAAATTCTACTATTTCTTTATGAATTTATTACCAACAACAAGAGTTTTAAATGCTTGGCCAATGATAAATTTAAAAACTCTAACTTTTCCCTGCCGTGTAGACTGCCTACACGGAAGGGAAAACGGGTTTTTCCCTACTATGAGTTTCCTTCCTTAGACTCTTTATTCACACAAACATTACACTTCAACATTTCTGATCACCATTATGTGTGGAGGCTTTTGCCCCATACCAAGCAATTCAAAATAAAGCGTTTTCATTCTCAGCGTTTCTAATGTTCCAAATTACAGTGTACTAAATTCTACTATTTCTTTATGAATTTATTACCAACAACAAGAGTTTTAAATGCTTGGCCAATGATAAATTTAAAAACTCTAACTTTTCCCTGCCGTGTAGACTGCCTACACGGAAGGGAAAACGGGTTTTTCCCTACTATGAGTTTCCTTCCTTAGACTCTTTATTCACACAAACATTACACTTCAACATTTCTGATCACCATTATGTGTGGAGGCTTTTGCCCCATACCAAGCAATTCTCTAGGACTTCCCCAGTGGCTCATCACTAAGAATCCACCTGCAATGTAGGGGCCACAGGAGACCTGGGTTCTATCCCTGGGTTGGGAAGATCCCCTGAAGGAGGGCATGGCGACCCACTCCAGTATTCTTGCTTGGAGAATCCCATGGACAGAGGAACCCTGCAGGCTACAGTCCATGGGGTTGCAAAGAGTTGGCACAACTGAGTGACTTGATATGTATGTATGTGGGTAATTCTCTGGGACACCAGCGGGGTGCCCTGCAATTCAATGGAATTCTGATGCCATCTGCTTGGAGATAGTGTCAGACCCCACAGGTCAAGGGCTCAACCCCACAAGACTGCTTCCCCCACCTTCCCAGCTCCACACACACACACACACACGCACACACGCTTTAGCGGCCAATCACAATCCCTTGTTATCACCTGTCCTTCTGACCAACTGGCTATAAATTCCAGTGACCTCCTCCTTGGGTTCAATTACTTTGCTAAAACAGCTCACAGAACTGAGGGAAACACTTGTTTGCCAGTTTATTGAAGAATAAAGATGAACAGTTTGATTAAAGATACATAGGGTGAGGCCTGGAAGGGTCTCCAGAACAGAAGCTTCTGTCCCTGTGGAGTTGGAGTGTGTCCCCCTCCCAGTGTGGATGTGTTCATTAACCTAGAAGCTGTGCACACCATGTATTGTATGGTGGCTTCACCAGGCAGGCACAATCAATTATTAACTCCTTTTCTAGCCTCTCTCTCCTTTCTGGAGGATAGAGACAGGGCTGAAAATTCCAAGCTTCTAATCATGACTTGGTCTCTCTGGTGACCAGTCCCCATTCAGAATCACTGCAGTAGAACAGAAAATGTTCCCAGTGCTCTTATCGCTTAGGAAATTGCAAAGGTTTCAGGAGTTCTGTATCAGGGACTGGGAACAGAGACCAATATGTATGTTTTATTATCTCTCAGATGACAATTTGTAAAGCTCACAAAACAACTGTAATTTTTTTCCATTGATAAGATCATTTTGCATGATTTCTGCCTGTACAGTCACTTTCTACATTGATGCACTATCGTACAAAGTGAGCACAGTTTGTACTATGGAAAACAAGAAGGCAGGGTGAAGAAGAATGATAAGCAAAGTGGAAATCCCATAGCTCAGAGCAGATGGCAGGAAAAGAAAAAGCTTCATCTCGGTGAGAAAAAGCCCCATGAGACCACCACTGGCCTAGAGGATAAATGTGCTACAACTGAGTTATATGGGCACACTGACACTCCAAAAGGTTCTTCCCAAAGCAAAATCACTATGACAGATAGATAGTTGAATCCCTATAGTTACTGCAGAATTATTTACAATAGCCAAGAGACAGAAACAACCGAAGTGTTCATCAGTAAATGAATGGGTAAAGAAAATGTGTTGTGTGTGCGTGCTTAGTCACTCAGTCGTGTCCAACTCTTTGCGACCCTGTGGACGGTAGCCCACCAGGCTCCTCTGTCCATGGAATTCTCCAGGCAAGAATACTGGAGTGGGCAGCCATTCCCTTCTTCAGGGAATCTTCCTGACCCAAGGACTGAACCTATGCCTCCTGCATTGCAGGTGGATTCTTTACCATCTGAGCCACCAGGGAAACCTTAAGAAAATGTGATGTGCCATGTATATGTATGTGTATATACAATGTAATATGATTCAGCCATAAAAAGAAGGCAATCTTGCCATTTGTGATAACATGGTGGACTTTGAAGGCATTATGCTGAATGAAATTAGTCAGACACAGAAGGACAAATACTGTATGATTTCACTTATAAGTGAAACCAAAAAAACAAAACCCTGACTCCTAAATACAGAAAACAGAATGTACTGACTAGAGCAGGGGTTAGTGAGTAGGAGAATTGGATGGAGGTGGTCAAAAGGTACACACTTCCAGTTAGAAGATAAGGAAGTACTGAGGACAGAATATAGAACATGAAGCCCATACTTAATATTACTGGATGGTATGTCTGAAAGTTGCTAAGAGAGTAAATCCTGAAAGTTCTCATCACAAGGAAAACGTTTTTTCCTTTTGTAACCATAGGAGATGATGTTAACTAAACTTATCTTGGTAATCATTTCACAATATCTCTAAGTCAAGTCATGCTGTACACCTCAAAGTTACACTCTATGTCAATTAGATCTCAACAAAACTGCAAGATAATAAGGTTCTTCCCTATAATCAGTTTATTTCAACATAATGAGTATCTCTGAAGCTTTTGCTTATATTCTGGTCCTGGTTGCCTGAGTGCTCCTTGCTCCTTTCCTACAGGAGACGAGATTGTTGAGGTCAAGGATGTCTCCTGTCTTAGCGCTGTGTCAGGGAGGGGGAGAGTTCTCACTCCAGTTCTTTGTGTGACGTCATCCTGGCCACTTAATCTTCCAGTACAGTGACACAGTGAAACCCTTTCAGCCTAATGGATTCAGGCACATCTTTCCTGGGCCGATAGCCAGAAATGGATTGATGTCCTGGTTTGGAAGGAGAAGGAAAGCACAAAGACTTTTTCCAGTCAAGGAAGAAACAAGAGAAAAAAAGAAATACAGTTTCTGTCAATGACTCTGAGTGAGGATTTTTCCTTAAAATCTCAATGATGCTGGACAATGTTGTGAAAGTGTTTTATAAAGCCAGGAAGGGCTAGCTGTGCTTAACAAGGTCATTCGATTTTAATGCCTCACTTGGGACCGTTGCTATTTTGGACCCAATAAAGGAGTCTGCAGTGGTACACGTGAGAAAATTTAAAAAGGTAAATCATGTCTATAATGTGATCAGTTTAGAGAGTGAGTTTTAAGAAGAAAGCCAGCCAGCCAGTGAGATGTAATCTTGGTAGAATGGTTAACATTTTCCAGGGGAGAAAGGTACAGGAAAGACAGAGCCAGCTGTATTTATAGATGTTCTGCCTACAGCTCTGAGGTGTAATTTGAGAAACCCAAAGACCTGTCTCATTGGATATATGTCTTTGGTAAGTTCATGTACTTCCTGCCTTTATCTGGACTTCTTAAACGTCTTTCTGAATCTGCCTTGGATGAGCAGTATGACCTTGCACTAGTTCCTTATCTTTCCAGCCTTTTTGAAGGATATTTCTAAGATGTTCAACTGCTTTGTGACTCTCTGCAGTTCTTCATGAGAAATGCTTTTAATTGAATGGACATCTGGTGTCAATAATTAATTTCAAAAATGAAATGAAAAACCCAGACTTGTTCCAGAAAGGATTTAAGGTGTCTTGCCATCACTTTATTTCTTGGACTTGCATACATGAGGATATTTTTGACCCAGCCCTGCACCATGGCTGCCACCTTCAACTAAACTGAGGCATGATCTGGGATTTCAGAGGTTCTTGAGTATTTTAGATTGCTTCTCAGATTGATCAGCAGCACAGATTAGTGCATGAATATTCCCTGATAGCTCAGTTGGTAAAGAATCTGCCTGCAATGAAGGAGACCCTGGTTCGATTCCTGGGTTAGAAAGATCTCCTGGAGAAGGGATAGGCTACCCACTCTAGTATTCTAGCCTAGAGAATTCCATGGACTGTATAGTCCATGGAGTTTCAAAGAGTTGGACATGACTGAGCGGCTTTCACTTTCACAGGTGATTAAGATTTTTATACAGAAATAGACTGTATTAAATATAAAACATCATTCACATAATAATAGCCAGTTAGAAAACATCATTCACATAATAGAAATAGCTATTAAATACTTTAAAAAGAAAACATGAAAAAATAAAAACACAGATAACTACCGTCATACTCATTTTTTTAATACTCATTTTAAGAACTATCAATCGCTGCCTATCTACCCTTTATTTTCATCTCAACTATAGGTAAAAAACAAACATTAGAAAACTCTCTATAAACATTTTCATAGAAATAAAGTCAATTGGTTATATTATAGCTTATGTTTGGCTCAAACTCTTAGAGGTTTTAAGAAGATTTGACCCTAAAAGCTCATTTAGGACTTTCAATTTCTTACAGAAAAATGACAGGACCTCTAATTTTCCACACTCTTTCAAAAAGCATGTGTATCAGGTCACTCAGATGGTAAAGAATCTGCCTGCAATGCAGGAGACCTGGGTTCACATTTTAAGAACTATCAATCGCTGCCTATCTACCCTTTATTTTCATCTCAACTATAGGTAAAAAACAAACATTAGAAAACTCTCTATAAACATTTTCATAGAAATAAAGTCAATTGGTTATATTATAGCTTATGTTTGGCTCAAACTCTTAGAGGTTTTAAGAAGATTTGACCCTAAAAGCTCATTTAGGACTTTCAATTTCTTACAGAAAAATGACAGGACCTCTAATTTTCCACACTCTTTCAAAAAGCATGTGTATCAGGTCACTCAGATGGTAAAGAATCTGCCTGCAATGCAGGAGACCTGGGTTCAATACCTAGGTTGGAAATGTTGGCTGAAGAGGAGAATGGCTACCCACTCCAGTATTCTTGCTTGAAGAATCCCATGGACAGAGGAACCTGGTGGGTTACAGTCCATGGGGTCACAAAGAGTCAGACATGACTGAGTGACTAACACAATAAGGAAAGTAAACAAAATCTACAGTTCAAGCTTGCAATATAACTAAGAGACAGGAAATAGTGCCATTCAAATAAAGTAGAGAATTAAAAGCAGCAAGGCCACCCTGTGAGCTCTGTTGCAGTGGAGAGTTAGGCAGATACTAATGGGGGAGGAATGATGGTAAAATCTCCCCCCATGAAAGATGGTCCCCTGCCACCCTCCCCATGAGTGGAGAAATACTGAGACCACTATTGCCATGCCATCACCGTTCATATGATGACTTTTCATCACATGTCCCCATGTGAAACGGAAGCTACTTAGCCTCAGCTGTGTGGCATCCCTGCCATAAGTGTCTGACTGCAACTGAATTTCAGGAAAGAGAAGAATCCAGAATGTGGCTATTCTGTAGGACAGCTGATCTGTATTCTAAAGAGGATTCAGCGTCATGAAGAACCAGGGAAGTGCAGATCTGGTTTCAGGTTGGAGGCAGTAATGAGACATAGTAATCAAATATTAATATAATACATGAGTTTTGACAGAAGCCTGGATGAGTGCAAAGCTACACTGGCCACTTGGCACAAGGGGAGGGAAATTTTAGTACAACAACGATGTTATTGAATTAGTGTTGGTCTTTTTTAGATGTGGCAATGGTGATGTGGTTGTATGTGAGAGCACCCATGTGCATGAGAGATGCATGAAATGAATGGAGAAGTTAGAGGTGAACTGACATGAAGTCTGGGGTGTCTTTTCAGGTGATTTGGCCAAAGGGAAGTAAGTGTCTAAACAGGGAGAGATGGCATGGACATGATAAGATTAACAGCTGTTGAGTCTAGTGTGGGGTATACACTTATATCAACCATTTTGCAGGTTTAAGTTTTTTCAAAGGGAATTTCAGGCATCTTTCCTTAAGCCTTTGAGACATTTAGCAGCCTCCTGAAAACTTTCTGGTAACATTTGCCAGGTACCCATCCATCCATAGATGTTTACTCTCTCCATGGCAAGCACGGAGGAGAAAGATAACAGGGAAGCTTGTATCACCTGCAAATTCCTAGTTTGCATCGTGCAACTGTTATGCCCGTCTGGAGTTTCTTTGGCATGGTGTTTCTTAAAGTGTGACCTAGGAACCTCTTGTGAGCCTGATTAATACTGGGTCTGCCCCATACCTGCTGGAACTCTGGAGGTGGGACCCAAGAATTGGGATCTTAGCAAGCTACCTGGGATCTTTTGCACCCCCAGCCTTGCTCTAGCACTTATTCCACGGTTACCACCACCAAATTCATCCCTAACAGGCATTTAGTATGAACATTACTTAGCACTTAGCAGGCTACATTAGAATTTACACAACACATCCAGGGAGAAAATGCTCCCTGGTGAGGAAGCTATTTCATCCACTGCTATTCCACCAAACTTGTAGTTTGGCCTCTGACACTGACCTCTGACTCAAATGCGTTTAATTCCTACAAGAATCACAGCTTCCTTCTCCCCTTTTCTCTACCCACTCTCATTCTCCCACACGATTATTCAGAACATTGATTGTCATGTTTAAATAGAACTGCAGCTTTCAGAGTGATTTCTTCACACGGGGTTAAGATTTTACATTAACTAGGATGAAGGCATATTAACCTAACACCATCCACTGCAATGAGAAAAACTAGTGCCTAGCGGAAATAAGGAGGAATTCAGCTCTGATGAGTGCTGAGGAAAGCATGTAGAAGAAATGTGGAACTACGTCTGAGCCGGGTGGGGACCTTGTCAGCTGGGGTCATGAGAGGGCCCAGAGTTTTGAGAGTGCTAAGAGAGGAAGGAATGCCAAGGGTGGGCTAGGGGGCCATGGGGAAATAGTTTTGCACGCAGACTTTTGGCAGGTAGTTTTAAAAACTTCTTTTCCAATTCAGAAATTGTTCCTAAAAAAAAAAAAGGGAAAAAAATTTAATACTCTATTTGTAAATAACTGAGTCCATATGGACAAATGCTTGATTATGGCTACTAGAATATCACCCTTAGTCATTTGCACCGGAGTTTCTCATAATGCAATGCCCCTTGAGCCTCCAGGAAGCAAATACCACTCCCCCAGCTCAGTCAGGGACGCTTGGGGTTAAGATCTCAGTGAAGAGATCATCAGTAATGTAATACCATTTCTGTAATCTGTGCTGCTCATCTGTGACAAGTGAAGAAGCCCTGGGGGAAGGAGAGGATGGAGTGACAGCTAGTGGACATGGAGTTATTTTGGGGTTTAATGAAAAATTCAACTAATTGTGGTGATGACTGTATAACTATGTGAATATACTAAAAACCATCCAGTTGCACCTTTTAAATGGGTGAAATGTATGGTCTGTAAATTGTCTCTCCATAAAGCTTGTAATACTGCACATATCTTTTAAATCTAGAGGAACAAATATCAGAGGAGAGTGTTTGTGAATTATAATCTGACTATGACCAGGGATCAAAGGCTAAACGTTGTTATCCAAGTTGGGAGGAGACTAATCATGAAACTTTTGAAGAAGCATAGATAAAAATGATTAAAAAAAAAAAAAAGACCTATTTCTTTGGCATCACCTACTCATTACTTCTGTGTTTTTTAAGTTGGTAAAGTAACCAGAAGGAACATAAAGAGGAGGTGAGAGTGTGAGCTGCATTTCCATAAAAATTTCATATATTATTATTTTTTAAATGCAGCATTTCACAGGAGCTGACACTGAGATGACGTGGGTGGACTGAGATGAGTGAGAGTGTTCATGTACTATTATTATAATAATTGAATTTTCAGAAACAGCAATTCATAGATAGGCAGCTGTGACTGCTAGCTTGTATCCCTGCTGCCTCTTAATATTTCAGGGGCTTCAAAGCCCTCTGCTTTAGTTCGTTTGTGCTTATAGGGCTTGGCTGGTGGCTGAGTGGTTAGAATTCAGGGCCTTCACTGCTGTGGCCTGGGTTCAATCCCTGGTCAGGGAACTGAGATCTTTTTTAGGGACTTCCCTGGTGGCTCAGATGGTAAAGCGTCTGCCTGCAATATGGGAGACCCAGGTTTGATCCCTGGGTTGGGAAGATCTCCTGGAGAAGGAAATGGCAACCCACTCCAGTATCCCTGCCTGGAGAATCCCAGGGATGGAGGAGCCTGGTAGGCTACAATCCCTGGGGTCGCAAAGAGTCGGACACGACTGAGTGACTTCACTTCACATAGGGCTTGGAGACAATATTGCCTTTAAACAGTGTTACTCCAAACCCCTGAGAGCTTGGGGATGGGAGAAGGGGTGGAAAAACAACAGAGGTGACTATTAAATAGAGAACCTTGAGAGCCTCAAAAAATATAATAGAACCAAACTGTCTGACTCCTGAGACAAAGCAGGGGCCAGCTGGGATATGAAGTCTGGGCATCTGGGTCAAGACATCACATTTCCTGGGGCCATGGGGGTGGAGCTGAGAGAACTCTGGGGTGCCTCGGGGAGAACTCAAAGCAGAAGTTGGGTAAATTGTTCAAGTCAGTGGCTGATGAGAAGAGGCTAGGCCGTGAGGGAGAATGGGACGCACAGGCTCGGGGAGAAACCCTGAGACAGGAGGGTTGAAGCAGAGGGCAGAGTTGGGGTTAAGCAGAGGTGGCTTTGGGGGATTTCAGAGAGCTGTGGGTGCTTTCAAGTTGGATGAAGAGAGGCTAGGATGGGGAAGGAAGTGTTCGTGGCTCAAACTCCCTATTCCTTGTTCCTTCTCAACTCTTGCTCGGACCAAATCAGAGAATCATAGAATCTAGTGGCTTCACCAGCCAGGCAGTCAGCGAAACCTCCAAGGACAATGATGTTTCATAACCCTTGGGATGGTAGCCAGAGCACTGCTAAACCGCCCACACCACCAAAAAATTCTTCCTTCAGAGTGCATGGTTGCTGCCTGTGAAACCTATTTCTGACCTTGGCCGTGGACTGGCTGGGTTATATCAGCACAGCCGGTGCGTGTGCAGGAAGACAAGCTAAGTGTCAGCCTGGTCCTTTTGTTGTTTTCTGTAAAGTGAGAGCTGCCTTATCGGGCTACTGTGAGGACTAAGATGAGATGCCTAAAGCATGCAGACGAGTCCTTGGCACCAAATGTGCGTGCTCTCAGCATCAGAATGGTATTTGTGTTAGTATTTGTGTTGCTCTTAGTTATACTTCCCTGGTGGCTCAGACGGTAAAGCGTCTGTCTACAATGCGGGAGACCTGGGTCCAATCCCTGGGTCGGGAAGATTCCCTGGAGAAGGAAATGGCAACCCACTCCAGTACTCTTGCCTAGAAAATCCCATGGACGGAGGAGCCTGGTGTCATGGGGTCGCAAAGAGTTGGACACGACTGAGCGACTTCACTTTCACTTTAGCTATACTGAGGCCTGTGTCCCAAGGTTTGTACTAATCACAAGAGGCTTCTATCTGGCAGTTAATGGTGTCCTTCGATTTCCTGATGGGCTTCCCTGGTGGCTCAGTAGTAAAGAATTTGCCTGCAATGCAGGAGACTCAGGTTTCATTCCTGGGTTGGGATGATCCCCTGGAGAAGGAAATGGCAACCCACTCCAATATTCCTGCCTGGGAAATCCCATGGACAGAGGAGGCTGGTGGGCTAGAGTTCATGAGGTTGCAAAAGAGTCAGACATGACTCTTAGTGACTAAACAACGACAGATTTCTTGGTAACACTGGTGACCAAGAAGATGTGGTTGTTGGCCTGTCGAGTACTTTTTGTGTGATCAGCCCTCTGGTGTGGTGTCCTGAAGGCGAGGTCCTGGAAGCTGAACAGGACTTTTTCTATCCAAAGTGGTCCTTTTAAAATTTAATTCAGATCATGTCACTCCTCTAATCAAGCCTTTGCAATGACTCCCCATCTGAGTCAGGGTGAAGGCCAACATGGTTAGGAAGGCCTGCCGTTCCCAGAGGATCTGGCTCCCATGACCCGCCTGGTCTCACCTTCACAACCCCCTCGCTCACCCCTTTGGCCACACTAGACTATGCATCATGCTCCAAAGAGACTTTTCCATGGCAGCTACCCTCTGTTCGGAGCATTCTCCCCTCAGAGATCTCGCTGAGGCACTACCTCTGCTCCTTCCTGTCTTTATTCAGATCACCCACACAGTGTCCACCCTCTCAAATTGCCTCCCTTTCCCTTCCACTCCCAACACCCTTTCCTGCTTTTCTATTAGGATTTATCACCTTCTAATACAATATCAAATTTATATAGTTGGCTTATTGTTTATCTTCTCTCTCTAGACTATAAACTCTACTCAGGCAAAGATTTTAGTTTGGTTTGGGTTTCACTGCTGTATGCTGAGTACCTAGAACGGCACCCATTACGGATTAGAGGAGTTCAGGACATAAATGCTGAATGAATAGTTGTTTCTTCAGAAGGGATTCGGTTCCAGTATGCAAAGCCAGCCAGCCTCAGACCTGTTCTTTCCAAGTTCTTTTCAGGGTGTCTGTGTGCCTGTGTGCTAAGTTGCTTCAGTCATGTCCAACTTTTTGTGACACTATGGATTATAGCCTGCCAGGCTCCTCTGTCCATCGGATTCTCCAGGCAAAAATACTGGAGTGGGTTGCCATGCCCTTCTCTAGGGGATCTTCCTGACCCAGGCATTGAACCTGCATCTTGTATGTTTCCTGCACTGGCAGGAGGGTTCTCTACCACCAATGCCACCTGGGAAGCTAGAGAAGTTCATAACTGCTGGGAGCCCAGCTGTGGGCTCAATCAGGACATTACTCCTGCTTCTTGGAGTGGGTGATCACTCACTGTAACTATTCAGGGAAAAGATGGTTGAACTATGATATTGCTTGTAAAACACAGCAGTTTTCTCAGAACTAGTTAATGTGAGTGTCCAACAAAATGAATCTTACAAAATTTCAGACTTCAGTCTTATGGGAGCTTATAGAACAGCTTTCAGGTAGAAAGAAAAATGACCTTCAAAATTCTCTTGTAAGAAATCCTCCTACTCCTCCCACTTTTGATTTTTTAACCTTATAATATCCAGTTAACTTTTGAGAAAAAAGTAAAAATTTAAGAGATTGATTTTAGCTATTTTGGTGACATTAAAACTCTTTTAGACTCTAATACTAAAATTGGGTAAAAACTGAAAAACTTCATCTTCAGTGTATTTTCTATGACTTCATATAGTTTTTTAGGTGACCAGAGTAGAAAAAAGTGTCCAGGTATGTCTCAAGTCTCAAGTCAGACAGAAGTTGAAAATGTCTCTTTTTTGTGCAAATTAGTAGCCACACTATGAAACTAAATTTTGGAAGAAGAGGGAAATTCTAAAGAGAATTTCCCAATTTAGTCTAGACTGCTAATCTCATGAAGCATATTTTACTGACACTATCATTAAAACTTTTATTATGTGTGAGTTTAAAGCAAAGTAGGAACACATTTCCCGCCCGAAGAGAAGAGTTGCCTAGTTTCAAAGAATCAGCTCTTAAAGGCGGGCAACAATAGAACCATCATTTCACACCCACCAAAATGGCAGCCCGTGTGGGTGGACAGTGCACTGTACTGTTAGATGGTAGCTTGTGCTTAGACAAAATAACTGTTTCTTAAGAGGAAAAAAAGAAAGCAGAAAAATACTGACAGAGAAACCCAGGGATTCTATCTCAGTTCAGTTACTCAGTCTTGTCCAACTCTTTGCGACCCCATGAACCGCAGCATGCCAGGCCTCCCTGTCCATCACCAACTCCCAGAGTCCACCCAAACCCATGTCCATTGAGTCGGTGATGCCATCCAAGCATCTCATCCTCTGTCATTCCCTTCTCCTCCTGCCTTCAATCTTTCCCAGCATCAAGGTTGTTTCCAATGAGTCAGCTCTTCACATCAGGTGGCCAAAGTATTGGAGTTTCAGCTTCAGCATCAGTCCTTCTGATGAATATTCAGGCTTTATTTCCTTTAGGATGGACTGGTTTGATCTCCTTGCTGTCCAAGGGGCTCTCAAGAATCTTCTCCAATACCACAGTTCAAAAACATCAATTCTTGGGCCTTCAGCCTTCTTTATGGTCCAACTCTCACATCCATACATGACTACTAGAAAACCGTAGCTTTGATTAGAGGGACCTTTGCTGGCAAATAATGTCTCTGCTTTTTAATATGCTGTCTAGGTTGGTCATAGCTTTTCTTCTAAGGAGCAAACGTTTTTTAATTTCATGACTGCAGTCACCATCTGCAGTGATTTTGGAGCCCAAGAAAATAAAATTTCTCATTGATTCCATTGTTTCTGCATCTACTTGCCATGAAGTGATGGGACTGGATGCCATGATCTTCATTTTTTGAATGTTGAGATTTAAGCCAGGTTTTTCACTCTCCTCTTTCATCTTCATAAGGAAGCTCTTTAATTCCTCTTTGCTTTCTGCCATAAGGGTGGTGTCACTGCATACCTGAGGTTAGTTACTATATCTGAGGTTAGTATAAATGTTAGTAATAATAACTAGAAATAATAGCCATAATCTACCTATTACTTTCTAAGAGCTAGGCACCAAGATAGGCATCTAACTCTTTGATTTAGCTCTCAAAATAACTAATGTAACAGATAGTGCTCCCATTCTGGAGATGAGAGAACTAAGGTTTAGTCAAGTTAAAACTTTTGCCTGAGGTTATATAGAACTAGGCTTAAGCTCAGATCTATTTAACTCTAAACACCATGCTTTTGAACATAGCGCTATACTGCCTGCCACATTGCTTCTCAACCTTTCCAGATTCAGCCCCTTCATAGCACACATTTCACGTTTCTTTATTATTCTAAAATGAAATTCATAGATATTACTGTGGGCTAACCCTATAATTTTGAGAAACACCCAATATTCCAAATATAATAAAAAGGAGAGGGAAGTATTTTATAATAATATATATTCAAATATCTAAATAAGGAGGTGTGAGTGCATAAGTATGAAAAGGCACAAAGATAGGACACTGAAAGATGAACTTCCCAGGTCAGTAGGCACCCAATATGCTACCGGAGGTCAGTGGAGAAATAACTCCAGAAAGAATGAAGGGACAGAACCAAAGCAAAAACAACACCCAGTTGTGGGTGTGACTGGTGACAGAAGCAAAGTCCGATGCTGTAAAGAGCAATATTGGTTAGGAACTTGGAATGTTAGGTCCATGAATCAAGGCAAATTGGAAGTGGTCACACAAGAGATAGCAAGAGTGAATGACAACATTCTAGGAATCAGCAAACTAAGATGGACTGGAATGGGAGAATTTAACTCAGATGACCATTGTATCTGTGGACAGGAATCCCTTAGAAGAAATGGAGTAGCCATCATGGTCAACAAAACAGTCCAAAATGCAGTACTTGGATGCAATCTCAAAAGCAACAGAATGAGCTCTGTTCGTCTCCAAGGCAAACCATTCAGTATCACAGTAATCCAAGTCTATGCCCTAACCAGTAAACTGAACAAGCTGAAGTTGAACGGTTCTATGAAGACCTACAAGACCTTTTAGAACTAACACTCAAAAAAGATGTCCTTTTCATTATAGGGGACTGGAATGCAAAAGTAGGAAGTCAAGAAACACCTGGGGTAACAGGCAAATTTGGCCTTGGAATATGGAATGAAGCAGGGCAAAGGCTAATAGAGTTTTGCCAAGAGAACACACTGGTCATAGCAAATACCCTCTTCCAACAACACAAGAGAAGACTTCTATACATGGACATCACCAGATGGGCAACACTGAAATCAGACTGATTATTTTCTTTGCAGCCAAAGATAGAGAAGCTCTCTACAGTCAGCAAAAACAAGACCGGGACCTGACTGTGGCTCAGTTCATGAACTCCTTATTGCCAAATTCAGACTTAAATTGAAGAAAGTAGAGAAAACCACTAGATCATTCAGGTATGACCTAAATCAAATCCCTTATGATTATACAGTGGAAGTGAGAAATAGATTTAAGGGACTAGACCTGATAGACAGAGTGCCTGATGAACTATGGATGGAGGTTCATAACACTGTATAGGAGACAGGGATCAAGACGATCCCCACACAAAAGAAATGCAAAAAAGCAAAATGGCTGTCTGGGGAGGCCTTACAAATAGCTGTGAAAAGAACAGAAGTGAAAAGCAAAGGAGAAAAGGAAAGATATACCCATTTGAATGCAGAATTCCAAAGATTAGCAAGGAGAGATAAGAAGGCCTTCCTCAGCAATCAATGAAAAGAAATAGAGGAAAACAACAGAATGGGAAAGACTAGAGATCTCTTCAAGAAAATTAGAGATACCAAGGGAACATTTCATGCAAACATGGGCTCAGTAAAGGACAGAAATTGTATGGACCTGGCAGAAGCAGAAGATATTAAAAAGAGGTGGCAGAATACACAGAAGAACTGTACAAAAAAGATCTTCATGACCCAGATATTCACAATGGTATGATCACTCACCTAGAGCCAGACATCCTGGAATGTGAAGTCAAGTGGGCCTTGGAAGCATCACTACGAACAAAGCTAGTGGAGGTGATGGCATTCCAGTTGAGCTATTTCAAATCCTGAAAGATGATGCTGTGAAAGTGCTATACTCAACATGCCAGCAAATTTGGAAAACTCAGCAGTGGCCACAGGACTGGAAAATGTCAGTTTTCATTCCAACCTCAAAGAAAGGCAATGCCAAAGAATGCTCAAACTACCGCACAATTGCACTCATCTCACATGCAAGGAAAGTAATGCTCAAAATTCTCCAAGCCAGGCTTCAACAGTATGTGAACCATGAACTTCCCGATGTTCAAGCTGGTTTTAGAAAAGGCAGAGGAACCAGAGATCAAATTGCCAACATCTGCTGAATCATTGAAAAAGCAAGAAGAGTTCCAGAAAAACATCTATTTCTGCTTTATTGACTATGCCAAAGCCTTTAACTGTGTGGATCACAATAAACTGTGGAAAACTGAAAGAGATGGGAATACCAGGCCACCTGACCTGTCTCTTGAGAAACCTTTATGCAGGTCAGGAAGCAACAGTTTGAATTGGACATGAAACAACAGACTGGTTTCAAATAGGAAAAAGAGTACATCAAAGCTGTATATTGTCACCCTGCTTATTTGAATGAGTAGAGAAAGAGGCTGATATTCCTTGGTTTACACAGAAAGCCAATAAAGCCCTGAGACAAGGATTTTGCTCTGTTCTCGGAGGCCGCAGGTGCCCTCCCAGTCTCCCGAGGGAGTGAAGATGCAGAATGCCTTCCCGTTTATATCTTAGAAACCCAGGCAGGTAGGTGAATGCAGAGAGCCTCTATGTTCCAAGGGATCAGCCTGCAAAAGTGAGTAAGAGAGAGAAAGAAAAAAGAAAAAAAAAAAAAAAAAAAAACCACGGGATGACCAAGCTTCTTTGGTGAGCAAGGCCCTTTACTTTATTTTCGAAAGGGACTTTTATACCTTAACTTGTACATAGAGGGAAATGAAAGATGCAAGACCATGCAGAATCAGCCCAAATACTCCAGCAGTTTTGCTCTTATAAAGCCAGGATTTTTTCTGCATACCTTTCCCACAAATGATGTTGTTCCCACATTATCTTCTGGCCTAGGAGGCCTGTGGACATTTTATGACCCTCTTTTGATAAAGTCTGCTCAACCAGAAAACTTATTTTCCCTCAAAGTGTTTTTTCTTTATATTTCTAATCTATGTCAGCCTCAGAAAATGCTAAACAGAGTTACATTTCTCACAGAGCAAAGGTGCAGTGAGTTACAAGAAGGAACCAATTAGCTCAAAGGTCTGATGTGGTTAATTTCAAGGCTACACTTGTTTTTCTTACATTCCAACTATGTTAACTAGTCCACTCCCAGGTGGACAGTGGCTAAGAGATATGGGAACTTAGCAACAAGCATTGGCCCAATAATGAAATCTTATACCAGCACTACTCTAATAGTTTTTAACTCTTTGAAAGGCTCTATGTTTTAGGCTTCCTGTGCCTCTCACAGTTCGGAGGCTGTGAATAATCACATGTGTAGCTGCAAGAGTCTGGATAAACCTGCCAAGCAAGCTAGAATGCTAACAGGGGGGGTTGATTTGTAATATTCCTCTCATGTCCAGGAGACTTATTAGCTAGAGCCCTAAGTTGATTTTCTCCAGAGAAAGGTGGTCGGGGATAGCCCAGGGAGGCCTGGCATGCTGTGATTTATGGGGTCGCAAAGAGTCAGACACGACTGAACAACTGAACTGAACTGAACTGATTGTCAAGAGAGTTGGTGAAAGGCACAAAATAGTAAGACGGACAGATTCTGCTTTGGGGGTAGATGCTCGAGCTGATCTAGGGAGCCCCTTGAGTCCTGAAGCCTTGCTTATTAGGTCTCTTCCGCATGACCTTGTCATGGGGGGATGGCCCATGCTGGCTCCTGGCAAGGACTGATGTTGAAGCTGAAACTCCAATACTTTGGCCACCTGATGTGAAGAACTGACTCATTTGAAAAGACCCTGATGCTGGGAAAGATTGAGCATGGGAGGAAAAGGAGATGACAGAGGATGAGATGGTTGGATGGCACACCTACTCAATGGGTAAACTGAGTCTGGGTAAACTCTGGGAATTGGTGATGGACAGGGAGACCTGGTGTGCTGCGGTTCATGGGATCGCAAAGAGTTAGACACAACTGAGCCACTGAACTGAACTGAACTGACTGTATAAGAAAATATAATAATGCTTTCAGATGCCTGAGTGTATGTGAAGAATCATTATGAATGCAAATATTATTATCAGTGTTGCCAGGGGAGACATGAATTTCTGAAATAGAAAACAGTTTTTGATAAGACTCAGCATAACAAAGTGCAACTGCCCCTCCATTTATACAATAATAACATTCTTGTTAAATTTATAAAAATGAAAGTCCACATTCCAGGTATTTTCTTCTGTTTATAGATGAAGTATATTTTAACTATCTAGGCCTGGATGATGGTAAACATGAATGCTAGATGAGACTTCTGAATGTCTAGAGATGTAGAACTTCTGTCTACTAAACACCAGCCAGTAGAACCTCCCAAATATTTTAATAGACAAAAGCAAAACTAAAACCAAAGGAAAAAACTTCACAAAGCATACCACCACAAATTTTAAAAACACTCCGTAAATGGTAACACCATCTTCTTTATGACCTATTGACAAAATTCATGACCTATTCAAAATTCAGTCTGGAAAAAAAAAAAAAATTCAGTCTGAACTCTATGTAACAAAGATTTCTGTCTCCCAGAACTCTGTAAAAATATATCATAGGGTTTCTTGAATCACTCTTCAGGTCTAAATATCCCATCTTTCTTCCCATCCGTGAAGATAAGGCAGACCAGGCAGACCACATTCTCCTAAGACTGAGGTGGACACCCATTGAACAGTGGCTGCTTCCCCCAGCACACATATGTAATTGCCTTTTATTAGCTTTGATGGTTCTAGCTACTTGATTACCTAACTAAGGGTATATTCACCCCAATGCAAGCTATCAGATATAACTACATAGACTCCAGAATCATTGACTCTCTTAATATTTATGTTTACTGCAGACCACCTGGTTGATGTGGAATTCACTACAGTGTTTTCCACTCCATTCTTCATTCTTGGCCACCATAGAAGACAGTGTTGCTCTCCAAGCATTTCATGTGTTTAACTGTCATTTTTCAGCTTTTCTTTTTGTTGAAGTTTGGGGCAACGTGACTAATTTTGCCTAAGATTGGAAGAAGTGATGTGTGTTTCTTCCAGCAGAGTACTTAATGAATGTGAGTTCCTCATCCTCTCTTGCTCTGCCACAGCAGACAAAGAAGCTAAATTTTCTGGGTGGTTCAGCTACAAGTTGGGGGAGCTTCCATCCCTGAGTGACTCTATGGAGCAGAGTCTTGAGCCATGTTGCACATATAACAGGAGCAAAATATGAAGCTGAGAAAAAAAATAAAAAGTCCTAGAAATTTGAGACTTTTTATTTAACTTGCTGACCTAATCTGGCCTAGATTACCTGATGCATGTACTTTGTTAATAATGAGAATGAGTAAGAAGGAGACTTTTTCTTCCCTACTGTGCCTTGGGGCCACTGTGCCTGCCTAGCCTTAATCTACACTTTTGAGACACATTCTATGGAGAAATAATACTACAATTGCCAGTAAGTCCAATTCTTAGAAATAATCTTAAAGATGTGTGGTTTCTATTTATGGACTAATTCTTATCTTAGTTTTATAAAGACCCTTCATTTATATCATTTATTGTTGGCTTGTGATGAGGAAGACATGTAGAAAACAATTTTTAAGAGGTAAGCTATTATTAGTGTATGATAGACTTTCTCAGGAAATTCCCCAATAAGATTTTATGACACGTTAAAGCGATTTGAAAGTGAAAGTGCCAGTCACTCAGTCATGTCCGACTCTTTGCGACCCCAAGGACTGTAGCCCGGGCTCCTCCGTCCATGGGATTTTCCAGGCAAAAATACTGGAGTGGGTTGCCATTTCCTTCTTTAGAGGATCTTCCTGACCCAGGGATCAAACCCAGGTCTCCTGCATTGCAGGCAGACTCTTTACCATGTGAGCCACCAGGGAACCGTAATTTACCTTGTGGCAAATTATTCATATCTTTTTTACTCAAAATCTTTTCAGTGGTTTTAATAATTACTTTTATAGATAAACTAGATGATAAATCCTAAAATTATGTGTATAATTAGTAAAAAAGTGAAAGTGTTAGTTGCTCAGTAATGTCCACCTCTTTGCAACCCCATTGACTGTAGCCCACCAGGCTTCTCTGTCCATGGGAATTCTCCAGGCAAGAATACTGAAGTGGGTAGCCATTGCCTTCTCCAGGGGATCTTCCTGATTCAGGGATCGAATCTGCATCTCCTGCATTGCAGGCAGATTCTTTACTGTCTGATACTGTATTAAATATTACTTTTATTTCCTTTAGGATGTTGTTTCTTCTCTGATATTTAAAATAGTGTGACCCAATGGAAAGAATATGAGCTTCAGAGTCTGGGTTAAATAGATTTTAGAAAGTAAAGTAATTGATTGCCTTAGATTCCTGAGAAGTCCATGGGTTCTCTGAGTTCAGGGATGTCTGGATTTAGACACTTAAAAAGATTATCATTAGGGTTAATCTCTCTGTGTCTCTTCTCTTCTTTCCCCTGTGTTGGCTCATTCTTGGCAGGCTTTCTCCTTTCGGTAGGAAGAGGTTGCTGGCTATTATAGGTGCATGCCTTCAAAATCCTAGTGCAGCAAGAAAGGGAGAAAGGCCTTCTCTTTTGCTTTCTCCAGAAAAAGCCGTGCATTCTCTCTGATGGGTTTTGGTCATGTCACATGACACTTCTGTCCACTGTGCCCTGAAGGACTCAATAACCTGATGAACTATGCCTGGGTGCCATACCAACTCCAGGTTGGCAGAGTTAATCCAATCAAACCACAAGAATGGGGAAGAACTCTGGGTAAACAAAACCAACACATTTCTGCTATGGATTCAGACATGTATGGGTTTGAAATCTCTCAGTATCTTATGATTTCCCTGACCTTGTATAAATTATTTATCTTTTCAGAACCTGAGGTTTTTCATCTGTGAAATAGTATACATGGTAAATAATGCCATCCAGCCAGGATTTTGTGATGATGTAATGAGTAAAACAATGTTGAATAAACCTTATTCAATGCGGACTGAAGAAGGTACTCAATATATGGCATCCTGAATCCTGTTCATTCGGTATTTAATAACTATATGAAGCACTGCACAGTTCCAATGGCCATTATCATAGGAAACCTTAAGGGTATGGCTTGCTTTCTTTGCCACACTATTCGCAGAGGGAATCTCCTTGCCTGGTTCAGTAAGCCAAGTCGATGAGTGTCATTAGAGTTACTAAGACACACACCTGCGTTAGCTGGATCAAAGCAGCTGTGTTTATTATCATAATTCACCAACACTTCCACAGTAATTTCTCACTCATTATTGAGAGGTGGAGAGCTATAGTTCATTTTATTGTAAATATATCCCCTATAATTTCATCATGAAAAAATGAACTTGACATTAGCCGTGTGCAGCACACATTGCTGTTATTTCCTTGACATTCCATTGGCCTCTGACTTTACCTTCAGTATTTCTTTGTTTAAAATAAAATAAAATTTTTGTTTTTAGTATCGTTTTGTTTTTCCACTGAATATGTCATCTGAGACCTAACCACAACTTGCCATTCTACTGGGCCTGATACTTCACTAACTGGTTAATGTTTGTAAAGTACTTTCTATCACCAAGATTTTAGAAAAAGGACTTTAGCATTTCCTGATTAATCTTCATAATGTAGATTAGTGTTTCAGAATTTCATATTTAGTCAGTACAAAAGCCATTTAACATCCAACTACAGCTCTTCACTTTACAATTTATTTCCATCTTATCCTGCTGGAGTGGATAAGAGGATAAAGGGAAGGCTAATATCTACCTCCTTTACATTTCCTTGCATCTAAGCTTCTGAATGTGATTTAGGTGCCAGTCAGATGCACTCATGCAAGATTACCCTGCTTATTTAACTTCTATGCAGAGTACATCATGAGAAATGCCAGGCTGGATGAAGCACAAGCTGGAATCAAGATTGCCGGGAGAAATATCAATAACCTCAGATATGCAGATGACACACCCTTATGGCAGAAAGTGAAGAGGAACTAAAAAGCCTCTTGATGAAAGTGAAAGAGGAGAGTGAAAAAGTTGGCTTAAAGGTCAACATTCAGAAAACGAAGATCATGGCATGCAGTCCCATCACTTCATGTCAAATAGATGGGGAAACAATGGAATCAGTGTCAGACTTTACTTTGGGGGGCTCCAAAGTCACTGCAGATGGTGACTTCATTCGTGAAATTAAAAGATGCTTCCTCCTTGGAAGAAAAGCTTTGAGTAAACTAGACAGCATATTAAAAAGAAGAGACATTACTTTGCCAACAAAGGTCCATCTCGTCAAAGCAATTGTTTTTCAGTAGTCATGTGTGTATGTGAGAGTTGGACTATAAAGAAAACTGAGCGCCAAAGAGTTGATGCTTTTGAACTGTGGTGTTGAAGAAGACTCTTGAGAGTGCCTTGGACTGCAAGGAGATCCAACCAGTCCATCCTAAAGGAAATAAGTCCTGAATATTCATTGGCAGGACTGATGCTGAAGCTGAAACTCCAATGCTTTGGCCACCTGATGCGAACAACTGACTCATTGGAAAACACCCTGATGGTGGGAAAGATTGAAGGCAGGAGGAGAAGGGGACAACAGAGGATGAGATGGTTGGATGGCATCACCAACTCAATGGACATCAGTTTGAGTAAGCTCTGGAAGTTGGTGATGGACAGGGCAGCCTGGTGTGCTGTGGTCCATGGGGTCGCAAAGAGTTGGACACGACCCAACAACTGAACTGAGCTGAACTGCCTCATATTCCTACCACTGTAATATATATGGGCTTCATTATGTATGTTTGGCTGATTGAGTAAGAAAATCCAAGAACCTGGGATGAGGGATTTATGTTTTTCTTACATGAGTGAGAGAAAAAGATGGAGAAGAGAAGAATGCCATACAAATGAGGAAAATGAAGAAACTGTTGGTAAAGAGGGCTCCACTGGTGGCTTAGGTGGTAAAAAAAATCTGCCTGCAATGCGAGAGACCTAGGTTCAAACCCTGGGTGGGAAGATCCCCTGGAGGAGGGCATGGCAATCCACTGCAGTATTCTTGCCTGGAGAATCCCCATGGACAGAGGAGCCTGGCAGGCTACAGTCCTTGGGGTTGCAAAGAATCAGACACAATTGAGTGACTAAGCACACACAGCATATTGGTAAAGAGGAGAGGGTAAGGAAGAAAATTTACAACAGTAGTAGGAAGGAAAAGGGAAGAGATTTGAAGAAATGTTGCCATTGATAATGAATTAGATGTCCTTGCAAAATCTTTGCATACTGTGGAATGATATTGAGCTAACCATGTCATTGCACTAAGTGTCTGATCAGTTCAGTTCAGTTGCTCAGTCATGTCCAACTCTTTGCAACCCCATGGACTGCAGCATGCCAGGCTTCCCTGTCCATCACCAACTCCCAGAGCTTACTCAAACTAATGCCCATTGAGTTGGTGATGCCCTCCAACCATCTCATCCTCTGTCATTCCCTCTCCTCCTGCCTTCAGTCTTTCCCACCATCAGGGTCTTTTTCCATCAGTCAATTCTTCTCATCAGATGGCCAAAGTATTGGGAGTTTCAGCCTAAACATCAGTCCTGCAAATGAATATTCAGGGACGATTTCCTTTAGGAAGGACTGGTTGGATCTCCTTGCAGTTCAAGGGGCTCTCAAGAGTTTTCTCCAACACCACAGTTCAAAAGCATCAATTCTTTGGCGCTCAGCTTTCTTTATACTCACATCCATACATGACTACTGGAAAACCATTGCTTTGATGAGACGGACCTTTGTTGACAAAGTAATGTCTCTGGCTTTTAATACACTGTCTAAGTTGATCAAAGCTTTTCTTCCAAGGAGGAGGCATCTTTTAATTTCATGACAACAGTCACCATCTGCAGTGACTTTGGAACCCCCCCAAATAAAGTCTCTCATTGTTTCCACTGTTTCCCCATCTATTTGCCATGAAGTGATGGGACTGCATGCCATGATCTTCGTTTTCTGAATGTTGAGTTTTAAGCCAATTTTTTCTTTTTTTATTTTATTTTTTGATATAAATTTATTTATTTTAATTGGAGGCTAATTACTTTACAATATTGTATTGGTTTTGCCATACATCAACATGAATCCGCCACAGGTGTACATGTGTTCCCCATCCTGAACCCCCTTCCCACCTTCCTCCCCATACCGTCCCTCTGGATCATCCCAGTGCACCAGCCCCGAGCACGCTATATCATGCATCGAACCTGGACTGTAAGTCAACTTTTTCACTCTCCTCTTTCACTTGCATCAAAAACCTCTTTAGTTCTTCTTCACTTTCTGCCATAAGGGTGGTGTCATCTGTATATCTGAAGTTATTGACATTTCTCCCAGCAATCTTGATTCCAGCTTGTGCTTCTTCCAGCCCAGAGTTTCTCATGATGTACTCTGTATAGAAGTTAAATAAGCAGGGTGACAATATACAGCCTTGATGTACTCCTTTCTCTATTTGGAATCCGTCTGTTGTTGCATGACCAGTTCTAACTGTTGCTTCTTGACCTGCATACAGATTTCTCAGGAGGCAGGTCAGGTGGTCTCATGTTCCCATCTCTTTCAGAATTTTCCACAGTTTGTTGTGATCCACACAGTCAAAAGCTTTGGCATAGTCAATAAAGCAGAAGTAGATGTTTTTCTGAAGCTCTCTTCTTTTTTAAATGATCCAATGGATGTTGGCGATTTGATCTCTGGTTCCTCTGCCTTTTCTAAATCCAACTTGAACATCTGGAAATTCTCAGTTCATGTACTGTTAAAGCCTGGCTTGGAGAATTTTGAGCATTACTTTGCTAGAGTGTGATGTGAGTACAATTGTGCAGTAGTTTGAACATTCTTTGGCATTGCCTTTCTTTGGGATTGGAATGAAAACTGACCTTTTCCAGTCCTGTGGCCACTGCTGAGTTTTCCAAATTTGCTGGCACATTGAGTGCAGCACTTTCACAGCATCATCTTTCAGGATTTGAAACAGCTCCACTGGAATGCCATCACCTCCACCAGCTTTGTCTGTAGTGTTGCTTCCTAAGGCCCAGTTGGCTTGCATTACAGGATGTCTGACTTTAGGTGAGTGATCACAGCATCGTGATTATCTGGGTCATGAAGATCTTTTTTGCATAGTTCTGTGTATTCTTGCCACCTCTTCGTAATATCTTCTGCTTCTGTTAGGTCTATACTATTTCTGTCCTTTATTGTGCCCATCTTTAGTAAGTCTCCTGTAGTGTTCCAGTTAACCAGGCAATGTAACAACCCAGAACTTAGTGGTGTAAAACAAATAATCAATTACCTACTAAGGTTTTGTGGAAATTGTATTGCAAATAAAACCTCTGAGCTAAGAATAAAAACCTTTTGGGTATTATAGTTTTAAAGCAAACTTTGGGTCTCTAAGCTTGCCCTGGCTTCAGTTGGGCTGGATGGATTTCTAGGGGGCATAGTCCTCAGTGCCTGTTTCAGATGTGGCTATGGAGGATGATAGAAAAGGAAGAACATCCTAGAGGGAAGATTCAGGGGCCAGGAAGAATAATGGGAAGGGAGTTCCTTCCAGAATTTAGAATCTCCATCAAATCAAGGGACTCTCTCCTACACAAATCACAAGAAAACTCAAAATGTCTGAAGAATGTCATCATTGCTGTGGACAAGAGACTGTTGTGTGTTTTCCACTCTTTATTTTTCTGTATAGGAGTTTTCTCTTCTGTCCCTGCTCAGTCATTGTATATTGGGAGTGGGAACATGGAGTGGCAATCTGTCCTTTTAGTCAGAAAGACCACTGGGTGGCACATATAGGATACTTTGTCTCTTGAAGACTCTGAACTTAGCCCTGGGATCAGTGACTGTGACTGTGACTTTGTCTCCCTTGTGGAGGGACTGAAGTTGTTCTCTTTGTAGGAGGACCGAAAGGATGGAGTGTGTGTAACTGTGAATCAAGCCCATTCTTTCCTCCCCTTCCTGGGTTCTGGGTTAGACTGTATTTCCCAACGTGCTTTGCAGTTAGGTATGGCCAACTGAGAGCTTTCCAATGGAATGTGAGAAGTCTCTTCTCAGCCAAAATGGGCTATCAAAGCACTGTGCCTTTTCCAGACTGTCTCTTTTCACATTGCCTGCTAAATGCGGGAGATTCCAAGATGACAGAGGAGGGCAAGCCACAGAATAAAAAGAACCTGATTCTCTGAATGACCATACTGAAGGCAACCACTAACCAGGAACACTAACATTGGACTGGAAAGTGAGCGAGAAATAAAATTTTATTATGTCAGGCTACTAAAATGTTAGGATTTATTTCTTCAGCAACTAAATGTTAATCTAATTAATGCAATGAGTATGGGTTGATACATGAAGAAATCATTAGTCTACTCCAATGACTGGCTTGGTTTTTTACCTAATGGCCCGAGGTCATTGGTTAGGTATCTGGCCAAAAAGGGGATAAAGAAGCAGTGTTTCTTAATAAGATTAATATAAATATTAATTAGATTTCTTCATTTGCAAGCTTTATTTACCCCAATAAACAGCAATACAATTTATGTTGAATTGTTAAATTTTGAATTCTTACATTTACCATGAATACTCAATGACTTGATTTGTTCTATTTTATGAAACATGAATATGTGAAGTATATGAGTTTGAAAAACATTTTCAAGCACAGAAAAAAAAGGAAATATTTGGTTATGACAAACGAATGTTCATTTTAGAAACAAATTGCACTTTAATATTAGTGCATCATATTTCTATTCCATTACCGTGATACAGATTGATTTTTATCAGTCCTGTTAGCTGCCTTCATGGCAGCTCTCATGTTCCATCTTTGTCCATTTCACATTTATCTCACTAACTCTAGCACCTAGCAAGATGCCTTATACATAGAGCCTAATTAATATTTGGGAAATTGAACTTAATTGAAAAATATCAAATTACAAGTGATGCAGAACAAGTCTAAAGATCCTTTATTTATTTGTCCTTGTAATAAAAATTTTGTTGTGTTACTGGAAAAGTCATTTTATAACAGAAAGGACATTTTTGCTGATGAATCATTTGAAATGTCTCTGTCTTTCATTTCATTCCATTAATGCCTTGGAAGTTTTTCATTTCATATTTAATATTCAAAAGTGCATGGGTATTGAATCACAGTGAAAGCTTTTAACTGGCCTTTTATTGCATTGAGATTTTGTAGGTGAATAAACATTATTTGGCCTTGTTCTCAAAAATAAGCATCATTAAAATCACTGAAATTATTAAAGCCATGTTATGTCTTCTTAAACCTTTCTTGGATCATTTCTTGTCCTCATTCTTTACAACAGGTATTAACAACCCCGCTGAACAGAACCCATAGCCAAGGTTACAGGGATTCACTCCAGATCATTTTGTAGCTGTTTGTAGCTGCTCACTAAGACAGCTCTCCTCTGCGTCCTGCTCTCTCCCTGGTACCGAATGCCTAACAGCTGCATTAGCTCACCCGTGTTACTGAGTGCGCTGAAAGATGACGCGCTTTTCTCAGCATGCCTGGTGCATCAGCAGATGCCCTCATGGCCTTAAAATATCAAAGTACCTTCCCAAGCATGTGACCTTTCCTGAGTGGCAGGTGCTAGATCAGAACAGTACATACTTTGGCATCACAAGGCCCAGCCTCTGATCCACACTACTCAATAGATTTTGTTTCACCCATGCAGTCTCACATATTACAACAAATTGAGTAAGCCTTGCAGAGTGCTTTCACCGTATGACCTCCTAGAACTATTACTTATCAATTCCGCTCTCTCCTTTACACCTGCTAAAATATAATCCTCTGCTGAGAAACTTCATCTTCTCTCTGAAGGCAAAGGCATGAAGTAATTCATCATTGCAAGGCCATATTTGGGGCTTCCCAGGTGGCACTAAGAGTAAGGAACCTGCCTGCCAATGCAGGAGACATGACAGACGCAGGTTCGATCCCTGGGTCGGGAAGATCCCCTGGAAGAGGGCATGGCAACCCACTCCAGTGTTCTTGCCTGGAGAATCCCATGGACAGAGGAGCCTTGTGGTCTACCATCCATAGTGTCGCAAAGAGTCAGACACAGCTGAAGTGACTTAGCACACACACAGGGCCATTGTTATGGACTGAACATTTATGTCCCTCCCAGTTCATATGCTGAAGCCCTGGCCCCTGATTTGATAATGGGATTTGGGTGTGGGACCCTTGTGTGTTAATTGGGTTTGGAGCAAGTCATGGGAGTGGGGGGCCTTATGATGGGCTGGGGGCTTTCCTGAGGGTATGTTCTGTCTGCCATATGAGGAGATAGAAGATTCTGTCAGATGATCCCCATAAACACTCTTCTTGGTTTTCAGACTGCTATATTTTCTACCAAACGTTACTTTGCTGCCAAAATAAAGTAATTGAGAGAGCCCCCATGACAGGAGGTACTTTGTAAGAACTTAAATAGGAGTCAGCCCCTCAAAATTTGATGTGGGGGGTAAATACAAAAGCTTTTAAATGTTCAGATCCATGGTGCTGGATCCAAGAAATCTGGACTATGGTCAAGAAATACAAATTAAAAATTTTTTTAATTATGTCAATGTTGAAGCTATTAATTTATACATAATATAATATATAGTGTGACAAAATTGTTGTTAATCATAACTGCATCTCTTTTTTATCAGAGTATAGTTGCTTTACAATGTTGTGTTAGTTTCTGTTCTGTAGCCAAGTGAATCAGTTATACGTATACATAGTGAAAGTGAAAGTGGCTCAGTCGTGTCCAACTCTTTGTCACCCCATGGACTCTATAGTCCATGGAATTCTCCAGGCCAGAATACTGGAGTGGGTAGCTTTTCACTTCTCCAAGATATCTTCCCAACCCAGGGATCAAACCCAGGCCTCCCACACTGCAGGCAGGTTCTTTACCAGCTGAGCCACCAGGGAAGCCCAAGAATACTGGAGTGGGAGCCTATCCCTTCTCCAGCGGATCTTCCCCACCCAGGATTGGAACTGGGTTCTCCTGATACATGTACATATATCCCCTCTTTCTTAGATTTCCTTCCCATTTGGGTCACTGCCGATCATTGAGTAGAGTTCCCTGCGCTACACCGTAGGTTCTTACTAGTTATCTATTTAGTACATAGTAATGTATATATTAATAATGTAATGTATATATCACAGCAACTGTGGAAAATTCTTAAAGAGATGGGAATACCAGACCACCTGACCTGCCTCTTGAGAAACCTGTATGCAGGTCAGGAAGCAATAGTTAGAAATGGACATGAAACAACAGACAGGTTCTAAATAGAGAAAGGAGTATGTCAAGGCTGATGATATGATGACTAATCTAGAGCCAGACATCTTGGAATGTGAAGTCAAGTGGGCCTTAGAAAGCATCACGACAAACAAAGCTAGTGGAGGTGATGGAATTCCAGTGGAGTTGTTTCAAATCCTGAAAGATGATGCTGTGAAAGTGCTGCACTCAATTTGCCAGCAAATCTGGAAAACTCAGCAGTGGCCACAGGACTGGAAAAGGTCAGTTTTCATCCCAATTCCAAAGAAAGGCAATGCCAAAGAATGCTCAAACTACCACACAATTGCAGTCATCTCACATGCTAGTAAAGTAATGCTCAAAATTCTCCAAGCCAGACTTCAGCAATACGTGAACTGTGAACTCCCTGATGTTCAAGCTGGCTTTAGAAAAGGCAGAGGAACCAGAGATCAAATTGCCAACATCCGCTGGATCATGGAAAAAGCAAGAGAGTTCCAGAAAAACATCTATTTCTGCTTTATTGACTATGCCAAAGCCTTTGACTATGAGGATCACAACTGTGGACAATTCTGAAAGAGATGGAAATACCAGACCACCTGACCTGCCTCTTGAGAAATCTGTACGCAGGTCAAGAAGCAACAGTTAGAACTGGACATGGAACAACAGACTGGTTCCAAATAGGAAAAGGAGTACCTCAAGGATGTATATTGTCACCCTGCTTATTTAACTTCTGTGCAGAGTACATCATGAGAAACGCTGGACTAGAAGAAACACAAGCTGGAATCAAGATTGCTGGGAGAAATATCAATCACCTCAGATATGCAGATGACACCACCCTTATGGCAGAAAGTGAAGAGGAGCTAAAAAGCCTCTTGTTGAAAGTGAAAGAGGAGAGTGAAAAAGTTGGCTTAAAGCTCAACATTCAGAAAACAAAGATCATGGCATCTGGTCCCATCACTTCATGGGAAATAGATGGGGAAACAGTAGAAACAGTGTCAGACTTTATTTTTGGGGGCTCCAAAATCACTGCAGATGGTGACTGCAGCCATGAAATTAAAAGACGCTTACTCCTTGGAAGAAAAGTTATGACCAACCTAGATAGTATATTCAAAAGCAGAGACATTACTTTGCAGACTAAGGTCTGTCTAGTCAAGGCTATGGTTTTTCCTGTGGTCATGTATGGATGTGAGAGTTGGACTGTGAAGAAGGCTGAGCGCAGAAGAATTGATGCTTTTGAACTGTGGTGTTGGAGAAGACTCTTGAGAGTCCCTTGGACTGCAAGGAGATCCAACCAGTCCATTCTGAAGGAGATCAACCCTGGGATTTCTTTGGAAGGAATGATGCTAAAACTGAAGCTCCAGTACTTTGGGCACCTTATGCGAAGAGTTGACTCATTGGAAAAGACCCTGATGCTGGGAGGGATTGGGGGCAGGAGGAGAAATGGCATCTGGTCCCATCACTTCATGGGAAATAGATGGGGAAACAGTAGAAACAGTGTCAGACTTTGTTTTTGGGGGCTCCAAAATCACTGCAGATGGTGACTGCAGCCATGAAATTAAAAGACACTTACTCCTTGGAAGAAAAGTTATGACCAACCTAGATAGTATATTCAAAAGCAGAGACATTACTTTGCCGACTAAGGTCCGTCTGGTTAAGGCTATGGTTTTTCCTGTGGTCACGTATGGATGTGAGAGTTGGACTGTGAAGAAGGCTGATTGCAGAAGAATTGATGCTTTTGAACTGTGGTGTTGGAGAAGACTCTTGAGAGTCCCTTGGACTGCAGGGAGATCCAACCAGCCCATTGTGAAGGAGATCAACCCTGGGATTTCTTTGGAAGGAATGATGCTAAAACTGAAGCTCCAGTACTTTGGCCACCTTATGTGAAGAGCTGACTCATTTGAAAAGACCCTGATGCTGGGAGGGATTGGGGGCAGGAGGAGAAAGGGACGACCAAGGATGAGATGGCTGGATGCATCACGGACTCAATGGACGTGAGTCTGAGGTGAACTCCGGGAGTTGGTGATGGACAGGGAGGCCTGGCGTGCTGCGATTCATGGGGTCGCAAAGAGTCGGACACGACTGAGCGATTGAACTGAACAGAACTGAACTGAGCTACCAGAGAAGCCCAGTGGAGGGGCAGAGTATGAAATGGCTGAAAGACAGGTCTGAGAGGCTGGGGATTTGGACTCACGGGGACAATGAGTGACCACCAAAAACAGAGGTGGAGTTAGTGTCAGGGTCCCTCCGCAGCCTGGAAGTCATTTGAGAAATAATTATTGATCACCTACTGTGGGCAGGATAGGAAATCAGAGACCACAAGGATGTTCACAAAGACACACACACACACTTATAAACACAAATCACAGTATGGTAGTGGCCTCAATGTATAGAAAGAGGCTTTATGAGAAACTAGCACAGGGACCTCTACTCAATGTTCTGTGGCAACCTAAAGGGGACGGACATCCCCAAAAGAGGGGATATATGTATAGGTGATTCACTTGGCTGTATAGCAGAAACTAACACAACATTGTAAAGCAAGTATCAGTTCAGTCACTCAGTCGTGTCCGACTCTTTGCCACCCATGGATGCAGCATGCCAAGCTTCCCTGTCCATCACCAACTCCCAGAGCTTGCTCAAACTCACGTCCATCAAGTCGGTGATGCCATCCAACCATCTCATTCTCTCTCATCCCCCTCTCCTCCTGCCTTCCATCTTTCCCAGCATCAGGGCAACTGTACTCCAATAAAATTAAAAAAAAAAAAAGAATGAAAGAAAGAGGCTTCATAGAGAAGGGGAGGACTTAGCAGAGAGATGACAGGCTGAGCACACTGGTGGAGGGAATAGTGTGATGGAGAGAAAGAATCCTAAAGGAAATCAGTCCTGAATATTCATGCTGAAGCTGAAATTCCAATACTTTGGCCACCTGATGTGAAGAACCAGCTCATTGGAAAAGACCCTGATGCTGGGAAAGATTGAAGGCGGGAGGAGAAGGGGTGACAGAAGATGAGATGGTTGGATGGCATCACCAACTTGATGGATGTGAGTTTGAGCAAGCTCTGGAAGTTGGTGATGGACAGGGAAGCCTGGCATGCTGCAGTCCATGGGGTCAGAAAGAGTCGGACAGGACTGAATGATTGAACTGAACTGAGAGAGGAGGACTGAAGAGATGTTCACAGATGACAGCAAGTACAGTGTGCCCAGGGTGTGATGTGCTTGGGAGAGAGGGTGCAGTGGGAAATGAGGCTGGAAATAGAAGTGAGGTCACAGCATAGAGGAGAACCAGAATGTCGTTCAATGCCTCTGAACCCCATGATATTCATTACTGCAAATGGGACCTGAAGTGCAGGGGCGAGGGCTGTGCAGAGCTGGTTTCTCCAGGAGCAGAAGGGCCATGGAAGCCCAAACTCTCCCCCTTTGCCAGTTCAGAGCAGGTGAAATGAATAATGGAAGCCAATGGCTTCCCACACACTCTCTAGAGGATGTTATCCCCCACAAGTGTGCCAAGGAATAGATACCCCTCCTCCTGGGAGCACGTGGAGGACCAGGCCAGTTGGCTTCGGCCGCCAGGAGCCCCACCTGCTACCCCAGTGTGCCATTCCAGTGTTGTCATCTTCTATACATGCCATGGCCTGTGAAAGGCTGGGAGACATCTTTCTAGACAATCACGCACATGTAAGTGATACAGCTTGAGTGTGGACTGAGTGCAGCAGCCAGGAGCTGCTGAGATGTACCCCCTGAAAGCTGGCCTGCTCCCCACAGCTTTGGTTGATGTTCACCAAGTCACCCCTCTTTCCTCTTCCCACTGTCACATTCCCAGGACCCTGCCATAACACAATAGATGCTGATTCAAGGAGAGATTAGAAAAACAGTAACAAATACACTGCTTTCCATAAAACTTCTTATAAAGCTAAATTAGCTTTTGGAAGATCTATCCTTTGCTTTGAGATCATGTCCTGCCTCCTTGTTTTTTAACATTTTATTTTGAAGTGCAGTTGAGCTTTACACAACATAAGTTTAATTGCCCGGGTCAACTCAATTCTTTACTGAATACATATATAGTACAACACAATCCACAGTTGGTTGAACCTGCATATATGTAACTGTGGATTCAGAGGGTTGACTGTAAAGTTATATGCGGATTTTCACCTGGAAAGGGAGAGTGGGATTCCTAACCCCATTGTTCAAGGATCAGTTTATAACATTCATACAAAAAAGTGTGTCATCGTAAGCATTCCACTGGATGAGGCTTCATAAATGAACAATCCCATGAAACTAGCACCTGGTGAAGAATCAGAGCATCTCCCTAACCCTGGACATGCTACCCTGCAGTCACTCAAGGGTAACCACTACCCTAGCTTCTAACACCATAGACGAATGTCATTTGCTTTTCAACTTTACATGAGTGGAATCACATACTGTGTACTCTTTGCATCTGGTTTCCTTCCCTTCACATCATACTTATGAGTTTTGTCCATGACTTTGCTGGCAATCATCCATTTATTTTCACTGCTATACAGTATTCCACTGTGTGACCATAATTTACTCATTCTGTGTTGATTTGAGTTATGATTAGTTTTGAGCTATTGAAGATGGTGTTACTATGAACATTTATATACAGATCTTTTGGTAAAAATATAAACTTCTGTTGGGCATAAACTTAGGAATGGAATTGAATATATGCATATGTTCAGCTTTTGATTATACTGCCAAGCTATTTGCCTTCCAAAGTGACTACGAAAATAACATTTCCACCAGAAATGTATGAAAATACTGGTTGTTCCATATCCTTGCCAATATTGGATACTTTTTATTGCTTTCATTTTAGCCATTCAGGTGGGATATAATGTCTTTTCTCCCTTCTTCATGATAAAAATATACTTAAAAATATATAATATGGTGACCTACAGACAATGGTAGTTTTGTTGTAATGTCCTTAATAGGCAAAATTCAAAGTTAATTTTGAAATTTCACACATCTCTGGACTCTTAAAAGTCTTGTTCACACATTTAGAAAGATTTTTCTCACAGGATTTTCCATTTGAGGGGGTTTATTTACTATGTATTTATTTACAGTTGGCTGCGCTGGGTCTTCACTGCCGCTTGTGGGCTTTCTCTAGTCGCAGCAAGCAGGGCCAGTTTTCACTGTGGTGCAGCTGCTCTTCTCACTGTGGCGGCTTCTCTCGTTGCAGAGCACAGGCTCTAGAGTGTAGGGGCTTCAGTAGCTGTGACCCGTGGGCTCAGAAGTTGCAGCCCGCCGGCTCTAGAGTGCAGGCTCAGAAGTTATGGTACACGCACTTAGTTGCTCCATGGCATGTGGCATCTTCCTAAACCAGGGATTGAACCTGTGTCCCATGCATTGGCAGGTGGATTCTTAACCACTGGACCACTAGGGAAGTCCGGGAGTTTGCATTTTTAAACATCTCCTATCATCTCATTCTAGTACTTTTTGCCTTATAACAAACTACCCCAAATCTTTGTGGCTTGAAACAACAGTCATTTTCTTATATCTCATAGATTCTTCTACATGAGGAATATGGGCAGGGCTCAGCAGGATGAATCTTCCACTTCTTGTGGTATCAAGTGAGGTTGACAAGTAGTCTGGCCTGTAGAGTCAAAGGTAGCACCTTTCACAAGTCTGGTGCCTTGAGGGATATGTTGGAAGGTGGGACTCAGCTGGAACTGGTCAATGGGAATGCCTAATGTGGCCTCTCCAGCACGATGGTCTCAGGCAGTCAGATGGCCTCCCTCAGACCAAGTGCCCAAGATAACCAAGTGGAAGCTACTTCTGAATGAGCCTCGGAAACAACCCAGCCTAACTTCTACTACACTCTGTGGTTACAACCAAGTCATAAGGCCAGGCCAGATTTAAAGGGAGAGCAATTAGACTCCACCTCTTGATAGGGAAATGGGACGCTCACAGTGAAAAAGCACATGGAGGTGGGGGCAATATCACCGGGGCCCTCTTTGGGAATTAGAGTCTGCCACAAATCCCTTATGATTATACAGTGGAAGTGAGAAATAGATTTAAGGGTCTAGATCTGATAGATAGAGTGCCTGATGAATTAGGGAATGAGGTTCGTGACATTGTACAGGAGACAGGGATCAAGACCATCCCCATGGAAAAGAAATGAAAAAAGGCAAAATGGCTGTCTGGGGAGGCCTTACAAATAGCTGTGGAAAGAAGAGAGGCAAAAAGCAAAGGAGAAAAGGAAAGATATAAGCATCTGAATGCAGAGTTCCAAAGAATAGCAAGAAGAGATAAGAAAGCCTTCTTCAGCAATCAATGCAAAGAAATAGAGGAAAAGAACAGAAGGGGAAAGACTAGAGATCTCTTCAAGAAAATTAGAGATACCAAGGGAACATTTCATGCAAAGATGGGCTCGATAAAGGACAGAAATGGTCTGGACCTAACAGAAGCAGAAGATATTAAGAAGAGGTGGCAAGAATACACGGAAGAACTGTACAAAAAAGATCTTCATGACCCAGATAATCATGATGATGTGTTGACTAATCTAGAGCCAGACATCTTGGAATGTGAAGTCAAGTGGGCCTTAGAAAGCATCACTACGAACAAAGCTAGTGGAGGTGATGGAATTCCAGTTGAGCTGTTTCAAATCCTGAAAGATGATGCTGTGAAAGTGCTGCACTCAATATGCCAGCAAATCTGGAAAACTCAGCAGTGGCCACAGGACTGGAAAAGGTCAGTTTTCATCCCAATTCCAAAGAAAGGCAATGCCAAAGAATGCTCAAACTACCGCACAATTGCACTCATCTCACATGCTAGTAAAGTAATGCTCAAAATTCTCCAAGCCAGACTTCAGCAATATGTGAACCGTGAACTCCCTGATGTTCAAGCTGGTTTTAGAAAAGGCAGAGGAACCAGAGATCAAATTGCCAACATCCGCTGGATCATGGAAAAAGCAAGAGAGTTCCAGAAAAACATCTATTTCTGCTTTATTGACTATGCCAAAGCCTTTGACTGTGTGGATCACAATAAACTGTGGAAAATTCTGAAAGAGATGGGAATACCAGACCACCTGACCTGCCTCTTGAGAAATCTGTATGCAGGTCAGGAAGCAACAGTTAGAACTGGACATGGAACAACAGACTGGTTCCAAATAGGAAAAGGAGTACGTCAAGGCTGTATATTGTCACCCTGCTTATTTAACTTATATGCAGAGTACATCATGAGAAATGCTGGACTGGAAGAAACACAAGCTGGAATCAAGATTGCTGGGAGAAATATCAATAACCTCAGATATGCAGATGACACCACCCTTATGGCAGAAAGTGAGGAGGAGCTAAAAAGCCTCTTGTTGAAAGTGAAAGAGGAGAGTGAAAAAGTTGGCTTAAAGCTCAACATTCAGAAAACGAAGATCATGGCATCTGGCCCCATCACTTCATGGGAAATAGATGGGGAAACAGTAGAAACAGTGTCAGACTTTGTTTTTTTGGGCTCCAAAATCACTGCAGATGGTGACTGCAGCCATGAAATTAAAAGGCGCTTACTCCTTGGAAGAAAAGTTATGACCAACCTAGATAGTATATTCAAAAGCAGAGACATTACTTTGCCGACTAAGGTCCGTCTAGTCAAGGCTATGGTTTTTCCTGTGGTCATGTATGGATGTGAGAGTTGGACTGTGAAGAAGGCTGAGCGCCGAAGAATTGATGCTTTTGAACTGTGGTGTTGGAGAAGACTCTTGAGAGTCCCTTGGACTGCAAGGAGATCCAACCAGTCCATTCTGAAGGAGATCAACCCTGGGATTTCTTTGGAAGGAATGATGCTAAAACTGAAGCTCCAGTACTTTGGCCACCTTATGCGAAGAGTTGACTCATTTGAAAAGACCCTGATGCTGGGAGGGATTGGGGGCAGGAGGAGAAAGGGACGACCGAGGATGAGATGGCTGGATGGCATCATGGACTCAATGGACGTGAGTCTGAGTGAACTCCGGGAGTTGGTGATGGACAGGGAGGCCTGGCGTGCTGCGATTCATGGGGTCGCAAAGAGTCGGATACGACTGCACGACTGAACTGAACTGAACTCCCACCCTACGCCCATCCCAACAAAGTAAACCTGCTCCTCAGGCACATCCTGCCTGAGGAGCCCTGAGGCCACTGTGCGGAGACTACCTATCCTCTCCTCTCATGCTCTCCCCCTACCCCATTTTCACCAGATTGTCTTACCCTCCTCTCTTCCTTTCCCCTTTCCGTTACTGAAACTCACAAGGACTCTTGCTGGACCTTTCTTAGTCCCTTCCTCCCCATCTCTCTTCGCATGCCTTCAAGCTCTTTGGCCTGAGGAACAAATTACCAGAGCACCTAGAGCCACAGCAGGTCAAGCCCAGAAGGAGCTTGGCTAATCCCGTGCACACTTTACAGATGAGGAAGTTGAGGCCTAGAGAGGAAAGGGACTTTCCCAAGATCCAACTTCAAGGAAATAGCAGAGTTCTCGCTAGCACAGCACAAAAGAGAGCCTACAATGGGTCTCAAAGAATGGCAACACTTGCTTTCCATTTCGGACTTCCTGAAACTAAAGTCGCTGGTTTTCTGTTTCATATTCAGTGCCTTACCGTCACAATGTCCTTTTGGCCTCTTGGTTCAGGAGTGAAATCAATGCTGGCAGGTCTCTGTGCCCAGAGAGAGCTGTCCCAGCCCTGGCCTGGGTCTCAGCCTTTAGAGATGAAGGGGGAAGGGAGGATCACAGATACAGCATGTTGGGATCCCCACAGCCAGCCTCCCTCCAACCACCACCTTGTACTCTAGACATAAGTAGTCCCTTTTGATCCCAAAGTCCAAGAATTCCCTGAATTCAAGAATCAACTAGCAGCCAGTTTTGAAATTTTCTAGGCCCCCAGGATCTAACTTAGGCTGATGATGACTGAAGTCAGGCTGAGGATAAATCAGAAATGACATAAAACAAAAAGACTCAACTCTTAAGGCCAGGCCCGAGCAAGCCAGGCCCAAGAGATAGCAACTCTGTTACATTAAAGTCAGTTTTTTCTGTTCACTCCAAACAAGAGGAATCTGGGTCCTGGAGTAGGGATCCCAGGCAGGACCACCAGATATCCCATAGCATATCAGCAGCTGGATATTGAAAAAGAGCAAGAGCTGGAAAAAGAAAGGGGGCTGGCACACTGCTCTGGGTTCTGAATAGTAATGACACAGAGAACAGCCAGCTAGGGACTTTGTGTAACCCACCAGTCCAGTGCTTTTGGCCACAGAGAGCAGCTGTGTGAGCCGGTGAGAAACAGAGAGTGAGAATGGGTGTGCTGTCAGGGATGTCACCTTAGGCAACACCTAATGACCTAAGTCACTTTAGGTCAACAGTGAGTCACCCCCAAGGCCATCTGTGTGCCTGGAACGGACGGAGAAATGGTATCTGTGCAGTAATCTGTCAAGAAGTGTCAATTGCTCAGTCAGTCATGTCTGACTTTTTGCAACCCCATGGACTGTAGCCTGCCAAGCTCCTCCATCTATGGAATTCTCCAGGCAAGAATACTGGAGTGGGTTGCCATTTTCTTCTCCAGGGGAACTTATCAACTCAGCAGTCAAACCCAGGTCTCCCACATTCCAGGCAGATTCTTTAGTGTCTAACCACCAAGGAAGCCCATTGAGAAGAAGGGATTGAACTAATTCTTTTAATTGGTACAGCCTGTAACCTCCTTTAAGGAGGTGGCCAGTCTTAACTGTTTCTGGGTCCCCAGGTATAGCACAGAGCTTGGCTCATATGAAGGGCTCCAGGAATGTTTGTTATAAAGATTTACAGTCACCAGTTAATTCACTTATTGTTGTTTTTTAGTCACCCAGTCATGTCCAACTCTTTGCAGCATGCCAGGCTTCCATGTCTATCACCATCTACCAGAGGCTGGTCAAACTCATGTCCATTGAGTCAGTGATGCCATCCAACCATCTCATCCTCTGTTGTCCCCTTCTCCCGCCTTCAATCTTTGCCAGCATCAGAGTCTTTTCCAATGATTCATCTCTTTGCATCAGGTGGTCAAAGTATTGGAGCTTCAGCTTCAGCATCAGTCCTTCCAATGAATATTCAGGGCTGATCTCCTTTAGGGTGGACTGGTTTGACCTCCTTGCAGTCCAAGGGACTCTCAAGAGTCTTCTCCACACAATAGCTTAAAATAATTTATTATTTTCCTGCATCCAAGCACAACGGTGACCTTCCATTATCCCTCCACCCGTCCTCCCAGCAGCTCTCTGCCAACTCTCACTGATGGGAGGCCGAGGACATGGAGAAACACCACTAATATTGTGGTGTCTGCCTGTGATGCCAGACCCTCCCCAGGGGCCCTCCACTAAGAGTGGTCGGCACAGTCATGGAGGGCCTCGTGTCTTTCTTTTCTGCTGGGGTCCCTTTCTCCAGTCTGTGTCTCTTTCCTGCCAAACAAATAAAGGAACAGTTTCCTTTCCTCCATACCCATCTCTTGGAGAGAGAAAAAGGGAACCACCATCAGCTAACAGTGTCATTTCCAAGCTCGTGGTTGACCAGAGCCCGTGCCTGGCCCGCGTCCACATGGTCTGCTGCTGTGGCTGGGTAGAACTTTTAGGAGCAGCTGCTGCCCTGGGCATAGGGCCAAGAAACTGGGACCCCACTCTATGTTTCCCTCCAAGTTCTGCAATCTTTCTCATTGCATCTTACTTGGGGCTTCCACGGATAATAATGGTAAGATCGCTTGAGTCTTTCCTCTCTGGCAGCTGCTGTTTGAAGGACTCTAGGGATTATTATGTTTAGTTCTTTATGAAGTAAACAATATTATTCCCCCTTTTCAGATGAAGAAACTGAAGCACAGATGAGTTCAAATAACTTACCCAAGACCCCCAATGGTGGAGCCAGGCTTAAATCCCCAGGGGTCTGATCCTGGACTCCACCATGGGCTGACTCCATGGACTGTATGGCCTTAGAAGATACCAAACTCGCCACTGTGGAGTGGCCAGCCTAGAGCCAGCAGTCAATGAGCTCTGTGGCTTAGAACCAACCCTGGTGCTTAGAACAGTGGGTACTACACCAGGGACCAGCCTCCCCTGGGCTTTGGGGACACTTCATCTCCCTCGTTCCTTTGCCACAGGCAGCACCCTTCATGCAGGCTCAGGAGTGTTGGGGCCCCTGGGGAAGTGAGTGGGTGGGGTAGATGTTCCTTCTAGAAAAACAACCCAAAATCCTGTCCTGCTGTCATCTGCATTTTCAGGCTGTGACACATCCGACACTCAAGGGATGACTTTCCAGACCCCAGCAAGAAACCCTAGTGCAACGAGAAGACTCTTGAGAGTCCCTTGGACTGCAAAGAGACCCAACCAGCCAATCCTAAAGGAAATCAGTCTTGAGTATTCATTGCAAGGACGGATGCTGAAGCTGAAACACCAATACTTTGGCCACCTGATGCAGAGAACTGACTCATTGGAAAAGACCCTGATGCTGGGAAAGATTGAAGATGGAAGGAGAAGAGGGTGACAGAAGATGAGATGGCTGGATGCATCACTGGCTCGATAGACATGAGTTTGAGTAAGCTCCGAGAGCTGGTGACGGACAGGGAGGCCTGGCGTGCTGCAGTCCACGGGGTCGCAAGGAGTCGGACACGACTGAGCGACTGAACTGAACACCTTTCTGGCAAGAGAGCAGGGAAATGGCCCCTGGGAAAGCCGCCTGGCCACATGCTTTTAGGGCCGTTCATTGGCTGCATAACAAATGTCCTCTGTGCACCACTCTGACTGGCGGGCAGTACTTGCCACCAACCTGCCTGCCTTCGCTCACCCCCTCTTGCTCCTCCGTCCCCTCCCCGCGGGCTGGCTGTCTCCGCTGAAGCTCTGTCTCTGCTCCCAGTCCCGCCCACGGCTTCATTTCCTTCTGCCTTTACTCAGATCCGAGAATCCCTCCTCCCACTGGCCAGCCACCCCCCTTATGTGACTTGAATCCCCTCCCTTGGACGCCAACCCATTTGAGGATGAAGCTTCAAGGTCCAGGAAACAAGAAAAACACTGAGAGAACTCTCGGTGGGCCCCAGGTGAGGATCTGCAGACCTGCGAGATGACAGACCTTCTTGCTACAAGTCAGGGCTGCTGCGCTCTCTCAGGCGAGGTGGCTGCCTTTGCACTCCTCCACTCCAGAGCAAGAGTCCTTCTGCACTCATTCCCTGGGTTGCTTGCAGTGGCATGCAATTTATGCAAACCAAATGCAAATGAACACAGAAAGCTATGTGACCCTGGGTTTACTGGAAATCAGAGGCTCCCTGACGAGAAGACGAGAAGACTGTAGGGAAATTTTGGAATCTACTTCCCAAGAGAAAATTAAAAATAGAGTGTCCTGAGTTGGGGTTTGGGGAGGGGTGCAGCTGGAAGTCATTCGGAGGAAGGAGCAGTCTGGGTTCTATGTCGTTACTAAGTGACCCAGCAAAAGTCAGAGGAGAGAAAGCATCTAGCTGCCAAGCCTTCCCCGCCTCTCCTCTCTCGGCCGCGAGCTCTGGTTCAGCCCCATGCCCTGCCAAAACCACTCGATGCTGGAGGGCAGGGCACCCAGGGCATTACAGCATCTTTGAAATGAGGCATTATTTACATCCCACTCCCCCTGACAACACCCTGATATTCTCTCTTCTTGCATCTCCTACGTTGACCCTCTTCTACTTGTCCTCATTGGGTATGGCTGGTCAAGTGAACAGAATGTTCTAGAATCTGGCCAGGGGGGTTAGGCAGCAGTCTGGATGTTCCTATAAAAAAGGCCTCAGAAGATAGCTCTGGGATAGGTCAACTCAGGCACAAAGCCTTAGGTACCTCATTTACAGGGAGAGGGAGATCCCTCCAAGAAAGGACAGGAGAGAAGGAAGTGGCCCCAGAAGCAACAGCTTCCATTCTTCTGCCCTTTGGCTGGGATGTGCTGAGTAACTCCAAAAGGTAGAAACCAACGTCTTCTTGAAGATTTCAAGAAAAGATTTTTTTCCAAAATCTTTCCACCAGTCTGCTAAGCTTCATGAGAATGTTTTCCCATATATTAACATAAGTGTTTGATGCTGCCGTAGAAGTCATTTCCTTCTGGTTCTTTCCTCCAGGTCATTAGAGTACAGATGCTTCTGGTTATGAAGGTAATACTTCAGCAAACTCTCCACACATGTTGTGAAACGACCTTAAAACAAACTTCCCCAAGATTCAGGGACCACCTCACTGCTTCCCTGAAAGGAGATAACCAAACTGAACCCTCCACTCCAAGAGAGAGGAGCTGTGTTCTCTGTGTGCCCTTAACTAGGTAGGAAATTTGCTGAAGGCCGGCTTTCAACTATTCAGTATTTGGGATCACCCAGAGAAGAGAAAACATGCTCTTCCGTATATTTCAAAGGGAAGGGCACACTGTGTATCAAGCATGTTATGTGACCTTTTAAGTCTTCAACTGTCCCGGTGGACATGTATCACTCCCACTGTACAGATGAGGAAACTAAGGCTGAAAGTTCAAAGGCGTTTGTCTAAGGTCACACAGCTGATGAATGGTTTTGGCAGAACTTTCTACTGCTCATGGGTATCCATTTTCTCTTTTTCTTTCTAGGTATGTCTTAAACTGTTTTCCTTGGTCATCTTGCAATTAGGCTGACCACATCACTGAATTCTGGCCAGTGAAAGAGGGACAGAAATGATTTTACCACTTCTGGTCCTTGGTCTACCATGCCCTTTCCCATCACTATCTGAATGACCCAGGGCACTGGGAAGCTGTGAAAATAGGAGGAATTTGCTCCCTGCGTGACTACATGGAGCGGAGCACCCTTCGCCCTGCCCTCTGGCTTGGGTGAGGTAAACATTTGCTGTGTTGATCCACTGAGAGCTTAGTTTGTCCTGACAGCATGGAGAAGGTTAAGATCTGAAGCTCAGTCCAGCAGATCCTAAAGACTCTCCGCTCTCACTAAGCCATACTGCCACAAGTCCTTCAGAAATAACAAAAATCCAACTATTAAATATCACCTAATCCCACAGTTCACCTCTCTCCCGCCACGTTTCCCCCACTACCAAGAGCAAGATTCTTGTTTTGTTTATTATTAGTCAACACTTTGCTTATTATTATTCTTGTTTGTTTATTATTCAACTGTATCAGGTCTTGGCTGTGGCACGTGGGATCTTTCGTTGCAGCCCACGGACCCTCTGGTTGTGGCACGTGGGGCCTTAGTTCCTTGACCCGGGACCAAACCCAAGTCCCCTGCCTTGCAAAATAAGATTCTCAACCATGGACCACCAGCGGAAGTCCCGAGAACTAGATTCTTAAAGACTTTAGATGAAACTGGGTAAGTCAATACATAAAATCAAGCAGGCAATTGACAAATATTTGTTGACCCAATACTACCTGCCAAGCTGAGACACAATTATTGAGGTCATGAGCTCTGCCCTCTGCTCTCCTGGATGGGAGTGGGTCAGAGGACAAGGTGGGAGGTAGGCATAAGCCAATTCATTTTTTAGCAATGATGAGGTTAATGAATCCTTCTCCCTTTGCGTTAATGAGCTGCCTGGGGAGTGTCTGATTTTATATCTGAGAAGAGACTTTCAACTGAGAAACATCTTTCAAATTCGAAATACATTATTTTCCTGAAGTTTCATATTTTACAGATGGGCAGACTGAGACTCAGAGCTTAGGTAGGGCCCCAGGCCACAGTGACAGCAGTTAAATTTGAACTCAGCTTTGTCTGATTCCAAAGTCCTTGCTCATTGCACTCTGCCTGTGTTTCTTAAGCTGGGCCGCCCTTCAGAATCACCAGGGGAATAGTTCAAATACAGATTCCTGGGCTTGGTGCCAGACTCCCAAGTCACTGACCCTGGGCTGGCCTGAGCATTCTCTCTTCACACGCACATCCCACACAAAAGCGAAGACCAGCCAAGCTGGGGGCCAGTCCTGTGTGCCTTGCAATGGGGAAGACCAAGAGGGCACATGATGCCTAGGGATTGGGTGAAGGAAACAGACAAGGGCCTTCTATGGCTTCGTCCAGGGCTGGCCCTGCTCACAGTCGAGATCCTGGCCAGGAGACCTGGAGAACAATGAGCGAAATCAGGAAAAGGCTGTTCTTGGCTGTTCTCCCTGCGCCTCCGCCGAGGGGAGAGGGCATCTCGGTGTGGGACACAGCTGCACAGTCGTCTCTAGACCTTTTTTTTTTTTTTAACTTCGCCAAGGATGAAGAAAGAAAGGTCTGTCAAGGTTGAGAAAATGCTATTCATTCTTCTGATTCAGAAAACTGCCTTGATTTAGTACTCATTGCATCAGGACTGTGCTCTGAGAGGTGCTGGAATGAAACTGACTGCCACGCCATCGTGGACGCCAGTTCATGAAGAAAGGAGCCAAAAACGGCAGGCAGGTATTGTCTGGCCGTGAGGAACTGAATTGTTGCTTGAAGAAACACTGTAGCATATTTGCATACATCAATAGGCACTCCAGGAGCTCTACTGCCATTTTTCGAGAGCTTAGTTTGTACAGGTTCACACTCCCCTATCCAGAGGTTGACCCTATCATTTACCATCCAAACTGGGCAGTTGTAAAAGTGAAACCTGGGAGAGCTGTTAAAAATTTCACCAGGACAAGGGTGAACCAGAATGTCCCAAGCACACTGGAATGTATCCAAAACCCTGAGGCCAAATGGGTTTCAGATTGAGACTTTTCAAAGATTTTATAGATAATATTGTACATCTCTGTGTCCATGTGTGGGTGTATCACTTGTGTGTCGGTGTGCATGCTAAGTCGCTTCAGTTCTGTCCAACTCTTTGCAACCCTATGAACTGTAGCCCGCCAGGCTCCACTATCCATGGGATTCTCAGGCAAGAATTCTGGACCACTCCAGGTCCTCCTCCAGGGGATTTTCCCAACCCAGGGATCAAACCCACATTTCTTATTTCTCCTGCACTGGCAAGCCGGTTCTTTACCACTAGTGCTACCTAGGAAGCCCCTACACATACAAATACCCTAGAGGGGTCTAAGGCAACTCCTCATGATCAAACATTATATTCCTGCAGCAAATATATGAATATTCACAAGTGAGATAAATACATATGAATACTTGAGGTCAAATTTTGCCATCTAATGATGTATGAAAAACTCTTGTTTTCAGAAAAATTTGGAAATTTTTTTCAAATCGTGGAAATGGCTTGTGGACCTGTACCAAGAGCTCTAAGTACTTTCCATGGTGTGACAAAGATGCTAGCTGCTCCAGTGTAAAGGTCCTCCCCTTCGTTGATAGTGGATAAGTGGATCCCTGGCCATCTGGAATTTCCCAGTGTTCCTTGCAGCTAGTGTGGTCACGTGACTGAGATCTGGCTGATGAGGTTTGCAAGTGGAAAGATGTGATCAGGACTTAATGCACAGGTACAGCTACAGATGCCCCGGTTGTTGATAGGGGGCATCCATTTTGATTAGTCAAAATCCATGTTGTAAACACTTTGAAAATTACTTCTGGTGTGAAACTTCTAGGAATTCTCTTTAAAGAGATGGGTGTGCTCTTCTTTTTCAATGAGTTGGCTCTTTGCATCAGGTGGCTGAAGTATTGGAGCTTCAGCTTCAACTTCAGTCCTTCCACTGAATATTCAGGGTTGATTTCCTTTAGGACTGACTGCTTTGACCTTCTTGCAGTCCAAGGGACTCTCAAGAATCTTCTCTGCACCACAATTCAAAAGCATCAATTCTTTGGCTGTCAGCCTTCCTTACGGTTCAGCTCTCACAATCATACATGACTACTGGAAAAACCATAGCTTTGACTATATGGACCTTTGTCAGCAAAGTGATGTCTTTGCTTTTCAATATGCTGTCTAGGTTTACCATAGCTTTCCTTCCAAGGAGAAAACATCTTATAATTTCATGGCTCCTCTGTCCATGGAATTCTCCAGGCAAGAATACTAGAGTGGGTAGCCATCCCCTTCTCCAGGGGATCCTCCCAGTGCAGGGATCAAACCCAGGTCTCCCTCATTGCAGGCAGATTCTTTCCATCCAAGTCACCAGGGAAGCCCAGCTTTCAGAGAGGCTTTTTAATCCCTGTATCTTAGCTGGGCTGTCTGGTTTTGTGTTGGCTGTGCAGCCTGCAACTCCTCTTTCCTATTGGATGGGCACCTCCCATTGTACAAGGTCTTGGTAAATGGCTGCTTTGGAGACAGAACAGGCCAGGTGGTCCTTCTCTGTACCCAGGTGTCCTGCTTGAATCCTAGCCTGATTCAATATGATCCTTTGGCTAAGACTTCGGTTTTGAACAAGTGATGCAAAGTGCAGAGGTGCTAGAATTCTTTCCCAGTGATGAGGGGTCCAAACTAGACCATTCTGGCTGGAAGCACTTATTTCAAAAGGCTTCTGCTATTTTCAGCATATTTCCTCAAGGCCCCACCCTACACTTTGCTCCCAATAAATTCCCCTTTTGGTTATGACAACCAGACAACTGTTTCTTGCTGCTGAAAGCCTTCCCCCAGTTGTGACAGGCTACAACCATCAGTAGCCCACCAAACAGCTGCTCCAACCCTTTCTTGCTAACAGAATCCCAAGTTTTCATTTGTTCATCCACCAGGCTCAAGTGGAAAGATCCTGATTGGTCAGTCCCATTCCTTTGTCTGGTGATTGGTTTAAGATTAGACCAGGGACCTAGGTCTGACCAGGGAATCAAGAAGTTGCTAGAGGCTTCTGAGAAAGATTTTCCTCACTGCCGCATCGTTACCCCTTTTCTTCCTGCTTGAGAAGCTTCCTCATGAGAAAGGAAGCTTGGAGCCACTGCAGCCATCTTACCACCATGAGGGAAGACAGTGGCAGCCATGAAGAAGACAGGGAGAGAAGGAGGAAGAGCTTGAGTCCTCCATGATCTCTCAGAGACAGCACCCCAGTCCCAGAACCACCTCATCTGATCTGCTGGTTTGTCATGATGAATGAGTCCCATCATTTAGTTCTTTAGTCCAAAAGTTTTGTTATTTGCAACTGAAGCATCCTGATATACAGATTCACCGAATTTCACTGTTTTCAAAATTATTAATCACATGTTGTTGAAGTTAGAAGAAAATCGGGGCAATCAACTAGCTTTGAGTTGCTCTGAGCCGCTTTGTGATAGAAGAACCTGAAGCAGATATAGAGACAGAACCAGAAGGAGAAGCTGGGCCACCTGAGTCTTAGCCCTCAGCAGGTGCCCAGCACCCCAAGGAGACTGGATGTTCAGGGCAGGACAGTGGTGGGAGCATCTTTTCTGTAACATCTTACAGAAAAACCCAAGTGAAGTTTTTGGCCAACCCGATAATTAGTTTTGTGAGCACAAACTTAAAACAATTATATTTAAAATGAATGACTTTAAGAGGATTGAATATTAAATCAATTCTCAGGATTTTTTCCCCCTTTGTTCAGTTTTGTAGTTTTTGCTCTCAGAAAATAAAATTCTCAAAATCATATAGCTCCTTGTTTTGTGTTTGAGTGATTCATTCTTGTTTTACCTACTTTCTGATCAGTTGTGTATTTGTTGTGTAATAAACCACCTAGAACTTACTGTCTTAGAAGAAAAATAGCTTACTAGCTACAGTGCAGGGTTGAGCCGAGTTACCTTCCATTCTCTGACTCAAGTTCCCAGCTTCTTTTTATTTTCTAATCAAGACTTCTTTTCTGGTTGAGTCACAGGCATAACTTTGAAGCAAAATCAGGACGTCAGGTGCAGAGGTGGGGACAGGTCAGGGGAGCCACTTTGGGGGTCACTGTTCTTTGCTGGAAACAGAGAAACAGGGAAGAAAGGCTCAAGGGAGCTGGGGCCAAGAAAGCACTTGCCATTCCGACATCCTTGCTTTTATCACCCAGTGTCCCCACACTGGGCTTCTCGACTCTCTTTTCATCTTCTCAAAGAAAAGAAACTCAAGAAAACACTTTAGCTGAGGCCAAATTGATCTCTGCCCCATCCAAGACAATTCTATGGCCACAACTGTCAGTGGTACCCTTCTCTTGGTCTCCCAGAACTATTTTCCATGCCTCCTCCTTCCTCATCCCACATTCCAGCAGGAGCCAAGTCCAGTCCTCAAACTTATCCTTCATTAGGCCTTTCCTGAGATGCCCCTGAGACTTTATTTTCTTGGGCTCCAAAATCACTGTAGATGGTGGCTTTAGCCAACCTAGACAGCATATAAAAAGCAGAGACATTGCTTTGCCAACAAAAGTCCACCTAGTCAAAGGTATGGTTTTTCCAGTAGTCATGTATGGATGTGAAAGTTGGACCATGAAGAAAGCTGAGCGCCAAAGAATTGATGTTTTTGAACTGTGGTGATGGAGAACTCTTGAAAGCCGCTTGGACTGCAAGGAGATCCAACCAGTCCATCCTAAAGGAAATCAGTCCTGGGTGTTCATTGGAAGGACTGTGTTGAAGCTGAAGCTCCCATACTTTGGCCACCTGATGCAAAGAACTGACTCATTGGGAAAGACCCTGATGCTGGGAAAGATTGAAGGCAGGAGGAGAAGAGGACGACAGAGGATGAGAAGGTTGGATGGCATCACCAACTCAATGGACATGGGTTTGAGCCAACTCTGGCAGCTGGTGATGCACAGGGAAGCCTGGTGTGCTGCAGTCCATGGGGTCACAAAGAATCAGACACGACTGAGCAACTGAACTGAACTGAGACCAGCCCCCCTCCAAGAAAGGAAGTGAGCTTTGAGAGCCTGGAGGAAAGCTACAACTCATCAACCCCCACCCTCACTCAGAACCTGAGTGGGGCAGATGGTGGTGGTGGGGTGGTCACCCACCTTCAGTCTCTCCCCCTTCAAATCTGTCTCCCTCACGTGGGCCTGTGTTCCCAGGGCTCAGCACATCCTGGGTTCCTGAAAAGTGTTTGCAGAATGAATTTATGCAAATTAATTGAAACATGCAAATTAATTCATTGCAAATGAATGAATAAATGAAGGAAGATGCGTGGAGCGGAGCAGAGAGCGCTGGATGGAAGAGCCTCCAGTCTCTCTGGCTGGCAGGGCAGTGAGTCACAGCTCTCCACACCTCTAAGGCAACGCTCTGAAAACCATTACCAGGCCATTAGCTCTGACTCAGGCCCAGCTGGCATGGAGTAGGCTTTAATCACTCAGCTGCAGGGTTCACATATGGGGTGCCCATCCCTTGGACCAACAGCCTCGCCTCCTGAACCCAGCACCTCTGGCCAGACCCAGTCTCAGGCTTCTTGCTATTGTCCTGTTTGGGCAAAGCCGCAGGGTAGAAGCTCCTGGCAGGCGGGGGCTTTGTCTCACGGCCTGAGTATCCCCAGGAATAGGCTCACCAAAGGGGTTATTAGCGCTCATTAGGTGCCAGCAGCTTGAACACACAGATATCTTTCAGGCCACACAGTGGTTCTATGAGGCAGATCCTCCTCCTTGCAGATGAGGAAACCAAAGCAGGGAAGAAGCTGTGACTTCCTTAAGACCGCACAGCTATTTTGGTAGCAGAGGCCCAGGGCTGGGTTTAGATCACATCTTTTCGCTTTCAAGGCCTGTTCCTTTCAGCAACCAAAAAAACTCAGAAGCATCTGGAGCCTGGAGGAGAAATTCCTGGCATCCCGGAGTACGGGCCATTAATGCCCCTTCCCTGACCCACGCTGAGTGGGGGAGGGGTCACCACTGAGGGTCCCGTGGCTGGGCCCCTGCAGCATCTAGGGGCCCCGGATGGGAAGGGAGGACTCTTTCTGAGACCCGGAGGGCCTGTGACAGCCAAGGGTGGTCCTCCTGGTTCTATCCCATACCTTGAGGACTTCCTCCTTTGCTGAGAGTCTTGGGCCCAGAGTAAAGAGCCGGGGGTCAGGACACAGCCACACTCTGGAAGGAATGAGTATCCTGGGGGTGAGAAGAGAGTCAGAGCCAAAGAACCCAGCGAGGGTGAGATGATTCAGCATTTGACCCCAGAGCAGGACGATTGATTAAGAGTGCGCTCGAGATGGGGATTCAGACAGGACAGGAGCCATCCGGGGGCCAGGCATAAGGCAGGTTCCCAAGGGACCACCTGGGAGTGGGCTTAAAAGGCCCCCATCACAATCAACCGAGTCCAACCACCTGGGCTCTGCCTGCACCCTTAGCAGTTACCAGACGTCTCTGAGAACCTCTGCCTCCGGATCATCACACACTTCAAAAGCCTAAGATGAGCATCAGATGAGATCGCACGTGAGAGCAAAACACAGCCCAACAGAGCACATGGAAGAAACAGAGAGAAGATATTCAATTAATACTTGTTAAATGAAACTGTTCTTGAAAAAATGTAAGTGTTAGTCACTCAGTCTTGTCCGACATCTTGTGACCTCACGGACTGTTCCCCACCAGGCTCCTCTATACGTGGAATTCTCCAGGCAAGAAGACTGGCGTCAGTAGCCATTCCCTTTTCTAGGAGATCTTCCCGATCCAGCAATCAAACCCAGATCTCTTGCATTGCAGAAGATTCTTTACCATCTGAGCCACCAGGGAAGCTGGAACCATTCTTATTACTAGCTATTGCAGCTTTTGCTTGATTGGGTTTGGGTTCATATTCCCCCATATCTCCTCATTCTCCCTTTTGATTTGTACTTTGGGTGGTTGGGAAGTCACAGTGAACAGTAATTGCAGGTCCAGGATATGCTAGATGAGTCCTTCTCAAAGTTTGGTCCCTGGACAGATTGTGGCACCATTTCGTGAAATGCAAATTAGAATTGCAAATTCTTGAACCTCACCCCAGACACACTGATTTAGAAACTCCGGGCGGGGCTCATTGACTAGTCTTTTAATAAATTCTCTGGTGATGTTCATACATGCTAAATCCACTGTGCTAAGTGTTTACAACATACCTCATTCAATCCCACAAAGACTAAGGAAATGGGAATTAAGATCTCAGACTTACAGATGAGAAACAGGAGTTTGGAGAAGTTGGTGACTTGCCCCAAGCCCTCACCTGGCAAGTGAACTCTGGGTCTGGGGGACCCCCTGCACGATTGCCTTCCTCTCACTGCAGCAATGCCTCCTGGGAGTGGAATGTATTTGCCCTCAGGCAGATGCGGAGGCAAAAATAACTGGTAAAATGGAGCGGCCCGCAGGCTGCTGAATAGATCTGTTATCGTTTAGTTGCCAAGTTGTGTCTGACTCTTTTGGGACTCCATATGCTGCAGCCCACCAGGCTCCTCTATCCATAGGATTTCCCAGGCAAGGATGCCTGAGTGGGTGGCCATTTCCTTCTCCAGGGGATCTTCCCAACCCAGGGACTGAACCCTCATCTCCTGTGTCTCCTGCACTGGCAGGCAGATTCTTTACCACTGAGCCACCAGGGAGGCCCGGTGAAAAGCCTACCTAGCTAATTTTATATGGTTTGCAGGAACAACTGCACTGTTATCTGTTACGAAAAGAAGCAAGTATTTAGCCCTAGGGCTGTCCCACTATTAAGCTGGCACTAAGAAGCCATCCCAAGCAGTTAGCAACGCACCCGAACATATCTGCCAAGTATGAATTTCAGCAGCGCTGAGACCTGTGGGCGTGACCGAGGATGACGGCAGTATCAGTGACACACTGAGCTCCTACAGCTTGAAGAAACTGTCCTAGAGGCTTTGTGGTCTATCTTCCACCCGATATTATTACGCCCGTTTAACAGATGAGGATACTGAGGCCCAAAGGAGGTGGAAGATAAAAGCTCACAAGCAAGGGGGCGGCGTTCTCTCCAGCTTGGGCTCTCAGGAGCATCCCTCCCGCTATGCTATCCTCTGAGAAGCCGGTTCTCAGAGCCAGGCGGTCTTGTCCCGGCCTCTGCACGCAGGCCCACTTCCCCTCTCGGTTCCCTGCCTCAGACGGTGGCCAACTGGAAGCCTCCCGCACAGGTGGGGAGAGCGCGGGGCACCTGGGCAGGAGCCCCAGAGGGACCTGCGAGTGGCCACACGATGGCGCTGTGGTTCAGGAGACTCGGGGCGCTGCCCGACACCGGCTCCGAGGACCTGGGACCCTGGCTGGACGGGGCCCCCCGACAGAGCTGCCTCTCGAGAAGGACTCGACCCCGAGCGAGCAGAAGGGCTGTCGAGGAGACGCTCTCCCAGGCCCGTGCCACTGCAACCCCTCTCCCCTCCCTCCTCCATCCGGGCTGCGGCTCGGAGGCCTCCTCCGGGAGCGCAGCGCCCGGCGGCGAGCCCGGGACTCCGCAGCGGCCAGCAGGCAGCGGCCAGCGTCGCGGCTTCTCGCTCCGCGCCGTCCCTTCCTCCTTCCCCCTCGGCTCCTCCCCTGCCCGGCCAGCCAGTCCCAGCCCGCTGCTCACAGCACAGCCTTTTTTCTTTTCTAGCAATTGAAGTACAGTTGATTTACAATATCGTGCGAGTCTCAAGTGTACAGCACAGTGAGGCACACATATTTTTTCAGAGTATTTTCTATGATGGGCTATTACAAGACACTGAATATATAATTGAAAAGGATGCTCGCAAGTTGAGGATTTTAAATATTGCAAAACGAGGCATCCAAAAATGATCTTGTCCTGAGATTCGGGTGCTTACTTTAAAACGCAGCCCTCGAATTTCCCTGACTTCCCCAAAATAAGTAACAAGAGTAGGAGTCAGAATCTTGTCCCTTCTGTCACCTCTCATTCCCAAAGAGGTGAAAAACACAACACTTCTTGGGGAGGTGGAATTTTGTGTTCAAGTCCTGGGTTGACCAATAAAAATGACTTGACACCAAGAGTTCTTTCATTTCCTTGAACCTCACTTTTCACATCAATAAAATGGGAATAATACTAGTACCCACTTTATGGGTTATTCAGCTCAGTTCAGTCGCTCAGTCATGTCCGACTCTTTGGGACCTCATGGACTGCAACACACCAGGCCTCCCTGTCCATCACTAACTCTTGGAGTATATCCAAACTCATGTCCATTCAGTGGGTGATGCCATCTAACCATCTCATCCTCTGTCATCCCCTTCTTCTCCTGCCCTCAATCTTTCCTAGCAAAAGGGTCTTTTCAAATGAGTCAGCTCTTCACATCAGGTGGCCAAAGTATTGGAGCTTCAGCTTCAACATCAGTCCTTCCAATGATCACCCAGGACTGATCTTTAGGATGGACTGGTTGGATCTCCTTGCAGTCCAAGGGACTCTCAAGAGTCTTCTCCAACACCACAGTTCAAAAGCATCAATTCTTCAGCGCTCAGCTTTCTTTATAGTCCAACTCTCACATCCAAACATTACTATTGGAAAAATCATAGCCTTGACTAGACGGACCTTTGTTGGCAAAGTAATATCTCTGCTTTTTAATATGCTGTCTAGGTTGGTCATAACTTTCCTTCCAAGGAGTAAGCATCTTTTAATTTCATGGCTACAGTCACCATCTGCAGTGATTTTGGAGCCCCCCAAAATAAAGTCAGCCACTGTTTCCCCATCTATTTCCCATGAACTGATGGGACCAGATGCCATGATCTTAGTTTTCTGAACGTTGAGCTTTAAGCCAACTTTTTCACCCTCCTCTTTCACTTTCTGTTTTTTGTTCTTTTTGAGGGGGGGTTCCTTTTATTTATTTTTTTTTCTTTAATTAATTTTATTTTTTAGTTTGTTTTGCTTTACAATACTGTATTCGTTTTGCTATCCTCTTTCACTTTCATCAAGAGGCTCTTTAGTTCCTCTTCACTTTCTGCCATAAGGGTGATGTCATCTGCATATCTGAGGTTATTGATATTTTTCCCGGCAATCTTGATTCCAGCTTGTGCTTCTTCCAGCCCAGTGTTTCTCATGATGTACTCTGCATAGAAGTTAAATAAGCAGGGTGACAATATACAGCCTTGATGTACTCCTTTTCTTATTTGGAACCAGTCTGTTGTTCCATGTCCAGTTCTAACTGTTGCTTCCTGACCTGCATACAGATTTCTCAAGAGGCAGGTCAGGTGGTCTGGTATTCCCATCTCTTTCAGAATTTTCCACAGTTTATTGTGATCCACACAGTCAATGGCTTTGGCATATGGGTTATTGGAAAAGTTAGATATGTAAAACCATTTAGAGTAGTGCTCTGACACATAGGAAGTACTCACTAAATGTTACCATCATTACTTCCCTCTGACACACTGTGCACTTCGGTGACTTGACACTGAATGCAGACAGCCCTGGGCTCTTGGTTGACTTCTCATATAGGATGTCCCAAGGCCAGAGGGCATCTTATGGAATTGCGTGCCCTGGGTCTCTGTGCTCTGTGCTCTTTGCCTGGTGCATGTAATTTGAGTGGGTCATGGGTCACCTCAAACCACAGCCTCCAGCTCTACCCCTGAATCCATCTCATCTCCTCCAGGGGGTCAGTTCTCACATAAATCTCCCAATGCAATTGCTGAGTGCTCCCATTGTCTGCTGTGGGGCACATGGTGCTCAGTTTTGAATAATGAGAGTCTTTTTTATATATCATTTTATGTATTATGCTTCCCACGTAGTTCAGTTGGTAAAGAATCTGCCTGCAATGCAGAAGACCTAGGTTCAATTCCTGGGTCGGGAAGGTTCCTTGGAGGAGGGCATGGCAACCCACTCCAGTATTCTTGCCTGGAGAATCCCATGGACAGAGGAGCCTGGCAGGCTACAAGAGTAATGAGACACAAGTAATGAGAATCTTTATATATATATAGTTTGTTTTATTTATTTATTTTTGACTGCACTGGGTCTTGGTTCCTGCATGCGGGCTTCCTCTAGTTGTGGAAAATGGGGACTATTCTCCAGGTGCAGTGTGTGGGCAGTGGCTACTCTTGTTATGGAGCACGGGCTCTGGGGCACTCGGGCTTCAGTAGTCATGGCACGTGGCCTCAGTAGTGTCAGCTCCTAGGCTCCGAAGCACAGGCTCAATAGCTGTGGCAACAGCCTGAGCTGCTCCATGCATGTGGGATCTTCCCAGCCCGGGGATAGAACCTGTATCTCCTGCATTGGCTGAAGGATTCTTTAACCACTGAGTCACCAGGGAAGCCCTAGGAATCTTTTTTAATATTTATTTTTATTTATTTATTTGGCTGCACTGGGTCTCAGTTGCAGCACGTGGGAGCTTTCACTGAAGCACAAAAACTCTTAGTTGCGGCATATAGGGTCTGGCGTCCTGACCAGGGATCAAACCCGGGCCGCTGCCTGCCTTGGGAGCTCTGAGTCTCAGCCACGGGACCACCGCGGAAGTCCTGATGAGACACTTGTATTCTTCTCTAGGCCAGGAAGACCTGCCTGCTCCCTGGGGCTGGGGAGATGTCTAGAGTGGGCTGGCGATGGTGTCAGACTTGTTTTGTTTCCACTCAGGATCGGAGAGACTCGATGCTCCGCAAAAGGCCTGCTTGGGCAGAGAGGAAGAAGCTGGCTCTAGAACCTTGGCTTCTGGAACCTTCACCAGGTTAAGACAGTGTGGTGCGCTTGCCTCTGCTGGGCTTGACCACACAGGGTAACAGGCCAGGTTGTAGATGTTTATGTCTGGAGTTCTTTGGGGTTTCTTTTCATATTCTTCCTGACTTTGCCATCTCTAGACATCAGGTCTTTAATATCTCTCTCTCCTGCTGCTGCTGCTAAGTTGCTTCAGTCGTGTCCGACTCTGTGCAACCCCATAGACGGCAGCCCACCAGGCTCCCCCATCCCTGAGATTCCCCAGGCAAGAACATTGGAGTGGGTTGCCATTTCCTTTTCCAATGCTTGAAAGTGAAAAGTGAAAATGAAGTCGCTCAGTCGTGTCCAACTCCTAGTGACCCCATGGACTGCAGCTTACCAGGCTCCTCCGTCCATGGGATTTTCCAGGCAAGAGTACTGGAGTGGGTTGCCATTGCCTTCTCCCTAACACCTCTCTCAGTCTTGCAGAAATCAGAGCTTAGTAAAAGGCCTTGCTAGAAGTGCTTGAGCACTCCATGTGATTGACTGACTGACAAATTGGCTCCAGAGGGCTTCAGCCACGCTGGGCCTCTAGCAGATCTTTTAAAAAGCTGCGATCGGACTCCTTAGATTCCATTAGTGGACCTTGCTGAAGCTGTTCACAGAGCACCCTCAGATGTCAATAAAACCTAACCATATATGCAAATGAGGGTGTTGGAGGTGTGGGTGACTTGGGGTGGAAAGGGCTCCTGGTTCATATAGGAAGGCTTCCTGGTTATTGGTAGGGAACGGGGGTGAAGCGGTAAGTAAAACGGATGCAGTTTGACAAAGTGAGAGGAGGGTATGGTTTGGGGCCATAACCCACCCTTTCCTGGTTCAGATCAGCACTTGAGTCACTCCAGAGTTCCCCTGCCAAACCCCTGAGAACCTTCCAGTGTGTGACATCTCTCAGGAAGCTAGCTGAGTTTCTTGGAAAACCTCCTCCACGGAGAACCAATCCACCACCTCCATGCTACCCCTCAAATCTTTCTTAGAAATCCTACCTTTCTACATCCTGGAATGAACAGAATAGAATGAATGGAGGATTAAGCCATAATAATCCAAACCAAATACTGGGTTTGGAGGGCCCTGGTTACTACCCAGTTTCTCATCAGGGCCCCTTAATGGCACCTACTCTCTGGGAGAGTGCTAGTCGTTCAGTCATGTCCGACTCTTTGCAACCCCATGGACCATAGCCCACCAGACTCCTCTGTACATGGGATTTTCCCAGGCAAGAATAGTGGAGTGGGGAGCCATTCCCTGCTGCAGGGGATCCTCCCCACCCAGGGATCAAGCCTGGGTCTCCTGCATTGCAGGTGGATTCTTTACCATCTGAGCTATAGCCTGTGTTCAATGAGAAATGTGAATTGAGACCAGGGGAAGGATGTCTGAGGGACTCTTGGACTTCCGATCTCTTGTTCAGCTGGCAGAGCTGGGCTGGCACAACCAGCCGCTCTCTGAATTTGTTGCCTTCCTGCTTCCCTCTTGGGACTTTGAGAGGGAAATCTAAGCCTGTGTCTCTCATCATTTATAGTGAACTCATCGAATTGGTGTTTGGCAAGAGTTCTTGGATGTCTCAGAAAGGGCTTTTGGTTTGGTTTCATTTATTATTATTATTATTATTATTATCATTGTATGTGTGGTGCTTGCTTTTCCTTTGAAATAGGAAGACTTTTTTTTTTTTGCCAAGAATATAAGGATATACTAGATCTGAGGTTGGATCACAACACAAGACTTTATTTTCTTGGGCTCCAAAATCACTGCAGATGGGCACTGCAGCCATGTAATTAAAAGATGCTTGCTCCTTGGAAGAAAAGCTGTGACAAACCTAGGTAGCATATTAAAAAGCAGACACATTACTTTGCCAACAAAGGTGCGTCTAGTCAAAGCTCTGGTTTTTCCAGTAGTCATGTATGGATGTGAGAGTTGGACCATAAAGAAGGCTGAGCATTGAAGCACTGATGCTTTTAAACTATGGTATTAGAGAAGACTCTTGAGAGTCCCTTGGACTGCAAGGAGATCCAACCAGTCCATCCTAAGGGAAATCAGTCCTGAATATTCATTGGCAGCTGATCCTGAAGCTGAAGTTCCAATGCTTTGGCCACCTGCTACAAAGAACTGACTCTAGAAAAGACCCTGATGCTAGGAAAGATTGAAGGCAGGAGGAGAAGGAGACAACAGAGGATGAGATGGCTGGATGGCATCACTGACTCGATAGACATGAGTTTGAGCAAGCTCTGGGAGGAGTGAAGGACAGGGAAGTCAAGTGTGCTGCAGACCATGGGGTGACCAAGAGTTGGACACAACTGAGCAACTGAACAACAACAACCCCTTGTGTTTCCCTCTTTTTAATTGTGCAAAACAAAACAAGTAATATCTAACATTCAGTTTCGTATATTGGGTCCTATTATTATCCTCCTTTCACAAATGAGAAAACTAAGCCCAGAGAAGTTAAGCAAATTGCACAGTCCACATATACTAGCGAGCAGTAGCCTTATATACCTGCATAGTGCAAAGGGCCCACAAAATTTTGGGAGGTGCTGGGGCCAGCCCCGGTGGATCCAGGGTGATTCGAAGCGGGGACAGCGTGGGCGAGGAAAAACTCATTTATTTAGAAATATAAGAATAGATTAGGAAGAAATAGTATAGTAGGAAAATTAGATGGAGAAAAGAAGGCTGAATAACTTGGTTTACGTGGAAAGCCAATAAAGTTCCAGGCAAGGAGCTTGCACCATCTATGTTAGGCCACCGATGTCCGTTTGAATATCGGAGAGTGCCCCGCCCTGGGCTCTCTCTCTTACAGATCTTAACAGCCGGGACAGGTAAGTAGACATGACGAGCCTCCGCGCCCCAGATGGGAATTCAGCCAGAAATTAGAGAAAATAGGAGACACGGGGGAAGCTCAGCATCAGTGCAAGACTCTCCGAGAGGGAAAAGGGGAAGGGGAAAAAAGGGAAAGAACGACATGGGTAAATCCAGTATCGTTGTAAGGCTCCAAGAGGGAAAAGGGGAAAGGGGAAAAAAGGGGAAAAGGGGCCGTTTATTTTTCAAACTCAGCTTATATACTCCAAGTTGTACATAATGGAATATGCAGAGTTATACAGGGGCAGCAGTCCTGACCCTCATTGAGACAAGGCTTTCTTTTTTGCATACTCTCCTGTTAAAAAAGGTCTCAGGCAGTTTACATTATCTTCTGGCCAAGAGGCCTGTTAACATTTCTATGGCTCTCTTCTGATGAGGTTTTGTTAACCAGAAGACTCATTTGTTTTAACCTTTCCAAAGTCTGAATCCCACTCTCAGAAAACACTAAATAAAAATACAGCAATTTGTAATAAAAGGAAGTACAGTGATTTATAGCAAAAGAAAAAGTAACTTACTCAAAAGTTTAGTATTGCTAACATCAAAACTACTATATATCCTTTTCCATATCCCATTTACATTGATTACATCTTCCTGGGTGCCTGATAAAAAATAAGGAGGTCTGGCAGCAATCATTGAGTTAACCATGAAATCCTGTCACCAATATAAATTTGAAAAGGCTTTGAAACTTTAAGATACTTTAAGGCTTTGTGCCCCTCACAGTTGGGAGGTTGTGAGTAATTCACAAGCTTGCAAAAAGTCAGGGGAACCTGTTTAGGCAGGCTAGAGCATTATCAAAGGGGGTTGGGCTGAGAACTCCTTTCAAATGCAGGAAGCTAAAAACTCTTCCCGAGAAACTGGCAGAGAATAGTGGGGAAACAGACAAATACAGACAAACTTTTATTCTTGGGGTGCATGCTCAGAAAAAACCAGGGAGAAATCCAATGACTCAGATTGCCCTGCCATCTGAGTTTGCCACGTGACCCTGTCACAGGTGGGATTCCTCACGCTGGCCCCCGACAGGGAGGCTTACAAAAAAATTATTTTTTAATCAGAAGAAAGTCTCAAGAAAATGTTTGCATATATAATATTAATACATTTGACTGTATACAAACATGGCCAAGAAGGTTTTCTTTATTTTAGAAGCAGACGCTGTGCCAGGTGCCAGGCAGAAGCAGAGCCTAATGGTGGCAGTGAGGCTGACCACTAAGTGCAAAGGGACTCAGACCCCAGACTATCCCCTCCCTGGGGGAGCCAGGTGTGCTGCCTGGCTCAAAGCAGCCTACGCTTGCCCTAGGAGGCCTACAGGGTTTGGACGAGATAGATCACAGAGGCTTCATGGAGCTGGGAGTTGAGGAGCAAGAGTGTTAAACAGGGAGACAGACAAGTGGAGGCATTCGGGAATTCATTGGTTTGCGGAAGACAGAAGCAGTTGATACAGATACTGCTGATGCAGCTTGTGTTGATGATCGATTACCACTCTGTTCCAGAATGACTTTTGAATTTTTTTCTTGTATATTTCGCACCAAGGAACCACAGTGCAACAGTGACATTGCATCAGAAAGGTTTAAGACCGAATTATTACTTAAAACTCTCAATGATTATTTTTTATGCTAGAAGAGTGAACAAGACTTTGTTTTTGTTCATAGTTGTTTTCTGTTAGATATGAATGAATAGTCGTTCTTTAGCATTCCATGGAAAATCCCATGGATGGAGGAGCCTGGTGGGCTAAGTCCATGGGGTCGCTAGAAGTCGGACACGACTGAGCGACTTCACTTTCACTTTTCACTTTCATGCATCAGAGAAGGAAATGGCAACCCACCCCAGTGTTCTTGCCTGGAGAACCCCAGGGATGGCAGAGCCTGGTGGGCTGCCGTCTATGGGGTCGCATGGAGTTGGACATGACTGAAGCGACTTAGCAGCAGCAGCAGCAGCAGTAATTAGCAAATTGTCCAAAAGGTCATACAGTCATCTCACTTCCTTATTTTTTTTTGCCTCAGAATGACATACTGAATGCTGTGGCATGGTTTCCATGGAGCCAACTGGCAGTTTACAAACAGAGCTCCCCAGAGCTAAGGCTGGGGAGCTAAGCTCAGGAGAAAGGGGATGCCTGGACTTGGTGGGGAGCTAAGCTCAGGATAAAGGGGATAGCCAGCGCCTGGACTTGGAGCCATTTTCCTGCTTTAACCTGAGTAAGACATAAATATATTCACATAGTTTTTATTGCATTTCACTTTCTTTTGCTTTGCAGATATTATTGTTATTTTTATAAATTGAAGGTTTGCAGCAACCCTAGGTCGGGCAAGTCTATTGGCACCATTTTTTCAATAGTGTTTTCTCACTTCATTTCTCTGTGTCACACTTTGGCAATTCTCACAGTATTCCTAGCTTTTTTGTTATATTTATATTCCATGGTGGTCTGTGATCTGTGATCTCTGATGCTATTTTTGTGGTTATTTTGTCACTTTTCAGCCATCAAGTATTTTCAGTATACTTTTTTGGACATAATCCTATGGCACACTTAATAGACGGCACTATAGTGTAAATGTAGCTTTTATACACACTGGGAAACCCCAAAAACTGTGGGACTCGGTTCATTGCAATATTCACTTTACCATGGTGGTCTGGAGCCAAACCCACAATACCCAAGGTAAGTATAATATACATCTGTAGAGTGTCTGTGAAATATTTCATTTTTTAAAAAAGGATTTCTCTGAAAAAAAATTTAGTTTGAAAATCAGGGCTGTAAAAACTCAAAAAAGGTAAATGAAAACTCCAGGAGTAAGTTTGTTTATTTATTCTCTGCCTATTCCGAGAGCGACCTAAAGCGAACTACAAAACTAGGTATGACACAGCAAGGGTTTTTTGTTTGTTTAAGTAAAGAAATAAAAGGAAAGAAGGAAAAATCGTGGTCAGGAAAGTCAGATGTCGGCATGGTAAGGTTTAGGCACCCAGGCCAGGCTGAGGGGCTGCTGGGGGGTGGGGAAGTGCAGCTGTGGTGTCTGGGCATGGAGGGTCATGCAGACACAGCCATTCTCCACCTGCCAAAGGAGGAGATGACTCCGTGGGCAGGTGTCACCCAACCTCCACGTGGATGTTGCTAAAAAATTCCATGAAAGTCCATTAGCGGAACTGTTTGGCCTTGGACAAGCACCTCGTCCTTCCTCCTGGCAAACATCCTATCCTATCCTCCGCTTCCCTGAAGACTTGGCCAAGAGGAGGGCTCTGCCTGCTCACCTGGGTGTCCTTGGTCCACCGGCCACAATCCCCCTCACACTACCCTACACATGTCAGTCACCTCCCAAAAATGATCAGATGGGGACAAAACCCAGAATTTCATACCCAGGGGTCTCTGCTCAATAAGAATAGCTAAGGGACTTCCCTGGTGGTCCAGTGGTGACCTGCTAATGCAGGGGTCCTGGGTTCGAGCCCTGGTCCGGGAAGATTCCACATGCCACGGAGCATCTAAGCCCAAGTGCCGCAACTACTGAAGCGTGCCTGCTCCAGAGCCTGTGCTCCGCACCAAGAGAGGCCACCACAACGAGAAGCCCGCGCATCCCACTGGAGGGCAGCTCCCACTCGCCACAACCAGAGAAAGCCCACCCGAGGCGAAGACCCAGCCCAGTCAAAAGCACACTTTCATCTCTTTGGGTTCCCTGGTGGCTCAGGTGATAAAGAACCTGCCTGCACTGCAGGAGACCCGGGTTCGATCCCTGGGTCAGGGAGATCCCCTGGAGAAGGGAATGGCAACACACTCCAGTATTCTTGCCTGGAGATTCCACGGACAGAGGAGCCTGGTGGGCTATGGTCTGTTGGGTAGCAAAGACTTGGGTGCAACTGAGTGACTAACACACACAAAAAAAATAAGACTAGCTAATACATCATGTTGACTCCCTGCCACTGTTCCAACCCCCTTCTATGTGTTAACTCCTCTGATTCTCACAACACTTTGAAGTGGATACTATTATTATCTCCTTTTGATGGACCAAGAAACAGAGGCGCAGCAAGGTTAAGGTCACTTTCCCAAGGGCATAGGAAGGGTGACAGTACTGAAATCTGAACCTGGTTTGGCCCTATGCTCCTAACTACTCACCATGTAACCTCTCAGTCGACCAACCTGATCCAGTCCCCCCTGGCTGCAGGTGGGAAGCGAGTTACAGTCTCTTCCCCTGAGGCTGCAGTCCCGAGGTTTACCTTCAAATGGACCTCTCAGCCTCATTCTGGTCTCTCCTGTTTGGTAGCCACAGATGGCACTTTGCCCAGCCATTCACTCACTGCTGGTGTAGAGTCCACAGAAAACCCAAGCTTTGAGGATGTGAGGCTCAGGGCAGGCCTTCCTCACAGTGGAAAACCAAATATACAAGACAGCGTCACGGTTGGTCCACCTGTGACAGGTGACGGAGTTGATGATGGCTGTGACATGGGTCACTGGGAGCAGAGGCTGCTCTAGGCATTTTATATTCGTTATGTCATTTCCTCCTCAACAGCTGAGCAGGTAGGTGTAACTGTCTCACCCACTGTAGGGGGGACATTAAAGCTTACAGAGCTTTCGTAACTCCCTGGAGGACGCAGCAAACTCCCCTCTGCTTCCCCTGCCCCCCAGGGCTGCAGCACCTCGGTTCTCTCCGTGGTCACCGCCCTGGGCCCTTACGCTTCCTAAACCCATTTACACAGAAGTTCTTTCATGACTTTTCAGGACCTTACTTTGCTTCTCTTCCTGCCTCCGACTATTAGTTCCTCAAAAGCCAGGACCGTATTTTTCAATTCTACGCCCCCTCCACCCCAACGCCAAGGGCCCACCTGAGGCGCTGCTTCATAAGGCGGACCCAGGTGAGACACTGAAGCTTCGTGGCTCTGAGCACGTGAGCAGCTGGCACAGCTGGTAGAAATGCCTACTTGAGAAAACAGCCCCAAATCTGGTTCCCTGATCCTGCCATCACTGCAAGGGACTCTTCACTTGCACAGGTATGCAGAGAACATGTATCTGCCTAAACGTTTCTGGAAAAGACCTACCAGCTACTGCCTAAGACCCAGCCATGTAAAGCACGATGCAAATAAGGCAGTAGCCACAGGGTTGGGGGGTGGGTATTGGTTGCCAGGCTGCAGAGCCAATTGCATCAGCTCACACCCAGAGAGATAGAACCCTGGCAGGAAAACCCCACTTCTCCAAGCTCATCCCTGCCCTGATGACTCAGAGGGAAACCATGGGGCGGCGTTCTTGGCCACCTCTCGAGGCAGCTCTTAGCTTCCCTGCCTGTCCTCCTGCACCTCCACCCACACACGACGCAGACCGGGGAGGTGAGGATGACAGGAGAGAGCTGCTACCAGCTGTCCTTGCAAGGCAGCAACAGCGATCGTTCAGCCTTGCTCAGGAAAACACATTCGGGTAATCCTGAGGAATCCCTGAGCGTTTTAGGGGCAATAGAAGGCGCCTGATGGGAGCCCAGCTTAGGTTTGGGGTTCAGTTCAGTTCAGTCACTCAGTCATGTCCGACTCTTTGCAATCCCATGAACTGCAGCATGCCAGGCCTCCCTGTCCATCACCAACTCCTGGAGTTCACCCAAACCCATATCCATTGAGTTGGTGATACCATCCAAGCCTCTCATCCTCTGTCATCCCCTTCTTCTCCTGCTCTCAATCTTTCCCAGCATCAGTCTTTTCCAATGAGTCAGCTCTTCGCATCAGGTGGCCAAAGTACTGGAGTTTCAGCTTCAACATCAGTCCTTCCAATGAACACCCAGGACTGATCTCCTTTAGGCTGCTTTGGGGAAAGCATCATTAACAAGGGCTGTGCACAGACTTTGTGACAACATCATGATGGACCCGAGTTTACGTTTGTACAACGAGTAAACTAATTTCTAAGCAAACGAATCCAATTATTTGTTCATTTGTTCAATGCATATATGAGAACATACTCAAGGAGTGCTAGAAAATCCCCTAAAAATGGCCCTTGTCGTCAACAGCAACAAAAAAATGGGTAAGAGAATCAGTTATAGCACCCTGGCCTGTGGGTGAGAATCAGGCATTTTCAAGCTGTTTCGAGGTCTTCACACACCTGTGCATCCCAGTGCTTCCTTCTTTATTGCAGCAGATTCGCTGGACTCTTTTTTAACCCCTGTCACTCCACTCCATGCTAATACATATCCTTGGAAGAAATAAAAGCCCTGGTACTTTACAATATCTAAATAATTCATCTTTAATTCCCTTGTGGCTCAGACGGTAGAGTCTGCCTGCAATGCGGAGACCTGGGTTTGATCCCTGGGTCAGGAAGATCTCCTGGAGGAGGAAATAGCAACCCACTCCAGACTTCTTGCCAGAAAATCCCATGGATGGAAGAACCTGGTGGGCTTACAGCCCATGGGGTCGCAAAGAGTCAGACACGACTTAGCGATTTCACTTTCACTTTCATCTTTAGTTCTGACTGCTCTCCCTGACTCCAAAGAATGACTTCCTAAATAACTCACTTTGGCTTTGCCGCTCAACATTCAGTCCACAGAGAGCTGGCGTCACTGGGGAGCTTGTTGGAAATGCAGACTTTCAGCATCCATGTCTTCTGGGTCAGGGTGTGCATTTCAGCAAGATCCTCACGCCCTTCGAAGCACATTAAAGTCTTCACGGGCAGTGACTCTCCTGGAGGAATTTCACTTTGCTCCCAAGGATGCTAACGAGGCTCTCACCCTCAACCAAACTCAGGGCTGGCTGCCCCCAGAACAAGGCACGTGCTCAGAGAGGGCCAGCCCCTGAAGTTTTGACTCAGCTGCCAAGTAAAAGTAGGTGCTACGTTCCAAAGCAAGAGCTAGCCTGTATGCGAAATTTATCACAAACGTAGCTGAAAGCTGGTACATGACCATTGAAACCTCTGAGCTACACTGAGAATATAAAAGGATGGAGAGAGAAGAGTTGGTGAAAGGATTTTCGAGGGCATCCTCCAAATGACCTTGGCAGCTGGCCCAATGAGAGGGAAGAAGCCTAGAAAGCAGGGTCCCCCGGGAGAGCAGCAGTGGGGCCAGAGGCGGCTACTGTCTTGATACAGGTGGCAGGAAGGAGAAGACAAGCCCTCCAGGCTCAGCACAGTGACCCACTGCCGACAAGTGCCCAGTCGCGTCCAGCTCTTTGAGATCCCATAAACTTTTAATCTGCCAGGCTCCTCTGTCCATGGGATTCTCCAGGCAAGAATACTGGAGTGGGTTGCCATTTCCTTCTCCAGGGGAACTTCCCGACCCAGGGATCAAAACTGGGTCTCTTTTGTCTGTTGCGTTGACAGGTGGTTTCTTCAGCCCAACCTGCAGGGTAAGTGGGCTGGGGGCCAAGAAGGGTCAAAGGCAAGGAGCCAGGCTGCGCACTGGTGCCAGACCTAATCCAGAGGTCCTGGCCCGTCTTGTGCTGAGAATATGGGAGGAACAGGCTGTGATCTGTGGGCAAGGAGGTAAAAGTTGGCCTCCTGAAACTCCAGCTGACAGACAGGAGGAAGAGAGAAGGATGAGGAGTGGGAGACGGCCCTGGCTTAGCTGCAACTGTTGCACAGGGAAACTCGTGAATGTAATTTTCTCTGGAAAAGTCCTGAGCCCACAAGAGGAGCGGAGGCAGCAGTCATACCACTTTATACCCTAAGATAGCGTTCTCGCATTTCTCTGCTCCTCAGCATCTCCCAGGCAGAGGTCAGACCCCAGGCTGCAGGACGGACATCCTGAGCCCTTTGACTTATCTGTTGAACCAAGTCTTTCTTAACCTTGGGAGTTGGAGGATGCCCTCACAAATCCTTTCACCAACTCTTCTCTCTCCATCCTTTTATATTCTCAGTGTAGCTCAGAGGTTTCAATGGTCATGTCACCAGCTTTCAGCTACGTTTGTGATAAATTTCGCTACAGGCTAGCTCTTGCTTTGGAATGTAGCATCTACTTTTACTTGGCAGCTGAGTCAAAACTTCAACATTTTATCTTGTGGTATCCGAAATAGAAAAAAAAAAAAAAAGACTTGGGAAAACCCTAAGTGTTTATCAATACTGGTTCAGTACTATATAGAACGGACTTCCCAGTTGGCTCAGTGGAAAAATATCCACCTGCCAACAGGAGGCATGGGTTCAATCCCTGGGTCAGGAAGATCCTCTGGAGAAGGAAATGGCAACCCACTCCAAAATTCTTGCCTGGGAAATCCCATGGACAGAGGAGATACAGTCCATGGGGTCACAAAGAGTCAGACACAACCACATGACTAAACAATAACTGGATAGAACACCTGCAGGGGTTAAAAAGAATTTGACCTGTTTTGAGGTGTGGAAACCATTTATTTCTGCTTTCTTGACTATGCCAAAGCCTTTTGACTGTGTGGATCACAACAAACTGTGGAAAATTCTGAAAGAGATGGGAATACCAGACCACCTGACCTGCCTCTTGAGAAATCTGTATGCAGGTCAGGAAGCAACAGTTAGAACTGGACATGGAACAACAGACTGGTTCCAAATTGGGAAAGGAGGACATCAGGCTGTATATTGTCACCCTGCTTATTTAACTTATATGCAGAGTACATCATGAGAAACGCTGGACTGGAAGAAACACAAGCTGGAATCAAGATTGCCAAGAGAAATAACAATAACCTCAGATATGCAGATGACACCATCCTTATGGCAGAAAGTGAAGAGGAACTAAAAAGCCTCTTGATGAAAGTGAAAGAGGAGAGTGAAAAAGTTGGCTTAAAGCTCAACATTCAGAAAATGAAGATCATGGCATCTGGTCCCATCACTTCATGGCAGATAGATGGGGAAATAGTGGAAACAGTGTCAGATTTTTTTTGGGGGGGGGCTCCAAAATCACTGCAGATGGTGACTATAGCCATGAAATTAAAAGATGCTTACTCTTTGGAACCAGTCTGTTGTTCCATGTCCAGTTCTAACTGTTGCTTCCTGACCTGCATACAGATTTCTCAAGAGGCAGGTCATTCTCTTATGGCAGAAAGTGAAGAGGAACTAAAAAGCCTCTTGATGAAAGTGAAAGAGGAGAGTGAAAAAGTTGGCTTAAAGCTCAACATTCAGAAAATGAAGATCATGGCATCTGGTCCCATCACTTCATGGCAGATAGATGGGGAAATAGTGGAAACAGTGTCAGATTTTTTTTGGGGGGGGGCTCCAAAATCACTGCAGATGGTGACTATAGCCATGAAATTAAAAGATGCTTACTCTTTGGAACCAGTCTGTTGTTCCATGTCCAGTTCTAACTGTTGCTTCCTGACCTGCATACAGATTTCTCAAGAGGCAGGTCATTCAGAAAATGAAGATCATGGCATCTGGCCCCATCACTTCATGAGAAATAGATGGGGAAATGGTAGAAACAGTGTCAGACTTTGTTTTTTTGGCTCCAAAATAACTGCAGATGGTGACTGCAGTCATGAAATTAAAAGGCACTTACTCCTTGGAAGAAAAGTTATGACCAACCTAGATAGCATATTCAAAAGCAGAGACATTATTTTGCCGACTAAGGTCCGTCTAGTCAAGGCTATGGTTTTTCCAGTGATCATGTATGGATGTGAGAGTTGGACTGTGAAGAAGGCTGAGCGCCGAAGAATTGATGCATTTGAACTGTGGTGTTGGAGAAGACTCTTGAGAGTCCCTTGGACTGCAAGGAGATCCAACCAGTCCATTCTAAAGGAGATCAACCCTGGGATTTCTTTGGAAGGAATGATGCTAAAGCTGAAACTCCAGTACTTTGGCCACCTCATGCGAAGAGTTGACTCATTGGAAAAGACTCTGATGCTGGGAGGGATTGGGGGCAGGAGGAGAAGGGGACGACAGAGGATGAGATGGCTGGATGGCATCACTGACTCGATGGACGTGAGTCTGAGTGAACTCCGGGAGTTGGTGATGGACAGGGAGGCCTGGCGTGCTGTGATTCATGGGGTCGCAAAGAGTTGGACACGACTGAGCAACTGAGCTGACTAACTGACTTATTTGTGGACAGGAGATGGTATCCAAGCTGTATTGTGAGGAAAAGGAAGCTTCTCATACTGTCTTATTTATGTCTACGAGGAGAGGGAAAGATGTTCATATCTATGTCTTATTGTGCATAGAATATTTCTGAATGTACATACTATAAACTGGATGTCCACTGCTTCTAAGTATGGGGCCTTAAAGGTCAGAGTTGGGAGGAAGACTGAGCTGTTACTGTGTAGGGTGTTTCTCAATTTTTTTGGTAAACATATACTACACATATTCAATTCCCAAAAGATTATAGAGTCATTTAAAATGGTGATTATGAAAATTAATGGAGTATTTCATGGGAAAATTTTATGGTGTAATGTTAAGTGAAAAAAGCAAAATTCAAAGTCATTATGTGCATTCTGATTTCAATCATGTTAAGGTAAGCAAATGTATAAAGAGTTGACAGACATGAACAACATTTAAGTTAGTTTTGCTATGGCTTCTGGGATTTTCCATACTTATAAAAATGAACTTTACTGAGGTATAGTTTATGTACACAAGCATACCCATTTTGAGTATACACTTGGATGAATTTTGACAAATTTATACACTCATATAATCAAGTTACAGAACATTTCCTTCATTCCCCAAAGTTTCCTTTTACTTCATCCTATTCAATCCCGGCCTGCAATCAAAAATGTCACTAGAAATTAGATCTGACTACCAGAGTTTCATACAAATAGAATCATACAGTGTGTACTCTTTTTGTATCCTAGCTCTTTTGGCTCAGGGTAATGTTTGAAACGATCTTCTTTCTCAGTAAATCCTAGGCAAGCTAAAAGATTATACCTCCCACACTTCCTGCAACTAGTTGTCAGTTCAGTTCAGTTTAGTCACTTAGTCATGTCTGACTCTTTGTGACCCCATGGACTGTAGTACACCAGGCTTCCCTGTCTATTACCAACTCCCTCAGCTTGCTCAAACTCATGTCCATTGAGTCGATGATGCCATCCAACCATCTCATCCTCTGTTGTCCAATTCTTCTCCTGTCTTCAATCTTTCCCAGCATCAGGGTCTTTTCTAATGAGTCGGTTCTTTGCATCAGGTGGCCAAAGCATTGGAGCTTCTGCTTCAGGATCAGTCCTCCCAGTAAATATTCAGGACTTATTTCCCTTAGGATGGACTGGTTGGATCTCCTTGCAGTCCAAGGGACTCACAAGAGTTTCTCCAACACCACAGCTCAAAAGCATCAATTCTTCCATGCTCAGCTTTCTTTATGGTCCAACTCTCACATCCATACCGGACTACTGGAAAAACCAGAGCTTTGACTAGATGGACCTTTGTTGGCAAAGTAATGTGTCTGCTTTTTAATATGCTGTCTAGATTTGTCATAGGTTTTCTTTCAAGGAGCAAGCATCTTTTAATTTCATGGCTGCAGTCCCCCTTTGCAGTGATTTTGGAGCCCAAGAAAATAAAGTCTGTCATTGTTTCCCCATTTTTTGCCATGAAATGATAGGACTGGCTGCCATGATCTTAGTTTTCTGAATGTTGAGTTTTAAGCCAGCTTTTTCACTCTCCTCTTTCACTTTCATCAAGAAGCTCTTTAGTCTTCTTCACTTTCTGCCATAAGGGTGGTGTCATCTGCATATCAGTGGCAACCCATTCCAGTACTCTTGCCTGGAAAATCCCATGGGGGAGGAGCCTGGTAGGCTGACACCACTGAGACTTCACTTTCACTTTTTACTTTCATGCATTGGAGAAGGAAATGGCAACCCACTCCATTCTTGCCTGGAGAATCGCAAGGACAGGGGAGCCTAGTGGGCTGCCGTCTATGGGGTTGCACAGAGTTGGACACGACTGAAGTGACTTAGCAGCAGCAGCAGCATTGCATATCTGAGGTTATTGATATTTCTCCCGGCAATCTTGTTTCCAGCTTGTGCTTCTTCCAGCCCAGCATTTCTCATGATGTACTCTGCATATAAGTTAAATAAGCAGGGTGACAATATACAGCCTTGATGGACTCCTTTCCCAATTTGGAACCAGTCCATTGTTCCATGTCTGGTTTTGACTGTTACTTCTTGACCTGCATACAGACTTCTCAGGAGGCAGGTAAGGTGGTCTGGTATTCCCATCTCTTGAAGAATTTTCCACAGTTTGTTGTGATCTACACAGTCAAAGTCTTTGGCATAGTCAATAAAGCACAAGTAGATATTTTTCTGAAATTCTCTTGCTTTTTGTATGATTCAATGGATGTTGGCAATTTGATCTCTGGTTCCTCTGCCTTTTCTAAATTCAGCTTGAACATCTGGAAGTTCTTGGTTCACATACTGTTGAAGATTAACGTGGAGAATTTTGAGCATTTCTTTGCTAGTGTGTGAGATGAGTACAATTGTGTGGTAGTTTGAACATTCTTTGGCATTGCCTTTCTTTGGGATTGGAATGAAAACTGACCTTTTCCAGTCCTGTAGCCACTGGTGAGTTTTCCAAATTTGCTGGCATATTGAGTGCAGCACTTTCACGGCATCATCTTTTAGGATTTGAAATAGCTCAGCTGGAATTCCATCACCTCCACTAGCTTTGTTCCTAGTTATGCTTCCTAAGGCCCACTTGACTTCACATTCCAGGATATCTTGCTCTAGGTGAGTTATCACACCATCACAGTTATCTGGGTCATGAAGACCTTTTTGTACAGTTCTTCTGTGTATTCTTGCCACCTCTTCTTAATATCTTCTGCTTCTGTTAGGTCCATACGATTTCTGTCCTTTATTGTGCCCATCTTTGCATGAAATGTTCCCTTGGTATCTCTAATTTTCTTGAAGAAGTCTCTAGTCTTTCCCATTCTACTGTTTTCCTCTATTTCTTTGCATTGATCATGGAGGAAGGCTTTCTTATCTCTCCTTGCTATTCTTGGAACTCTGCATTCAGATGGGTATATCTTTCCCTTTTCTCCTTTTCCTTTCGCTTCTCTTCTTTTCTCAGCTATTTGTAAGGCCTTCTCAGACAACCATTTTACCTTTCTGCATTTCTTTTTCTTGGGGATGGTTTTGATCACAGTCTCCCATACAGTGTCACAAAGCTCCGTCCATAGTTCTTCAGGCACTCTGCCTCTCATATCTAATCCCTTGAATCTATTTGTCACTTCCACTGTATAATCGAGGACTTCCCTCATGGCTCAGATGGTGAAGCATCTACAATGCGGGAGACCCGGGATCAATCCCTGGGTTGGGAAGATTCCCTGGAGAAGGAAATGGCAACCCATTCCAGTACTCTTGCCTGGAAAATCCCATGGACAGAGGAGCCTGGTAGTCTACAGCCCATAGGATTGCAATGAGTCAGACATGACTGAGCGACTTCACTTCACTCACTTCACTGTATAATCATAAGAGGTTTGATTTAGGTCATACCTGAGTGGTCTAGTGGTTTTCCCTACTTTCTTCAATTTAAGTCTGAATTTGGCAATAAGGAGTTCATGATCTGAGCCACAGTCAGCTCCCAGTCTTGTTTTTGCTGACTGTATAGAGCTTCTCCATCTTCTCCATCTTCTACAAAGAATGCAAGGGATGACTCTACACGTGGACATTAGCAGATGGTCAATACCGAAATCAGGTTATGTTCTTTGCAGCCAGAGATGGAGAAGCTCTATAAGTCAGCAACTAGCTGTGGTCATATGATAAAATGATGGCCAAAGAATCATAAGCAGAAGGGTCATGTGGGACTTCTGGAAGGCTTTGTAAAAGTAAGAGACAGACAACCTTTTTGTTTTCTTCCCCTTTCTCTTGCTGATGGCCTGAAATATGGATATGATGAATGGTGTCCCAGCAGCTACTTTGGAATATGAGGTGATGTTAAGAATAATCAAGAAAAGAAAATGAGCCTAAGTCTCTGATGACACAGTGGAAATGTCATATCATGCCAACTTGACTCCCTTCCCTCATATTGTTTGTAAATGAAACACAGACACATACATACACATATTTTTCTTGCCTGGAAAATCCCATGGACAGAGGAGCTTGGAGGGCTACAGTCTATAGGGTCACAAAGAGTCAGACATGACTGAGGCAGCTTAGCATACTATCTTGTTTAAGCACAAATATTTGGGGGTTTTCTGTTTTTCTAGTTGAAACTAATGCTACTTACTCCATAAGCCTTCTAACACTATCTGATGTTTTAAAACTGTGTGTGTTTGACTAAAAAATAAAGTTTGATTTAAAAATAAACTTTTATACCAAAATCTAGCAAAAACCGGTCAAGAAAAACATCACAGACCAATATCTCTCATGAACATAGGAATAAAAATTCTTGACAAAACTTTGGCAAATTGAATTCAGCAATTTATAAAAAGAATAATGTACTATGACCAGATGGGGTTTATCCCAGGAATGAAAGGTCAACACAGCATTCAAAAATCAAAATCAATCAATGTAACTGACCACAATAATAGAAAAAAAGGATTAAAACCCAAATAATCAGCTCAATAGATGCAGAAGAAGCATTTGAAAAAAATCCAGTAATCCTTCATAATAAAGTGCCCAGCAATCTAAGAATAGAAGTGAATTTCTTAAACTTGACAAATGGCAATTCAAAAATAAAACTACAGCTAGCAACATACTTAATGGTCAAAGACTGAATGATTTCCCCTAAGAGAGAGAAAAATGAGAAGATAACTGTTCTTAACGCCTGTATTAAATACTATGCTGAAGTATTTAATACAATATTTTTGTATTAAAAGTATTTAATCCTTTCCAAAGTTTGGAAAGAAAAAGTAAAACTTTCTTTATTTACAGACAACATAATTACCTACATAGTAAATTCCAAGAAATCTTAAAAATAAGAATCCCTACACTATAATTAGAGCTAGTAAGTGAATTTAGCAAGGTGAAAATATACGAGATCAATACACAAGAATCAATAAACCAGAACAAACACCTGGAAAATTATAATTTTACAAATCCACTGATGCTGACATCAGCAAGGCATCAAATATTTAGGGATAAATTTAAAGAAAGATATGTAAGATGTCTACAGTGAATTTTTCTAATAAGTTATAAGCTGAGAGATATTTAAAATACTTATTTATAGGCTAGATAGATATAACACCTGCATGGATTAGAAGATTCAAGATGATCAAGATGTCAATTTTTCTTCTTCCTAAATTGATCTATAAATTTAATGCAACCCTATTTGAAAACAACTGTGGTTTCTACACACTGACAAGGTAATTCTAAATTTATATGAGAATTTAAAAATAATACAGTGAAACTAAAATTGAATAAAAGAAGATCAGTGCTATAACTGAGGCTCATACGAGGTTCTACAACAGCACAGAGGAAGGAAGAATAGTTTTATTATTCCAATAATAGTTGATTATTCCAGCTCTGACTAGGTAACTCAGGGGCTGCCTCTCAAAGGAGGTACCATTCGAACTGTGAATTGAAAGATGGCTGAGGGCTTACCAGGTGGAGACTTCATTGAAGGCTATTGACTTACTTAGGCTTTGTTGATCATAAAGAATGAAAACTGCCCGTGTGGAACTGTCCAGAAAAAGTCTCATGAAAATTTTTGGTGAGCCCTGAGATTCTGGACTTACAGGGCAGTTCTGCAGCTGAGGTTTTTTCCTGACCTTAGCAGCCAGAACCCCTAAATATTTAATGTAGTCTTCGATCTTTTCTTGCCTTCTCCTACCATCTACTTTATACTCTGTACTTTCAGATATGAAACTAGAAGGACAGGTTAGAAGCAGGTAGTGAAAGACCCTATTTGGACCCACAGGTTCATTTTTATCTTTGTAGCCTCTGAAGATATTTAAGCAGGAAAAAGAAATAATCGGAGAGATGTAGAGAGGCTAGAGACAGGCAGACCAGAGGAAAGTATATGAAAGTCAAAACCAATGGAACTCAGTGAACGTGGGGATTGGGTAGGAGCAAAATATATTCTACCATGGTCAACAATTTTATGTCCCTTTAGGGGACAGGGAAAAGAGGGTTAAATCATCTACATTCTGAAAAAACTCTCCAGCTGATCTTGACTGAGAACTACTGGTCCAAAGTGACGCCCATGGTGATAAACATCCATGGTGAGAGGATGGATGGAAGGCAGGGATAGACTTGGAGACCAACTGGACTTGGTGGAAGGAGTCCCCTTAACAGCTCAGTCTCCAGCTCAGGAAGCTGAGCAGATGATGCCTTCCTTTTCCAGGACTTGGGAAACAAATAGCAGAGTATGTTTACATATGAGAGTGGAGAGTGGGAGAAGCTGAGAGAAGAATTACACCCACAGGGAGCTCAGTAATTCAGTCCCACTGTGTCCAGCAGACAGAGAGCTGGAGATGGACTGACTCCAGTCAGCCTTTTAATTTTTCCTTCATGGGGCAGACCCTGCTGGCAAGAAATTTCTTTGGCCATTAGTTAGTTAGACAGATGCTGAGTCTTAAGGCTCTGAGCGAGTAAGTACAAAGCAATTTTCTCCAAGCTTTTGGTGATGGTGATGTTCCTTAGCACGGATTTATTTGTTGCTAACCAACTGGTCCTTGGTTTATTTTGTTTTTAAAAATCATTGGCCATTGGTGATTTTTTTTAATATTTATTTTTTGACTGTGCTGCGTCTTCAGTGCTTTGCCAGGACTTCCTCTAGTTGCCGTGAGCGGGGGGCCACGCTTCACTGCGGTGCGTGGCTTTCCCACTGTGGTGACATCTCCTGTTGCAGAGCACAGGCTCTAGGGTGGGCTTCCGTAGCTGCCACACGTGGGGCTCAGTAGTTGCGGCTCAAGGGCTCTAGAGCTCGGGCTCAGTAATTGTGGCACTTGAGCTTGGTTGCTCTGCGGTACGTGGGATCTTCCACGACCAGGGATCAAACCTGTGTCCCCTGCAATGGCCCATGAATTCTTATCCAGTGTGCCATCAGGGAAGTCCTGGTCCTTGGTTTAGAATGCTGGACCAAGTTTGACCAACATATCAATCAGGTACCAAGATTCTACTCTGTGGAAGAGCTTTTAGTGAAGGACAATTTAGAGGGAGATGGGCAGGATTAAGGGGACCTTAAGATGTTGAGGCACCAAAGGGGTACAAACAACGGATACAGACATCTAGGCCTGAACAGGCAGAAGGAAAGGGTGGCACCCAGTGGAGGAGGGGGCTGTTGCTCCAGGGGTAGCTATTGTCACAGAAGAACGTGACACTGTCAGATCTGAGGATCCAGATCTGGGAGGGACCCTGAAGAAACATCCCAGCCCGCCCCGTCCGCCTCCAGTCTCCTACCGGTGCTTCCCATTGGCTGATGTAAGTTAGAAACCAGCCAACGGGGTAGAAAGGGCTGGAAGACGGAGGGGTCAGCTACCTTCACACAGAGTGAGGCAGAGAAGGGTGAAAATGGCTCAGGGCCGCAAGCAAGATAACACCAGCACAACCACATCCTCCGACACGGCCTGTGCAAGGCAGTGGCGTGAGTCAATTCTGTGGAATGGCAGAAAAATGACACCCGAGATATGGAGATAGGAGGATTCCCGACAGTCCTGGCCCCGCCGCCCACCATGCACCTCTAGCGGCACGTGGCTGGCCTCTGGGGCTTCAACTGCTTCAGCTGTCAAATGAGTAAGCTGGACCATGTGGACCCTCCAAGCCTTCCAACACAGGGTCCCTTGATGAGGCTGTGAGTTGGCTGGCTCCATCACCAGCACAGACTGGACTCTGCCCCACGGTCCCTGCCTCCCAGGCTCCACCCGCTGCAGACATGATGCCAGGCCCCCGCAAAGGGCAGCCCAGGGAATCCTGGGGCCGGCGGCCTCTGGGACTGCACTTGGTGCTCCTCTCTTCCAATGAAACCCTGGGACGTGCAGAGTCGACCAGGGACTTTCTTTCACTGTGATGAGGCACATTCAAAAAGAAAGCAGAGTATATTCATCCCCAGAGAGCAGCAGCTCCTCAGGCCTGTGCTGCAGCAGCTCCCGGAGTGGTGCCCCCCTGCTCAGTTCCTGATAACTGAAGGTGAAACTTGAACAGCAAAAGGGAAGTCTCCCGTCTCCTCTGGGTATCAAATCCTGTTTCTAGACAGTTTCAGTTCTTAAAGACACAGGATTCCATATTTTCTCACCAATAAGCTGGAAGGCAAAGAACCTTCGGTGACCACCAACCACACTGCCTGGCCCTGGGGTGAGATGCAAGTACACCGCAAAGCCTTTCTGAAATCCTGGTTTGAAAACGTGGTCCAGAGATTTCTGAAATGCATCATCATCTTTCTCCTTATTAATGCAAAGAACTAGACTGGATAAGGGCACAGATTTGCTCAGTACACTCTGGGGCCCCGGAGTGCCTCTTGGGTGGCTTTCTCTCTCCTAGCTTTCTGCAGGCTGAGATGACTCAGCCCAGGGCAGGCCATCATGTCCTTGTGGAGGTGTGAAGACGGTGCACTCCGGCTTCAGGGTCACACCAAGAGTGGCCACAGGGAGAAGCCCGCTCCTTTGTTGCGCCCCAGAAGGTCTGGACAGCTGGAGAACAGCTTGTGGTGAATTGTGCTGGCTTGTACTCACCTTCAAAGCATTTGTTTGCAATGACAGGTTCAACCCTGTGTTCTTAGCTTCCCAGACTCTGTAGCTCACTAAAGAGGATAGAGGAGGAAAAAGAACACAAGAGGAAAATATCAATAGGAAAAATTGAAACAGGTGTAAGGGTTTGTTTGTTTGTTTGTTTTTATTGGGGTATAGCCTATTAACAAACAATGCTGTGATAGTTTCAAGTGAACGGCGAAGGGACTCAGCCATACAAGTACGGGTGTAAGAGTTTTAAGCACAAAGGTATTTCAATACAAAATAAATTTTAAAAGGCAATGTGTCTGCTGAAAATGAAGGAAGAGAAATATTTCCACAGAGATTCCGTTCATACCAGAGCAGTTTTCTCATGGAAGTCGGGCCAGAATTGGTGGTTAGCAGGTGCTGAGAAACCTCTCACATCATGATCCATTCATCTGTATATTCAACTATTTAAATGAGCTGTAACAAAGCATGGGGTGTGTGCTGTGACTCAGTGTACCGTCAAGGGAAGCACAGAATAGAGCATTCAATCCAATGCATTGGGGATCCAGAAGACTTCCAGGAAAAATGGCCTTTAGCCTGTCATGGAAAGGATGCTTTGGAACTGGAAGAAAAAAATGAGGAGGAGGAACAGCAAGATATGAGGACCTGATTCAGGATAACGCAGCCCAAGACAGCAGAACCGGAGAAAGAGCCCCGGAGACTTTGCTCCTTGGAGGTGACATTAGTGTCAGTACGCTGCCTCTATCCACATGGGGTGAACACCTCCAAACTGACAATACTAGGATCATTTTAACCTGTTTAAAAATAATTTAAAAAAAACATAGCTCTTATTCAAATATAAAATGAACATGTATTAACATTTTTAGGCACATTTAAGATAAAGATTAAATTAGATCATAAAGAGTAATGGTTATTAATCAACAGGGGAGCTGAGCAGTTATAACTAGTTCAGAAGAGAATGCAAAGGCTGGTCATACTTATGGATTTGGAATATTAGAATGATTGTGCAAATTCAGGCAAACTGGTTTTTGGAGGGAGAGGACGGGAGGAAAGTAATCATCTTTTGGTATAATTTGCATGTCTATAGGTAAAAATTATTTTGCATTGCTCAGTTAGCTACAATTTATAGAATTGTAAACTAGCTCAAAGACACTGAAAGACCGTAATTAGGTAAGCTGAAGGGTGTTTTCTGGACAACCTGAAGGGACACATCATTTTATTGCTCTTTGCTTCACTAGGCTTTGCAGATACTGTGTGTTTTGTTTTTTTTACAAATTAAAGAGTTGTGGCAACCTTGCATGGGGCAAGTCTATAGGTGCCATTTTTCCAAACAAATCTGTTCACTCCATATCTCTACGTCACATTTTGGGAGTAATTCTTGCAATATTTCAAACTTTCATTGTTATTATATTTGTTATGGTGATCTGTGCTTAGCGATCTTTGGTGTTACTATTGCAATTGTTTTGGGTCTCCATGAACTGTACCCATATAAAACGGCATACTTCATCAGTAAATGTATGTGTCCTGCTTCTCCACTGCAAGCCGTTCCCTCATCTCTGCGCCTTTCCTCATGCCTCCCCTATTCCCTGAGATACAATAATATTGAAATTAGGCCAATTAGTAACCTTACAATGCCCTCTAAGTGCTCAAGTGAAAGGAAGGTTACACATCTCTCACTTTAAATCAAAAGCTAGAAATGATTAAGCTGAGTGAGGACAGCATGTCAAAAGCCAGGATGGGCCAAAGCTAGACAATAAACAGTTAACCAATTTGTGGATGCAAAGGAAAAAGTTCTCGAAGGAAATTAAAAGTGCCACTTCAGTGAATACGCAAATTGACAAGAAAGCAAAACAGCTTTATGCGGGTATGGAGAAAGCTTTAGTGGTCTGGATAGAGGATCAAATCAGCTACAACATTTCCTTTCAAAAGTTCAGTTCAGTTCAGTTGCTCAGTTTTGTCCGATTCTGTGACCCCGTGAATCGCAGCACGCCAGGCCTCCCTGTCCATCACCAACTCCCGGAGTTCACTCAGACTCACGTCCATCGAGTCAGTGATGCCATCCAGCCATCTCATCCTCGGTCGCCCCCTTCTCCTCCTGTCCCCAATCCCTCCCAGCATCAGAGTCTTTTCCAATGAGTCAACTCTTCGCGTGAGGTAGCCAAAGTACTGGAGCTTCAGCTTTAGCATCATTCCTTCCAAAGAAATCCCAGGGCTGATCTCCTTCAGAATGGACTGGTTGGATCTCCTTGCAGTCCAAGGGACTCTCAAGAGTCTTCTCCAACACCGCAGTTCAAAAGCATCAATTCTTCGGCACTCAGCCTTCTTCACAGTCCAGCTCTCACATCCGAACAAAGCCCTAACTTTCTCCAGTTCTGTGAAGGTGGAGAGAAGTGAAGAGGCTGCAGAAGGTTTGAGGCTAGCAGAGGCTGGTTCATGAGGTTTCAGAAAATAAGTTGTCTCCATGATATAAAAGTGCAAGATGAAGCAGCGATTACTGACGTAGAAGCTACAGCAAGTTATCCAGAAGTTTAGCTTAGATAATTAATGAAGGTGGCTACCCCTAAACAACAGATTTTCAGTGTAGATGAAACAGCCCTCTATTGGAAGAAGATGTCATCAAGGAATTTCATGGCTGGAGAGAAGTCAATGTCTCGCTTCAAAGCTTTAAAGCACAACTGCCTCTCTTTTAGGGGCTGATGCAACTGGTGACTTGATGTTGAAGCCAATGTTCATTTACCATTCTGAAAGTCCTAGAGCTTTTAAGAATTCTGCTAAAACTACTCTGCCTATACTCTATAAATGAACAACAAAGCCTAGATGACAGTGTATCTATTTACAACCTGGTTTAGTGAATATTTTAAGCCTACTGTTGAGACCTACCGCTCAGAAAAAAAGACTTTCAAAATATTACTGCTCATGACAGTGCACCTGGTCACCCAAGAGCTCTGATGGAAATGTATGAGATTAAAGTTGTTTCATGCCTGCTAACACAGTGTCCACTCTGTAGCCCATGGACCAAGGAGTAACTTCTATGTTCAAGTCTTATCAGTATGTAAGCAACACATTTCATGAGGCTATAGCTGCCATAACTAGTGATTCCTCTGATGGATCTGGGCAAAGTAAATTGAAAGCCTTCTGGAAAGGGTTCCCCTTTCTAGATGCCATTAATATTCATGATTCATAGAAAGAGGTAGAAATGTAAACGATAACAGGAGTTTGGAAGAGGTTGATTCCAGTCCTCATGGATGACTTTGAGCAGTTCAAGACTTCACCGGAGGAAGTAATTGCAGATGTGGTAGAAACAGCAAGAGAACTAGAATTAAAAGAGGAGCTTGAAGATGTGACTGAATCACTGCAATCTTATGATAAACCTTTAACAGATGAGGAGTCGCTTCTTGAGGGGAAAAAAAAAAATGGTTTCTTAAGATAGAATCTACTCGTGGTGAAGATGGTGTGAAGATTACTAAAATGACAACATAGGATTTATATTATATAAACTTAGTTGCTAAAGCAGTGATGAAACTGATCAGGACCCGAAGTGGGGTCTTCCCAGAGACAGACTCCACCTCTTCCTTGTGTCCCTACCTATGGTAGGCCTTCCCCAAGTTCCAAAAAACAAATTGAATCAGAGAAGTGAGAAAATACTGAAACAAAGGAAAGCAGTCAAGCAAGACAAAAGAATAGTAGTTTAGCCATAAAACAAAGGGAAGGACCTTTAGTTCCTCCTCAAAGTTTATAGATCCTGTCCTGAGCCATACCCTTGAGTTGTTTTGCAGATCCTAAAACCTCTACCAAGTGGAAAGAGTTAACTGTATGCTGCTGCTGCTGCTGCTAAGTCGCTTCAGTCGTGTCCGACTCTGTGCGACCCCATAGACGGTAGCCCACCAGGCTCCCCTGTCCCTGAGATTCTCCAGGCAAGAACACTGGAGTGGGTTGCCATTTCCTTCTCCAATGCATGAAAGTGAGAAGTAAAAGTGAAGTCGCTCAGTCGTGTCCGACTCTTAGCGACCCCATGGACTGCAGCCTAGCAGGCTCCTCCGCCCATGGGATTTTCCAGGCAAGAGTACTGGAGTGGGGTGCCATTGCCTTCTCCGTAACTGTATGCAGACCATCAGAATGTAGACCCCAGACCACTTAAAACCAGAAGGTTGATAATTAAGATTCCAGAAACATCACCCTGTTCCCTCACCACCAAACCAATCAGAAGAGTGTACACAGATGGTCGTGTACCCTGTCCGTCTCCATCTTCTTGCCTTTAAAAACCCTTCCCTGAAAACCATCGAGGAGTTTGGTCTTTTGAGCATGATCTGCCCATCCCTCTTGGCTGGCCCTGCAATAAGCTCTGAACTTTCCTTCACCACAACCCAGTGTCAGTAGATCGACTTAACTGCATATAGAGTAAGCACCCCCAAGTTTGCTTCAGTAACAGTGGCAAGGATTATTTTTGAAAGAAGTTCCACTGGAGGTAAAAATGCTATTGAAAAGCATTCTATGCCACAAAGAAATCGCTTGTGAAAGGAAGAGTCAATTGATTAGGCAAACTTCCTTGCTCTCTTTTTTTAAGAAACCACCACAGCCAACTTCAGCAACTGCCACTCTGATCAATCAGTCATCAGCCATCATCATCCACCAGCAGAAAAACACTCCACTGGCAAAAAGATGATGACTCATTGAAGGCTCAGATAATAGCACTTTTTAGTAGTAAAGTATTTTTAAATTAAGGTATGTACATTGGGTTTTAGATGTAATACGGCTGCATACTTTATTAATAGACTATAGTTATAGTAAACATAACTTTCATATGTGCTGGGAAACCAAATAATTCATGTGACTTGCATCATTGCTTTAATCCTTCTAAGGCAGGGGTCTGGAACTGAACCCAGACAAGCTCCTGGGGATCCCTGTGTTTTTTCCCCCTATGAAGTGAATTCATTCAGTTGTGTTGGACTCTTTGTGACCCCATGGATTGTAGCCCTCCAGGCTCCTCTGTCCATGGAATTTTCCAGGCCAGAATACTGGAGTGGGTTGCCATGCCCTCCTCCAGGAGATCTTTCCAACCCAGGGATTGAACCCAGGTCTCCCGCATTTCAGCCAGATTCTTTACCAGCTGAGCCACAAGGGAAGCATCCTGTTAAATTTCCTTTTTTTCCCCTCTCTTTCTAGTTGAGGGTTATTGGTGATTTATGTATCCCACTTCTCTGTGCACAGGTGACAAGTTAAGTAATCCTAAATAAATATTAAAGGCTTAAATAGTAAGGATTGCAGGACAAATAAAATATAACTGTATTTCAGCTTTTAAATAAAATTGAAGGTGACACTTGAGATTTGTTCTCTGCATGGAGTTCTGCCCCCTCCCCCATTCTTATCAACCAGCTTACTGTCCCTTTCAACAGTACTGTTACCAGGTCTTTAAAAAACAACTTCACTGTGGTTTATGGGAATCCCTAATTTACAACAGTCAGGCTGACCCAGATGATAAATTACAGGAACAAGAGAAGTAGCTTAGGTCCACACTCTTAAATGGGGAAATAACAATGAGAAATTCACATCACAAAGAGTAAGTTTTTTATGGGGAGCTGGAATGAGAGTAAGGCCTTAATTGGGGTGAAGACTAGGAAAATCCACCATCATTCATCCTTCTCCATCCATCCTTCAAATAGGACTTTTTACTGCTAAGCAAATGTGCTGGTTACCATGTTAGGCAACTAGGGATATATGAATAAATAAAACACAATTCTTGTCCTGTAGTTGCTTACATTTTAAAGAGACGTATTCCCTGTTCCAACAAGATGGAGAAAATCATGTTTTCTCCAACTGACACAGGTCTGGAGGTAAGATTTTGGAAACTCTATGACAAGGTGGCTCTCTAAGGTATTTAGGGGCTTGGGGGGATCTTTTCCTTGCTGGCCCTGCTCCCCACCCCCACCCCTGCCACACACACAATGGGTACTTAGCTACTAATCGTTTGAAGGATAGTGAATTAGTGCATGCTAAGCCACTTCGGTTGTGTTGACTCTTTGCCACTGTATGGACTGGAGCCCACCAGGCTCTTCTGTCCACGGTGATTCTTCAGGCAAGGATACTGGAGTGGGTTACCATGCCCTTTTCCAGGGGATCTTCCCGGGGATCTTCCCAATCCAGGGATCAAAACTGTCTCCTGCAATTCCTGCATTGCAGGCAGATTCTTTACTGCTGAGCCACAAGGGAAGACTAAATTCATAACAGTAACTAGTTATTAATAAATCATTATTTTATTATGTTACAATAAAATTTTTATTGTTACTTCATAAATAAATGTATTGATATACTACAATAATGAATTAATTCATTTTATTAATAAATGTATTTGTTCACTGCAATAATTAAGATGAATTAAAAGTAATGCAATCAATTACTAATAATGTTTCATAATGATTAATAATTTGCAAATGTGCTGCAACCGCTCAAGAACTGCTATGGGGAATATTCGCTGGTTCTTTCCACCCTTTGGCCTCAGGATGCTGGCCACCACTGTTGGTTCTTGAACTCTCTTACTTTCTCAATTTCAGAAAGTCCTGCTTGGCAAACTGAGGGTTTGTCAGTTTGTCCCTTCTGTGGGTTTGTGACATTTTGGAAGGTACTTTCTGGCCTTGCTGCCAGCCTAGAGGAAGATTGCAAAGAAGCTTGGTGAACCCGGGATGCTTGGGAAACAATCTGGCTTTCCAGACCCCAGCGCCGTCCAAGGAGTTTTCCTCTGGGATGTGGAACCACACGGGGTGGATGCTGAACAGAGTGCCGCCCAGTACAAGGTGATGGAGAACTCAAACCAGTTCAAGAAGACCCTTGATTAATGGATGACTAGATAAGCGTCTGGGCTTCCCAAGTGAGGCGGTGGTAAGGAATTTGCCTGCCAATGCAGGAGGTGTAGGAGACGTGGCCTCGATCCCTGGGTTCAGAAGATCCCCTGGAGGAAGGGGGTGGCCACCCACTCTGGTATTCTTGCCTGGAGAATCCCGTGAACAGAGGAGCCTGGCAGGCTACAGACAGTCCATGAGGTTACAAGGATTTGGACACAACTGAGCGACTAAGCAAGCACACAGATAAACAGCAGGGTTATTAAGGGAAGTCAGGGAAGTTCCAGATACACCTCAGGCCTTCCAGGACAGGGATATAGAAAGCAAACGCTGGACTCTCCCTAGCACTTTCCCTCGAGGTCATGGTTGGAATCCTGAGCCAGTGGCCTTTGGTCTGAATTGCAGTGACATTTCTGATCTTCTTAAGAACATCATACCAGAAAAGGTCATGCTAGAGCACCCAGAAGAGCAGGTGAGCTATCTCCAGGGACAGAATCTGCCCTGAACACAGCCCCAGACGTGCTCAAACTCAAGCACGCCACGTCAAGGGTACCCACACCTGCTCACTGCAGACTTTCAGCGTGCACCACATTGATGGTGATGACGTCCGTGGCGATGGTAGTAACCACACGGATCTCCTTTGCCCCCGGCATTTGGGGAGGAACAGTTTCATCAAGGTGGTCAGTTTCTAAATGAGTGATCCAGGAAATTTCCCTTGCCTCCAAGTAGAGTGAGGTTTCCGGAAGCTGGCCTTGACCAGCTCCACTCTCACACCTCAAGACGTCTGGTGTTCTTAGGGGCCTTCCAAGAGCCGGCCCTCCTGGGGCTTTCGGCATACTTCCCAAGGAACAGGGATGGTTCAGCTTCAGAGCCCAAGGACTCCCATCAGCCTCTCCCCTTCCTCCATCCATCTCTCCTTCCTCCCTCCTTCCTCCTCTCCATTCTTCCTTCTTTCTGCTGCCCTGACTTTCGGGGAGAAGTCTTCCCACTGTGGTGCAGGTGACTCTGCCAGATTTCCTTCATATCCCGGAGGGAAGACGAGTCAGTGAGCTCCGGGGCTGTCCCTTTTCCTCCAGCTCCTGCTAGAGAAGAACCCACAGCGCTGGGGAGTACACTCAGATTGTGGGAACCCTAGCACTGATGGGAAAGAAGAGAGGGGCTTTTGGGTCTCTCACTTTCCTGTCCGTTAAGAGTCATCATTCTCAACCAAGGTTTGAGGCCCAAATTGGGGCCTGATTCAGTGATGGAAACCCCAGGTTTCAAGGCTGCGGTGGTGCAATACGGGGCAAGATTGCGGACAGGAAGCGGTGTGGCTGCATGGGCGAGAAGGAAGGACTTCCTCCCTCGCTGACACTTTCTATTCTGAAAGCGCCTTTCTCAGCCTGCTTCCCTTCCTTCCAGCCTGACAAAGAGCCACTTGCAGATTTAATTCACACGCAGGGCCCAGCGTCTGGCACACGCAGCAGGGTGAACATCACCAATCAAATCCAGTCTCCAGAACAAGTCTACTTGCCCTGTCCCTCGGAGTAATTTATACAGATTTTCTGCCTTTTCAGAGTAGGAGGTGGAGAGCTGAGACAGCCCCTCATGTTACTGGGATCTTGGCAGAGACAATCTTAGCAAGCAGGTTGGTGACGCTTTGGTTTTCAGAACGCTCGTCACATCTCCAGTTATCTTGGAGGGGACTGGGCCCCATCACTGGTGACTCACTACCCTGGGCTACCCTAGTTTTTGGCTCCCTAACTCCAAATTGACTGTTGACATCAAACGAGGGGGGCCTAACCCCCCCTAAATGTGAGCTCAAACTCAGTGAGCACCCAGCTTAGGGAGGAAGCCCCAGAGTTCATCAGATAATCTGATAAAGTTCTTAATAAGCAGATAAAGCAGCTGGCACATTGGAGCCAAGTGGCCGGATTGGGGTAGTGGGGTATTTAGGAGACATAACCGAAGGACGTGGAGGAATCAAATATGATGTATAGGTTTCCGACCAGGTGGATGTTGGAGCCTTTAACAGACAGTTAAAAACAGACTGAGAAGCATATTGGAAGTGAAGATGATGAGCCCAAGAGTCCAGCTTTGAACATGTTGAGGGGGAAACGCTTGTGAGAGGTCCTCTCAGAGACACAGGACAGGCAGCTGAGCACACAGGCCTGCCCTTCGAAGAGACAGCGGGGCTGTGGGTACCGATGTAGGAGTCGTCCGTATAGGGACAGGTGGTGATCGAGGCTCCGAGAAGGGAAGACCCCTTTATCTGACAAGCAGCACAGAAGCTGGTGTCGCAGGCCATTAAGAAGTAAAGGAAGATGAAGCCTGGGACATGCCCATTAGATTTGGCACAAAAGGAGCCTTCTGGGGACCTTTAAGGGGACAGTTTTAGCGAGGTTTGGGGAGAACAAGCTGGGTCTTCTTATGGCAGAGACTGCAGATATTCACCTAAGCCTGTTCCTCCAGCTCCCAGGAACGTGGCTGAATTTCATTTCCCAACCTCCCTTGCGGCTGAGTGAGGCCTGAGATCTGGCCCGTGGACTGTGGGTGGGAAAGGATGCCCTCTCACCTCCAGGATACAGCGCTTCCCCACTGTGCACCTTGGACCCTTTCTCTGAGTCTCCCAGTCAGAGGAGAGGACCTGGGGGACCCCAAGGCCTCAGGGGCACAGAGCACCTACATGGAAGGAGACTGGGCTTTGGGTTGTTACATGGAGCCAGGGGGCTCTGGCCAGTGGGGCTGGCAGGCTTGGACACCCCCGGGTCAGCAGTGGAGTGGGTGATCAGCCAGCTGGACAGCGTTGACCGGAGTGGATCAGCATTCAGGATAGCTAAAGGGGTCTGCAAGCCGGAGCTTGGAAGTCCTGCAGGGGCCAGGTAAGTCCCAGCCAGAGGGTAAATGCTCCCTTTAGGAAGGCACTGGAGTTGAAAGACAGCTGCAGCAAAATGCCTGCGGGAACAAGGCGCACACTCCGTGTGTCATGCTCTCAGCTACATCGGCCCCTGGGACCCTGGCTCTGAGTCCATCCTTCACAGAAGGGCCGCTCGCCGGGACGGGGCAGCCTGGTGAGGTGCTGACAGATGGTGACACCACATTTAGCCACTGGCTCAGCCAGACCCTGCCCGGAATCACTGCCTTGTGGCATGTCAGCAGCCTGTCAGCTAGACTGGATCCATGGTCAGATCCGCTGGGGTCACAGCCTGGCTCTGCTTTGCACCCACGAGTGACCATGAGCAATCTCCTCCCCCTTGCCACACCCCTCATCTGCAAACTGAAGGGATGAGGCTGGATGATTTTCAAGTCTCTTGTGCTGGGAATTCCCTGGCGGTCCAGTTGTTAGGACTCTGTGCTTTTGCTGCCGAGAGCCCAGGTTCAATCTCTGCTCAGGGAACTAAGATCCCACAAGCTGTGAGGCTAGATAATGCCACCAGCTCCTTGAAACAGCTGCATTCAGGATTCTTTGACCTGGTCCTGCCAGCAGGCATGCGCCATGTGCTAAGTTTCTTCAGTCGTGTTCAACCCCATGAGACTGCAGCCCACCAGGCGCCTCTGTCCATGGGATTCTCCAGGCAAGAATACTGGAGTGGGTTGCCATGCCCTCCTCCAGGGAACCTTCCTGACTCAGGGATCAAACCCACATCTCTTACGGCTAACTTGCATTAGCAGGCGGGTTCTTTACCACTAGTGCCAACTGAGAAGCCAGCAGGCACAGACCCTGTTATCTAACAGCAGCCTTTCAGCACCTCTGACCAGGCAAACCTTGCCACCATCAGCCTGTGTGAGTCAGAAGACACGGGTGGGACTCCAGCAAGCAGGAGAAGAAAAGGAGAAGAAAAAGAGGCTTGTGGGGAGCAGCCAAATGGGATCCTGGTATGAAAGCAGCTATTTCTTCACCCCTGGAAAGGTTGCTTTCTATTTTTTTCTTTCTTTTTTAACCAACTGCATTTATAGTTGGTTACATTTACACTTTCTTTTCTGTCCCTATTTCTTGTTCCCTTTATGTGGGCTGGCTCCACCTTCTACAACTCCTTTGTTCCAGGAATAAAAGAGAATTGGGAGGGGATGGGACTTGCTCTCCCATTTTGCTTTATTCACTGGGGCCTCCTTCATCTTGTCTTGCTTCTGATCTTTCTGAAAAAGTAGAGTTGACTGGGACCTTGGAAAGGAAACAGCCTCTCCTCTCATCTACTCTAATATTTGTATAAATAAGAGAAGTACTACACTCAATACGTCAGCAAATTTGGAAAACTCAGCAGTGGTCACAGGACTGGAAAAGGTCAGCTTTCACTTCAATCCCAAAGACAGGGAATGACAAAGAATGTTCAAGCTATCATACAATTGTACTCATTTCACATACTAGCAAGATTATGTTCAAAATCCTTCAAGCTAGGCTTCAGTAGATGATGAACTAACTTTCAGATGTACAAGCTGGATTTAGAAAAGGCAAAGGAATCAGAGATCAAATAGCCAACATCCACTGGATCATACAAAAGGCAAGGAATTCCAGAAAAATATCTACTTCTGCTTCATTGACTACGCTAAAGCCTTTGTGTGGATCACAACAACTGCTGAAAATTCTTAAAGAGATGGGAATACAAGACCAGTCTCCGAAGAAAACCTGTATGCTGGTCAAGAAGCAACAGTTCGAACCAGACATGGAAGAACAGACTGATTCAAAATTGGGAAAGCAGTACATCAAAGTGTATATTGTGTATATTGTCACTTTGCTTATTTAACTTACAAAGTGTATATTGTCACTTTGCTTATTTAACTTACATGCAGAGTACATCATGAGAAATGCCAGGCTGGATGAATCACAAGCTAGAATCAAGATTGCTGTAAGAAATACCAACAACCTCAGATATGTAGATGATACCACTCTAATGGCAGAAAGCAAAGAGGAACTAAAGAGCCTCTTGATGACAGTGAAAAAGCTGGCTAAAACTCAACATTCAAAAAACTAAGATCACAGTATCTGGTCCCATAATAGAAGGGGGAAAAGTGGAAACAGTGACAGATTTTATCTTCTTGGGCTCCAATTAAATTAAATTAAAAGATACTTGCTCCTTGGAAGGAAAGCTATGACAAACCTAGTTAGCATATTAAAAAGCAGAGACATCACTTTGCCAACAAAGGTCCATATAGACCAAGCTATAGTTTTTCCAGTAGTCATGTACAGATGTGACAGTTGGTCCATAAAGAAGGCTGAGCGCCAAAGAATTGATGGTTTATTAAACTGTGGTGCTGGAGAAGACTCGAGAGTTCCCTGGACAGCAAGGAGATCAAACTAGTCAATATTACAGGAAATCAACCCTGAATAGTCATTGGAAGGACTGATGCTGAAGCTGAAGCTCCAATACTGTGGCCACCTGATGCGAAGAGTCAACTAAATGAAAAAAAATCTTGATGCTGGGAAAGACTGAGGGCAGAAGAAGGGGGCGACAGAGGATGAGATGATTGGATAGCATCACCAACTCAACAGACCTGAGTTTGAGCAAACTCCTGGAGACAGTGAAAGACAGGGAATCCTAGTGTACTGCAGTCCATGGGGTCACAAACAGTCGTACATGACTTAGCAACTGAACAACTCTCCCATTCAATAGGGATTCAGACTTCTATAAAAGGAAACTTGCTGCCTGATCCTATGAGTACTAACGGAATGCGAGGTGCCCAACGAGTGTACAGAGAAAACAGTGTACAGACTCAGGAGAAAGTCGGCCTGGCATGGAAAATCTTCCACGACAATCCAGCCTGGGTGGGGAAGTTGACCAGGGTGGAGGGCCACGCAGAGCATTTGACAAGCAGGAGTCAGGCCCAGCAAACCTCCTTGCCACCCTACTGGGGGAGGGCAGGGAGTCCATCCCCGCCAGATGCCTCCCCAGCTAGCCTGGATACGTCCTTGGGGGTGATGACCAGGAGGGGAAGTCAGACCCAGGAGCTGCAAAACCACCTGGGGGAACAGAGATGATCTCTTCAGAAAGAGGAAAGGTATTGCGTCTCTAAATTCCAAGAACTTGGCCAGAAGGAGAGAAGACAATGCCCTTTTAAAATATTTTTATTTATTTATTTGGCCGAGCTGGGTCTTAGCTGCATCAAGCAGGCTCTTTCGTTGTGGCAAGTGGGATCTGGTTCTCTGACCAGGGGTGGAACCAGGGGCATTGGGAGCTGGGAGTCTTAGCCAGTGGACCACCCAGGAAGTTCCGACAGTGCCTTTATTATGCACATGCTAGGGGGAGCGATTCTGCAAGGGAAGGTCCTAGCTGCCGAGCTGCCGGAGCGGAAGCACAGCGACGCCGGCCCGGCTCCGCTGGAGGCTCCGAGTCAGGCTCCTGCGGGGGAGGGAGGTCACGCTGAGCCTGGGCCAGCGAGGACCAGCCCGGAGCTCCAGAGAGGTGCCCAGGCGCCCGGACGCGGAGAGAAGCCCCCTCCCGGGGGCGAAAGACAGCAGCTCGTCGGGCGCCTCTCGGGCGTCCGGGCGTCACCGGGGCAGGCAGCCGGCCACGGGGTCGGGCCGCGGCAGGGGCACGAAGCTCAGGGGGCACAGCAGCAGCGGGCACACCTTCTCGTGCTCCTTCAGCGCCTCGCTCAGGTGCCGCAGCTCCTCCGTCAGCTTGCCGATCTCTCTCCGCAGCGCCGTGTTTTCTTGCTCCAAGCACTCATACTCCTGGGAAGACAGGAAAGGCGCAGACTTGGCCCTGAAACCCGCGCCCTTCCTCCATCCTCCCGCAGACCTAACTGTGGGCCACGAAGCTCACCTCCTTCCCTGGCACTTTCTCCTTAACGGTGCCTGCCTCCGCCCCTCGGATGTGTTCATCTGCTTCGTGTCTCTCGTGTCCCTCCCCTCCCACCGGGATGAAAGGTTCTATGAGCGCTAGTTCCATGAGGGCTTTGTCTTTTGGGATCATCTTTATTGAGGGGTGTGTGTGTGCGCGCGCGTGCGCGTGCGTGTGAGCTTACTCGCTCAGCCGTGTCCGACTCTTTGTACCCCGTGGACTGTAGCCCACCAGGCTCCTCTGTCCCTGGGACTCTCCAGACTGGAATACTGGAGTAGGGTGCCATGCCCTCCCCCAGGGGATCTTCCAGACCCAAGGATCGAACCGCCGTCACCTGTGTCTCCTGCACTGACGTGAACTCTTTCCCTGCTGAGCCAGCGGGGAAGGCCTTACCGAGGTATAATTCATATAAAATAAAATGCGCTGACTTTACGTGTCTAGTTCAATGAGTTTTGACAAGCATAAACTGGTTTGATTGAGACGCAGAACATCTCTATCCATCTGAAAGTTCCCTGATCTTGCTGTAGCCATGCGTTCCGGGAAACACACTCACTCAGAAGGACAACGCAGACAGTGCAGGGCAGTTTATCACACCGGCGCGCCCAAGGCAGAGTCTCCTCTTAGCCACGGACCCCGACCAGTTTTTGTGAAAACCTTATATACCCTAAGTGTTCGTGCCCAAATCCACCTCCCCAAATTCCCAGAAACTAGTCTGAACAAAGGAAAAGAAAGATACAGAGTTAACCCGTGATTCATATGCCTTAACCCTAGGAAGTTAACAGTGGACAATTATCAATAGGCCTGTGGTCATACCCCAATAAGCATAATAGAGTGTATGATTCTATTCAGCTACACAGATAATTAAGGTATTCTTTTAGACAATGGAGAGTCTAGGTACAAGCCCTGGGGCTCTTCCTTCTAGGGGCCTGGTTTTCCAGTTGGTATATGGTTTCCACAAATCCCGGGCATCTGCTTCAAAGCCCACAGTCCCGCCCAAGATGGAGTCCGGCTTTCAAGACGGAGCCTGTTCCTGTCTGTTTCCTCCTTCAATCTCCCTCTGCAGTCAGCCACCCCTGCCCTCTAGCTGCTGATCTGCTTCTGAAGGTCTCTGCTGGGTTCACTCTTCTAGCCCATGCACCGGGAAAAGTGTCTGGAACAGAATGCATGTTTGTCGAATGCCGAGTAAATGAGTGAAAAATCCCTCTTGCTTTGGCTTTGTTTCAACACTCACCT
>SJXQ01008885.1:65380-188501 GCA_006408695.1 Aepyceros melampus | reverse complement strand
CCGCTGGGCCCCCCCTTCTTCGTGGAAGTCACGTGGTGGCTCCGAAACCCAGAAGGGAGCGCGAAGCCCCCTCACCAGAAGCGAGGCAGGGACAGGTTGCGGTCGTGGAGGCGCGGCGCGGCCCTGGGGGGCGTCTCTCGGCCGCTCTCGGAGAACTCGGGCTGAGAAACTCCAGTGGGCGGTTTGGGCGGGGCGGGGGGGGTGCTGTTTTCTTTCCCGGTCCCATCTGGGCACCTTCCTGCGCATCCGCCCGCCTTTCCCCCCGCCCGCAGGGGTCACAGTCTCGGGGGACTTTCTCTGCGCTGCGATCGGTCACGCTCCCTCCCTTTGGGGCCCCACCGAGGAGACGCAGGCCTGTGCACCCTGAGACCCACGGGGCACCCCGGGGCCTTTCTGAGGAGAGCACCTTCTCTCTCCTCTTTCGCCAGTTGCGCGGGGCAGTGGGAGGGAACCAGGCGGGGCGGCCCCGGAGGGTGAATTCCCTCGGGGAGGATGGCGAGGAAGAGATTGTCCTGGAGATTTCACAGTGGCTGGGCTTCCCCGGAGCCTGGCTGGCACATGGGACGTCCCTGGTACACAGGTTCGGGGATCTGGACCCTGCGCGCTAACGTGAAATGGACCCGATGCTTTTTCTCTCCCAAGGTTCAAGGGGCGGATGCTCTGCCCACAAGGTTAAGACGCGGGACTTCGTGCCAGACGGAGGCCAAGGCTTGCTCCCTCCACCTGCTTGCCAGTTAAAAGATGCAAAGTCAAGCGATGTTGTACGTGATCCCAGCAAAGAAACAACAACAAAAAAAAAACACAAGTGGTTATGGGTTTGTGGTCTGCATACTGTGAGCACCGGGAAGGAAAGATAACCGCGAACCTGGGCCGGCGGGTGGGAACCAGAATCAGGAGGTCAGGCGTGCCTTCCGAGTGTGGTCGCTTAAGCTTTCAGGCTCCAGGTTCCTGGGCAGCCGTGGGGATGAAGGCGGGGTGGGGGATGGTGAGGGGTCGGGGGTAGCGGGGCGGACACTTGTGGCTCCCAGTCTAGTGCACGTGGCTCTCCGCGCCAGGTTTGACCCTTGCAAAAGTTTTGAGATGCAGCCGGCTAGAGGGCAGGGAAGCAAGTGGTGATTCTTGTCTGTGTGTGTAGGGGCTTGGACCAGCCGAGAAGAGGGTGGAGGTGCACGCGGGGCGCGGGAGGACAGAGGGTGGGCGCCCCCCACGATTAAGGCTGCACAGCGGCGGAACCCTCTCTCCGTCCGCCTGGATTTCTCTTCCCATCTCCTTTTATCCTTTTCTTCGCTCAGCAGAGCTCATGGTGGCCCTGGGGCTATTATTCTGCCTCTCATCCAGGTACAGACTCCAATAAAGACGGGGAAATCTCCGGGTTAAGTAGTCTTTAATGTTTAGAAACACTTTCATCCCCCAGTGTTGTTTCTGACAGAAGAGCAAGGTGAAAACGCAAGGACATTTAGGTGCACTCCCACACTTCATTCTAGATATTGCTCCTTTTCTGGTCTCGCTGAACCACATCACATTCTAGGTCCTTGGGGCTCTGCCTTCCTCCTCTTCCCCCAGGGAGCCTGGAACCCGTCCCCAGTACACAAGAACTCTTCACACAGGCATAGACCTACGGTTTCAGTTACTCAGGGTTTTCCTCAAATATATTAAAAGGAAGAGTCCTGGTTAACTAGTGAGAACTTACAGGACACATTAATTTGACCTACATGTACATCAAAAGGAATGAATGAAATAATGATAGAAAATAAGATCAGGAAGATAAAGCAGAATTAAATCCTTTATCAAAGCCCTGGGAAAAGACAAAGTGGAGAGAATTTTCTAAGATGAAGGTGATAGGAAAAACCACATTGACAAGATCTGAGCAGTATAACAGTGTTAAATTGACTCAGGTGACAGTATAACTAGACATTTTAAACCAGCAAATGGGGAAAAATATTCACAGTAAATCTGACAGTGGTAAAATCTTTATTATATATACAGCCCATGAAAAAGAATAAGAAAAATATTGAGACAACCTCCTAAAGATAAATAGCAAATGACACAAACTGGCATTCTCCAACAGAGAAAACAATCAAGGAAAATAGATATAGGAAAAATACATGTTAAAGTAATATGACTTTTAAACTTTTAGTATTAAAATACTAATTTAATATAAAAAGAAAAAGTTGTGAAAGTGTGGTGAATTTGGTGCTCTCATATTGCATCGGTATCATTGTAAATTGGTAGAAAGCATTGGAAAGCAGTTCTATTGTAATTTTCAAGAATCATACAAGACATCATTTTTGACTTAGTTTCCCTAGGAAACTTCTAGAAAATCATTCAAGAAGATCATCGAAAATATTAGAGAAAAATACTATATGAACTAAAAATTCATAATAATATTGTAAGAGTGAAAAATTGTAAACAATGTAAATGTCCCGTTATAGGTGAACAGCTAAATAAAGTATGTTCTAACCATGGGATAGAATGTTATGCATCTTTAAAATTACAAGCATGTAGGCAAATTTGCTACATGGATGATTTATTTGCTATGAGGCAAACTGGGAAAAAATCAGGATACAAAAGATATAACAGTAACATGTATATAAAAATATATGCATAACACTACTGTATGTACACTTAAAAATGACTAAGATGGTAAATTTTATGCTGTATTTTTTTTTTTTACCACAATGAAAAAGTGTATGCATATGAGAAAAATTAGAAGGGAATATACAAAAGTTCTAGCTTTTCTATTGTGGTGGTAGGATTATAAATACTTTCACTTGTCTTTTTTAAACATTTTGGAAAATGTTTTATTACATTAACAACTTATTTTATATTTTATATTTACAAGTGATATTATCTCTCCTAGTCCTGAGCTCATTTGTTACACCAGAATGTCAACACCTCTCTGATCGAGTGGGATGCTCTAATGACAGCCTGTATTTGCTGCTTTTCTGTGCTATTTTCTAGTTCATTTTATTTGAAATCAGAAGGATTTTTTTTTTTTACCACAATGAAAAAGTGTATGCATGTGAGAAAAATTAGAAGGGAATATACAAAAGTTCTAGCTTTTCTGTTGTGGTGGTAGGATTATAAATACTTTCACTTGTCTTTTTTAAACATTTTGGAAAATGTTTTATTACATTAACAACTTATTTTATATTTTATATTTACAAGTGATATTATCTCTCCTAGTCCTGAGCTCATTTGTTACACCAGAATGTCAACACCTCTCTGATCAAGTGGGATGCTCTAATGACAGCCTGTATTTGCTGCTTTTCTGTGCTATTTTCTAGTTCATTTTATTTGAAATCAGAAGGAGAAATAAAAATGAAAAGGAAGAAAAGATAAACAAGAACAGACATTTCAAGTGTCTGCTTTGCTTCTTCCTCCTTTTCTTTTTATTTGTATTTTTTCCTTTGAACTGGGAAGATTATATGATTTGGCAATTTCCTATTGCTACCACAGTGACTCTGGATTGCATTTTTGGGGACAAAGGGAGGAGGTGCAAGAGGTTTATAGCTCAGTGATCAAATCCTCTGGTGATTCACTTCACAAGAAAACATTTCATTATAAAACAAAGTTGCTCAAATGCTAGAAAATCCTGCCACTGTGTCACCTTTGCTCTTCTCTTTTAGGGAAACTGGACTTCCAGTAACTACTTTCACTGCTGTTCTCAGAAGGTGGTCCTGTGGGCTTCTGGTGGGGCTAGAGAAAGGTCCATTAAAGGCAGAGACCCCTGTGTTTACCAGAAATCAGTCATGTTCCAGGAAATGGGCACAACCATGGATTCAGCAAAGATCCTCACCTCATGGAGCTCGGTTCTAGAGTGAGGAGAGAGACGGAGAGCAAAACATCTATTTGGATGGTGATACAGCCTATGGAGAAACATAAAGCGGGGACAAGAATCAGGGACTGGTGAAGCGAGGTAAGGATTCCCAGGTGGCTCAGCGGCAAAGGGCCCGCCTGCCAGTGCAGGAGACACAGCAGATGTGGGTTCGATCCCTGGGTCAGGAAGATCCCCTGGAGGAGGAAATGGCAACTCACTCAAGTGGGAAAATCGCATGGACAGAGGAGTCTGGAGGCCACAGTCTGTGGGGTCGCAGAGTCAGACACAACTGAGTGACGGAGCACGGACCCATACACGCACGAGGGTAGGTCAAGCAAGGTTTTTCTGAAGGAGATGGGAAGAGTTGTCCAGACTGCATTAACAGCAAGTTCCAGAGCCTCATGGGACTGTGCCTGGTCATTCCAGAAGCTGTAGGAGACTGGAGTGGACTGAGAAAGGGCTGGATACCACGAGGTGAGGTCAGAAAGGCAAAGGGCCAGGTCACGCAGGGCCACTTGGACTATTGGCTTTTTTGGAAGTGAAATGGGAAAACATCAGCATCTTTTGAGCAGAAGTGTGACCTGATCTGACTGTCAGTTTTCACAGGATCACGTTGACTGCTGCATTAAGAACAGATTGAAATGGGCAGGAAAACTAAAAGAGCTGATGGCAGCAAACCAGGAGAGTGGGGGGAGGGTTAGGAAGTTGTTGAGGGGAGGAGCCTGAGACCAATTTGCCAGGAAGTCAGTGGGCATCAGCTTCAAGGCCCCTCACTTGGACCGGAATGGGCCCTGGCAGTGTGTTCATATGGTGACAGGGCATAATAAAATTTGCACAACTTGGATATTTCAGCCATAGATGGTTCAGACACTGTCTTTTTTCCACCCCCAAATTCCGCTCAGTCCCGTCAAGTCTGGTGGTGTTGAAGTGGCTATGGGCATTTGGGGGAACGTTTAATCAGAGATATATATTCTGGGATACAGGGTTGTGGTTTGCAGTCTCTTCTGTCAAGTCCTGTTACTGCTACCTGTATGGCTCCCAGGAATATTTCTGCTACCCTCTGCACTAATTCACCTGACAAGGTACGTTGTACTGAGACGTGAATATTCCTGCACTGCCAGACGCCACACTGATGTCAGTGGTGGAAGAGAAACAAGGTTTGAAATGTACAGCCCCAGAAGCTAATCTCTGAAAATTCTTAGATTGTCACACGTGTGTTGTTCTAATCAAAATAGCATTCTCTCCTCCCAGGAATGAAATCGACCATACAGCTTATACTATAATAAATGTACCATAAGGAATTTTTTTTCTTTGTTAATGGGAGTGATTTATTTGATGAAGCTTGATTATGACACTTTAACTGCTATTTGGAAATACATTCTGGAACATTTTCAATAAAAGAGAGTACAGACTTCTGATTTTTTCATATAGGGAGGACAACATTCTCTCTTCAAATTCATTTATGTGTAGGGTAAGGAGTTAGATGAAATAGGTAAAGGGAATAAGAGGTGCAAACTTCCGATTATAAAGTTGGTAAGTCATAGGGAGGTCATTTACAGCATAAGAAACATATATAATAATACTCTAGTAACTGTGTGGTATCAGATGGTCACTAGACTTATGACATTCATTCTATAATGTATTTAAGTGGCAAATCACTATGTTGTACATCAAAACTCACACACTGTACATCAACTATATTTTAATTATAATAAATAAAAATTTTGAAAATCAATTCACTTATGTATTAAAGAACTGAGAGAAAATTCCCTGGTGGTCCAATGGGTTAGGACTCTGCTTCCATTGCAGGAGCCCTGGGTTTGATCCCTGGTTGGGGAAAGAAGATCCCTCAAGCTTCATGGCACTGCTAAAAAAAAAAAAAAAAAAAGGACTGAGAGAAAAAGACACATAAAATTAGGGAAATGTAAAAGATAAGCAATTAAAATCAATAGAAAATTTTTGACAAAAGCAAATTATAACAACACGTTTCAGCTTATAATGAAGCAGTAATTCATTTAGAGGAAAATACGTCACATGGAATCAGTGAATAAGTTCTTGGATTGTCTGATGACGCACAATGAGGCAGAGTACATTATATAAACACAATGGAAAAATATTTACAATTCTTGCTGTTCTTATCTGAAATATTGACATTGACAAGGAAACTATACCAGTACAATGAGGGCATTGGTAACAAATTGGTTGATGAACGTCTTCAGTTCTAAGAATGTTTAAGATGAATCACTGGAAAATAAAACGTGAAATGTCCTAAAATATTACAACTCATACATTGAAAAATTTAGAGATTTTTTTTCAAATCTGACAACAATTCTAAAAATATTATGTCATTACCAGTAATTTGTTGAGAGGCTGAAAGAAATTACCTAAATATTTTTAATCAAATTTTTATCCTTTATATGGGAAAAAATGAATTATCCTTCTGGTCTATCTATAGAAAGTGAAATTACAGAAGCATTGTCTTATGAAAAAGAGAAACAGCCTCACAGATGATGAGGTTTCTGGTATATATATGTGTATAATACATCCTACCGGTTCTGTTTCTCTGGAGAACACTGACATACACATATATTGCTTTTCCACGTGTTTAAATGCAAGTTTATATTGATATACATACGTATGTGTGTACATGAAGTCATACTCTAACCTTCCTTTTCACTTGAAAAAAGTGAAAGTGAAAGTCACTCAGTCTTGTCTGGGTCTTTGCGACCCCATGGAATAGTTCATGGCATTCTCCAGGCCATAATACTGGAGTGGGTAGCCGTTCCCATCTCCAGGGGATCTTCCCGATCCAGGGATCACACCCAGGTTTCCCACATGGCAGGTGGATTCTTTACCAGCTGAGCCACCAGGGAAGCCCAAGAATCCTGGAGTGGGTATCCTATCCTTTCTCCGTGGATCTTCCCAACCCAGGAATCGAACTGGGGTCTCCTGCGTTGCAGGTGGATTCATTACCATCTGAGGCACCAGGAAAGCCCATCTATCACTCGGTTTCCAATCTTTCTGTATGCAAAAAAGGAAAAGTCAGTTACTCTGTTGTTTTCAGTTTTTCCATATGTATAAACAACATTGTTAGAAATATCATTGTATTAGTCAACTCCGGTTCCCATAACAAAATAACACAGTCTGGGTGGCTTGAACAACAAAAATGTATTTTCCCCAATTCTAGAGGCCAAAAAGTCCAAGATCAAGATGCTAGCCAGCTATGTTTCCTGCAAAGTTTCTTCTTGGCTTATAGAAGCTGTCTTCTCACTGTGTCCTCACATGGCAGGAAGAGAGAAAGAAGACCCGTCTCTATCTTCCTCTTCTTTTAAGGCCACAGTCCATTGGACCAGGGCCTTATCACCTCACTTAAACTGTTACCTTATAAAGATCCTATCTCCAGTTATAGTCACTCGGGGGTTCACATATGAGTTTAGGGAGGGCATATAATGAAGCTTATAGCAATCATGGTATAGACATATTTTTGCATTTATCTGACATTGGCCTTAAAGTTTAATTCCTAGGAAAAGAATTGCTAACCAAAAGGAAATAACACATTTTCAAGGTATTTGACTCATATTACAAGATGGGCTTGCAATTTGATAGTCTTGCCAGCAGTGTATGAATATCCTACTAGTTAATTAGGTAACTGAGAAGTTCCAGATGTACAAGCTGGATTTAGAATAGGCAGAGGAACCAGAGATCAAACCACCAACATCTGTTGGATCACACAAAAAGCAAGGGAATTCCAGAAAAACATCTACTTCTGCTTCATTGACTATGCTAAAGCCTCTGTGTGAATCATGACAAACTGTGGAAAATTCTTAAAGAGATGGGAATATCAGACCACCTGACCTGCCTCTTGAGAAACCTGTATGTAGGTCTAGAAGCAACAGTTAGAACTAAACATGGAACAACCAACTGGTTCAAAATTGGAACGGAGTATGTCAAGGCTGTGTATTATTACTTTGCTTATTAACTTCTATGCAGAGTACATCGTGAGAAATGCCAGGCTGGATGAATCATAAGCTGAAATCAAGATATCCAGGAGAAATAGCAATAATCTCAGATATGCAGATGATACCACTCTAATGACAGAAAGTAAAGAGGAACTAAAGATAAAGAGTCTCTTGATGAGGGAGAAAGAGGAGAGTGAAAGAGTGGGCTTAAAAGTCAACATTCAAACAACTAAGGTCATGGCATCTGGTCCCATGACTTCATGGCAAATAGAAGGAGAAAAAGTGGAAACAGTGACAGATTTTTATCTTCTTGGGCTCTAAAATCACTGTGGACAGGGACGGCAGCCATGAAATTAAAAGACGCTTGCTCCTTGGAAGAAAAGCTATGACAAAACTGACAGCTTGTTAAAAAGTGGAGACATCACTTTGCCGACAAAGGTCCATATAGTCCAAGCTATGGTTTTTCCAGTAATTATGTAAGGATGTGAGAGTTGATCCATAAGGAAGGCTGAGCACTGACGAATTGATGCTTTCCAACTCTGGAAAGAGTCTGGAGAAGACTCTTGAGTGTCCCTTGGACTGCAGGAAATAAAGCCAGTCCATCCTAAAGGAGATCAGTCCCAAATATTCATTGGAAGGACTGATGCTGAAGCTGAAGCTCCAGTACTTCAGCTACCTGATACAAAGAGGTGACTCAATTGAAGAACAGCAAAAAAAAGGGTTGTTTTTAGCAACTTTCCTTCTGTTGCTCCTTCTATATCCACTCCTCAGAACTGCCTCCCTGGTGCCCAAGATTCCTCGAGGGGCAGGCTATGCAGGCTACAGGCCAATGCTCTGCAGCCTGATTCAAAACCCATCACCACATTTTCTTTACCCAATCTTCCCACCCTTCAGGTTTTTCTCTTCCTTAGCTCTCAGACCAGAAAGACAAAGACAACAAGTCAAACCTGAGGGTTCATATTACCTCTATTAAAGATACTTGCATTTTACTAATAAATGAAAAAGTACTGAAGATGCATTTACACAGAGGACAAATACCACATGGTGAAATTTTAGGCTCTATGGTCCTAAAGGTTGGGAAGAGATTTGGGAAGAATCCTTAATCTCATTATGTTAGCTTGTTATCTTCTTGTTTCTGCAAGTAGAATTGGCCCTGCCGAAGCAAAGAGGAAAAAAGAAAAAGGCCAAAGGAGAAAACAGGATGGGGGGAAGGAGACAGGAAAAGAACTCATGGTGGGATGTCAGTGTTTGGCCCAGATGTCAAAGAAGGTTCTGGAATAGTGGCTGGAGAATTTAAGCGACTGGGTATATATCCTTGTTCTGTCTCTCTGTGTATCTGTCTGCCTTTGTCTGTCTCTCTCATCTCTGCAGCTCTGGCTGCCTCTGGTCATGGCTGCCTTGAACTCCACCCTCCATCCCTGGCCGAGCTCCTCTCATTCTTATTCATTTCCCGTTTGTCTTTCTGCACCACGACCTCCCTCCTGGGCCTCTCTCTTGAGATATCCCACAGACACCTCAGCCTCACAAGATCCACACTAAGTCTATCATCCGCCCAAGCATGCTCCTCTCCATGTCCTGGCCCACAATCTGGTGCCAGTAGCTGCCCAGCTGCCCACCAGAAGTCATTGGACATCTTCCACATCTTCCACCCGACCAATCAGGGCTGACCCTCGGCTCCCCTTCATCACCAGGATGAAGCACAGTAATCCCACTTGGCCTCACAGGGCTCTCGCCACCTCTCCAACCTTCTCTGCGCCCTAGACCCAGCTCCACCCTTTATGCACAGGCAGTAGCATGCTTGGGGTCCTCCAGGCCATGCTGAGATCTGTCCACTCTGTGGCTCCTGTCCTTCTGCTCCCCTCTTCCTTTTTCCATACACATCCCCTTCCCGCCCCTAAATCAGCTGACCTGATGGACATCTACTCCTTTTTCCAAAAGTAGCTGAATCATCTCTTCCTCCTACAGGACTTTCCTGGTGATCCAGTGGTTAAGACCCCACCAGCCAACGCAGGGGACGTGTGTGATTCCTGGTCCGGGACAATTCCACATGCTGAAGGGCCCCAACTACTGAGCTCACTGTCTCTAAAGCCCTGTGCTCTGCAACAAGAGAAAGCACTGCAATGAGAAGCCCACATCCATCAATGAAGAGCAGCCCCCACTTGCCAAACTAGAGAAAGTGAGTGAGCAGCAGCAAAGACCCAGCGCAGCCAAAAAACCAAGAATTAACTACACATCCCTTTTCTCTCCAGTACTCAACTTCTTTAGGAAGCTTTTTAAAAAATATTCATTTAGAAAAGAAATACACAAATGAACTGTCTTTTTAAAAAGAAGGGATTCAACTAGTATAGATAAATGAAAAGTGATCATCGCCTCCAGTTCCCCCAGCAGTCTGATGTGTCTTTCCAGTTCTTGTTGTTGTTGTTTAGTTGCTAAGTCAAGTCTGAGTCTTTGTGACCTCATGGACTGCAGTACACCAGACTTCCCTGTCCTTCACTATCTCCCGGAGTTTGCTCAAATTCATGTCCATTGAGTTAGTGATGCTATCTAAACCATGTCATCCTCTGTTGTCCCCTTCTCCCCTTCAACTTGTCCCAGCATCAGGGTCTTTTCCAATAAGTCGGCTCTTCACATCAGGTTTCCAAACTATTGGAGCATCAACTTCAGCATCAGTCCCTCAAATGAATATTCTTATTCATATATTAGTGCCTTACTGTCTTCCCCTACTAGATTAAAAGCTCCATGAAGGCAAAAGCAATGTCTCCTGAAGCCTTCTGCCCTCCTCCCCCACTCAGTGCCTCATTGTAGGAATAACCAGCACTAGAAATGAGGGCCTTGAGGCACAGAGAGCTTAAGAAATTTGCCCAGATTACCAAGAAAAAAATGGCAGAATTAGCATTCAAACTCAGGCAGAGCATGTACTTACTAAGTCTTTAATTGATTAATACATAAAGAACATTTGCACTGGGGTGTTTAGCATTTGGATTAGAAGAATTGCCCCCAAAGAAGGTCCAGCACAGACCATCAAGGCAGATGTGAGTGTGTCCACCTCTCCAACCTTCTCTGCGCCCTAGACCCAGCTCCACCCTTTATGCACAGGCAGTAGCATGCTTGGGGTCCTCCAGGCCATGCTGAGATCTGTCCACTCTGTGGCTCCTGTCCTTCTGCTCCCCTCTTCCTTTTTCCATACACATCCCCTTCCCGCCCCTAAATCAGCTGACCTGATGGACATCTACTCCTTTTTCCAAAAGTAGCTGAATCATCTCTTCCTCCTACAGGACTTTCCTGGTGATCCAGTGGTTAAGACCCCACCAGCCAACGCAGGGGACGTGGTGTGATTCCTGGTCCGGGACAATTCCACATGCTGAAGGGCCCCAACTACTGAGCTCACTGTCTCTAAAGCCCTGTGCTCTGCAACAAGAGAAAGCACTGCAATGAGAAGCCCACATCCATCAATGAAGAGCAGCCCCCACTTGCCAAACTAGAGAAAGTGAGTGAGCAGCAGCAAAGACCCAGCGCAGCCAAAAAACCAAGAATTAACTACACATCCCTTTTCTCTCCAGTACTCAACTTCTTTAGGAAGCTTTTTAAAAAATATTCATTTAGAAAAGAAATACACAAATGAACTGTCTTTTTAAAAAGAAGGGATTCAACTAGTATAGATAAATGAAAAGTGATCATCGCCTCCAGTTCCCCCAGCAGTCTGATGTGTCTTTCCAGTTCTTGTTGTTGTTGTTTAGTTGCTAAGTCAAGTCTGAGTCTTTGTGACCTCATGGACTGCAGTACACCAGACTTCCCTGTCCTTCACTATCTCCCGGAGTTTGCTCAAATTCATGTCCATTGAGTTAGTGATGCTATCTAAACCAGTCATCCTCTGTTGTCCCCTTCTCCCCTTCAACTTGTCCCAGCATCAGGGTCTTTTCCAATAAGTCGGCTCTTCACATCAGGTTTCCAAACTATTGGAGCATCAACTTCAGCATCAGTCCCTCAAATGAATATTCTTATTCATATATTAGTGCCTTACTGTCTTCCCCTACTAGATTAAAAGCTCCATGAAGGCAAAAGCAATGTCTCCTGAAGCCTTCTGCCCTCCTCCCCCACTCAGTGCCTCATTGTAGGAATAACCAGCACTAGAAATGAGGGCCTTGAGGCACAGAGAGCTTAAGAAATTTGCCCAGATTACCAAGAAAAAAATGGCAGAATTAGCATTCAAACTCAGGCAGAGCATGTACTTACTAAGTCTTTAATTGATTAATACATAAAGAACATTTGCACTGGGGTGTTTAGCATTTGGATTAGAAGAATTGCCCCCAAAGAAGGTCCAGCACAGACCATCAAGGCAGATGTGAGTGTGCTTAATGACTTTCAGAAGCATCATGCTAGCATATGTCACAGAAAAATTAAGTAACTGATTTTTCTTTGTTTTTTTTTTTTCCCCCTTCCACTTCGGTTTCCCACAGAAAGACATCTAGTAGAATAATGTTTTAACAAGTTGTGAAATACTAGTATTTAACTTATATGCAGAGTACATCATGAGAAACGCTGGGCTGGAAGAAGCACAAGCTGGAATCAAGATTGCCAGGAGAAGTATCAATAACCTCAGATATGCAGATGACACCACCCTTATGGCAGAAAGTGAAGAGGAGCTAAAAAGCTTCTTGATGAACATGAAAGAGGAGAGTGAAAAAGCTGGCTTAAAGCTCAACATTCAGAAAACGAAGATCATGGCATCTGGTCCCATCACTTCATGGCAGATAGATGGGGAAACAGTGGAAACAGTGACAGACTTTATTTTGGGGGGCTCCAAAATCACTGCAGATGGTGATTGCAGTCATGAAATTAAAAGACGCTTACTCTTTGGAAGGAAAGTTATGACCAACCTAGATAGATATTCAAAAGCAGAGACATTACTTTGCCAACAAAGGTCCATCTAGTCAAGGCTATGGTTTTTCCAGTGGTCACGTATGGATGTGAGAGTTGGACTGTGAAGAAAGCTAAGTGCCGAAGAATGGATGCTTTTGAACTGTGGTGTTGGAGAAGACTCTTGAGAGTCCCTTGGACTGCAATGAGATCCAACCAGTCCATTCTAAAGGAGATCTGTCCTGGGTGTTCTTTGGAAGGAATGATGCTAAAGCTGAAACTCCAATACTTTGGCCACCTCATGCTAAGAGCTGACTCACTGGAAAAGACTCTGATGCTGCGAGGGATTGCGGGCAGGAGGAGAAGGGGATGACAGAGGATGAGATGGTTGGATGGCATCACCGACTTGATAGACATGAGTTTGGGTGAACTCCGGGAGCTGGTGATGGACAAGGAGGCCTGGTGTGCTGCAATTCATGGGGTCGCAAAGAGTCGGACGTGACTGAGCGACTGAACTGAACTGAACTGAAGGCAACCTCAGATTATGGCATTCCATAGGAATTATAATAGCCTAGTATCTGAAGAGATTGCTCATTATTCTCTTTAAAACAATGAATAAGACATTCATGACTCACTTGAAAAAAAAATTCACTCATCTCCTGTAGAACTGACCACTTTCCACGGCTAATTTGTAATTTCCTTGAAGGCATCTCCAGCTTCTTCCTGTGCCTAGCATGCACTGGTCACATAGCTGCTGAATGAATAAACTATGAATGACTTTCCACCAGCCAGCAGAACACTTCATTCAGTTCAGTTCAGTTCAGTCACGCAGTCGTGTCCGACTCTTTGCGACCCCATGAATTGCAGCACGCCAGGCCTCCCTGTCCATCACCAACTCCCGGAGTTCACTCAGACTCACGTCCATTGAGTCAGTGATGCCATCCAGCCATCTCATCCTCGGTCGTCCCCTTCTCCTCCTGCCCCCAATCCCTCCCAGCATCAGGGTCTTTTCCAATGAGTCAACTCTTCGCATGAGGTGGCCAAAGTACTGGAGCTTCAGTTTTAGCATCATTCCTTCCAAAGAAATCCCAGGGTTGATCTCCTTCAGAATGGACTGGTTGGATCTCCTTGCAGTCCAAGGGACTCTCAAGAGTCTTCTCCAACACCACACTTCAAAAGCATCAATTCTTCGGACTTGGACTGCAGGGAGATCAAATCAGTCCATCCTAAAAGGAATCAGTCCTGAATGTTCATTGGAAGGACTGACACTAAAGCTGAAACTTCAGTACTCTGGCCACTGGATGCGAAGAACTGACTCATTTGAAAAGACCCTGATGCTGGGAAAGATTGAAGGCAGGAGGAGAAGGGGATGACAGAGGATGAGATGGTTGGATGGCATCACTGACTCAATGGACATGAGTTTGAACAAGCTCCGGGTGTTGGAGATGGACAGGGAAGCCTGGTGTGCTGCAGCCCATGGGGTTGCAAAGAGTCAGACATGACTGCAGGACTGAACTGAACTGATGAAAGATGAAAAGATGTTCAATGTGTTGTGCTCAAAATTACTTTCCCGTTTCAACTACTGCCTCAGAAGTCTGGGTCCCTGGATAGTTCTGACCTATAAGATACACTTCTGGGAATACTGAAGGGTCATCTTATTTCCTGGTATTTTGAGCAGAAGGAGGAGAAGGGGGACATATTAACATATGTGATGTGTCTGAGCCAGAGGCTGTTTTTACTATTTAATTCTCATCATAGTAGAGTGATGTAGGCTACACTGTTTCTGTTTCTGCAGGACCAGGTGCAGAGACGGACCTTGCCTGAGGCAACACAGCCAGTGAGTGACAGAGACGGAAGCCACATCTTTGTCATCCAGATGCTGGCCTCGCTCCGCCACGCTCCTCTTCCGCACAAGCCATTGTCCTTCACATGGGTGAGAAAACAGAGCGGTCATCACCTTGGATCTCCAGACAACACAGGGCATGAAACAAATCAGTAAGCACCTGATTTAAGAATGAACCTGGGGCTTCCCAGTGGTCCAGTGGTTAAGGATCCGCCAGCCAGTGCAGGGCACGGGGGTTCTCTTCCTGGTCTGGAAGATCTCACACGCTGCGAGAAAACTAAGCCCATCCATGCTCCGTGCTCAGGCACTTCAGTTTTGTCCAACTCTTTGTGATCTTGTGAACAGTAGAACACCAGGCTCTTCTGTCCATGGGATTTTCCAGGCAAGAATACTGGAGTGGGATTCCTACTCCAGGGGATCTTCCAGACCCTAGGACTGAACCTGCTCTCCTGCACTGCAGGCGGATTCTTTACTCCTGAGCCTCCACGGAAGGCCAACCAGACCCAGGTGCCCCGACTGTTGAGCCTGGGCTCTAGAGCCCAGGAGTCACAACTACTGAATCTCATCCCAAGAGCCCATGCCCTGCAACGAGAAGTCACTGCAGTGAGAAGCCCACTTAGCACTAGAAAGTAGACCCCACTCTCTGCAACTAGAGAAAGCCCACTTGCAAAAGTGAAGACCCAGCACAGCCATAAACAAACAAACAAACAAAAAAAAACGATTAAAAGAAGAAAAGAATGTATTTAGATGTGACAAGAAAGGAATATTGGATAGGGGAAGTGACTAAGCTACAGCCACGTAGCCAGCTCGTGTCTGAGATGGAGTCTCCTGACATTTGCATGACTGTTTTATTTCCCCCTAAATCACTACAGTTGGGACAGCGCATGGAGAGGGCATTTGCTTGTCTCTGAATTATCCCAACCCTGACTCCACAGGCTATCCTGAGCCCAGGAGAGTAAACTGTGGTCCTGTGTGCACCTGGCCTTCTCTCCTGGTCTACTGCCTGCTTTCTGCAGCTGCTGGGGCTTGCTAATTGTCTCGGGAAAATATGGAGTAAGTGACTTTGAGATAAACAAATGTTTATTTGCTCTTGAAAGTGACCTTAATTACACCTGTCAAAAATTTCCACTTGAACAGATTTAACAAGGAAACTAGAGGGCAAGTGGACATTTAGAGCTCCAAATTCAAAAAGCTCAGCAATTAAGTTCTTCTGGGCTCCTTTCTCTGGGAACCTGCCAGGCTCGGGCAGCCATGGGGTCCAAGACAACACGCTACAGGAATGGCTTCTTCTTCACGGACATTCCTTGTTTTTCTTACTCTCTGAAGGTAGGAATTCCTGAGGCTCAACTACACAAACACAAAGTTCTGGCTCCCGAAAGCATTTTCAAGGTTATCTAATGCAAAGCCCAACTCAAGCTACCCCAGCTCCACATTATCCCCTGAAGACTGTGTTCCAGCCTCCGCTTGAATCTCTCCAGTGACAGTGAGCTCACCATCAGGCCTGTGGGTTAGGTAGTGATGGGCATGGAGACGAGGTGTTACGACCTGAGTTTAAATATGGGATTCTTGGCTGATCAGCTGGGATCTTGGCCCAGTTTCTTACCTCTCTGTTTATGGAATGGAGACATTAACACAACTAGAGCTCATGGTGACTCAGTGAGAGAATGTCTAGACTTGACACAGCTCTTGGTGTGCAGTACATGTGAAAATCAGTCCATTTCTTTCTCTTCTGTTCTAATACATTTTTCTGTAATACCATGCAACATCCCACAGTCTTGAACAATATCATCAATTTAAATGTTTAAAATAGCGCCTCTATGAAAAGAGCCACTGTGGAAAATGGAATGGAGGTTTCTCAAAAAAACTAAAAGTAGAACTACCATATGACCCAGAAATTCCTCACCCGGGCATCTATCTGGAAAAAAAAAAAAAAAAAACCAGAAACACTAATTTGAAAAGACACATGTACCCCACCCAGAGTTCACAGCAGCACTATTTTCAAATTGCCAAGATATGGAAACTACTGAAGTGTCTATCAACAGACAAATGAATAAAGAAGATATGGTGCACGCATGTGTGATTGTTAACTGACATGCGGAGACTGCTGTGTTCACCAAATCCTGTTTCATATTCCTCCTTCCCTGGCCAATGGAATTCTAGACTTCTGAGCACCTTGCAAAGGTCATGTGGCTATTTCTTGCCCATGAAACATGAACAGCAGTGATGGATATTTTTTCAGTTGAGCTAAGATCAGTCCTGAATATTCACTGGAAAAACTGATGCTGAAGCTGAAGCTCCAATACTTCGGCCACCTGATGCCAAGAGCCAACTCATTGGAAAAGATCCTGGGAAAGGTTGGGGGCAGGAGGAGAAGGGGGCAGCAGAGGATGAGATTGTTAGATAGTATCACCACATGATGGACATGAATTCGAGCAAACTTTGGGAGATAATGAAGCACGGGGAAGCCTGGCTTGCCACAGGTCATGGGGTTGCAAAGAGTCAGACACGACTTAGCGCCTGAACAACAACAACAGTTCTCCAGTTTTTCTGTCTCTTAGCTCTAATGAATTGTCAAGTCACATGTCAATCTCCATCAACTTGGGTCCTTGACTGAGTCAATGGAATATGAGTGTACACAGGAAATAAACATGCTTGCTTATATCACTGATATTTCAAACTTTATTTATAACTGCAGCATAACCTAGCTCATCCTGACTAATGCACACTCATTAAGTAATTATAAAAAAGGTTAGAATTGAAGGAAAGTGACGGAAAACACAGGTTGTTGAAAGAAAAATATATATGTTAGAAATTTTCCTTCTAAACAGTCACTATCCATCTCAATTTTTGTAACTAAATTATGTTCTTTTATAACTCAGATTGGTGGTTAAAAGGCCAGGTCCCATAGCAAGGGTCCAGCCACCACGGCCACTAATAAATAGTCAATTAAAGCCATGTAACATTTATTTCTCAGGAAACTCCAATGAAATGTTTTCTTATTAGTGTAGCTTCATAGTCATTTTTAACTTCTTAGACTAACCACAGGTCCTCTTTGACTTCTGCCACATATAATAAACCATTTCATCTCTCTTTTCCAACCCCTTGTGTGATGATTGCCTTTAGTTTGGATTTATTTCTAAGCATGTCTCTGGAGCTGAAATTTGAGAGCACATTGAAATATTTTTGCAGTGTGATAGGGTGCAGAAAGGATAAGGCAATGGCACCCCACTCCAGTACTCTTGCCTGGAAAATCCCATGGGTGGAGGAGCCTGGTGGGCTGCAGTCCATGGGGTCACTAAGAGTCGGACACGACTGAGCGACTTCACTTTAGCTTTTCACTTTCATGCATTGGAGGAAGAAATGGCGACCCACTCCAGTACTCTTGCCTAGAAAATTCCATGGATGGAGGAGCCTGGTAGGCTTCAGTCCATGTGTCACAAAGAGTCAGACACAACTGAGCGACTTCGCTTTCGCTTTTCACTTTCATGCATTGAAGAAGGAAATGGCAAGTCACTCCAGTATTCTTGCCTGGAGAATCCCAGAGACAGTGGGCCCCCATCTATGGGGTCGCACAGAGTCGGACACAACTGAAGCGACTTAGCAGCAGCAGCAGCAGGGTGCAGAAAAAGCAAACCCTTACGCCAAGCTCCTGTATCAAGCAATCTGCCCTTTCTTTTAGGTAATCCTTCTTCCAGCCAATGAGGGAAATGTCATGGTCCCTGATACACCTGTAAAGAGGTTCAGGCTCGTTACATTTAAGTGAATGATCAAGGTGACATGGGGAGCAAAAGCCTGAGCCATTACTCCTGCCTATAAATGTCTGATTCCAGAGCTGCAAGCCAAGAATGAAGATTCCCACTCTTGTGCCTGACTTTGCCTTTACCCAGCTAACATCAGGGGTCAGAACCTTCTCATTCAGTCATGGAGCAAACAACTGAGTGCTTGAAATTTTCAAAAATATTTAATTTTTAATTATTTTGTTTTGGCCATGTGTGTGGCATGTGGGATCTTAGTTCCCCAACCAGGGGAACTGTGCCCCCTGTTTTAGGAACACAGAGCCTTAAGCACTGGGCCACCAGGGAAGTCCCCTCTAAAATTTAAGAGTTTGCAACTCTCTTTCAAGTTTTTCCCTTTTAATTGATCTTTACAGTCTTCCCTTGAATTCACTTACAATTCCAGGAGGCAAATGGTCTGGCCCTGTAATTTACTGTCAGGGTCAGGCACATTTCAGACCTCCCTTTGAACCTTGGTTTTTCCTTCTTTGCAGTGGAAGAGGGGTCATTGATTGTATCAACATTATTAAGTTAGTTTAAAATATAGAAAATAACAAAGCTTTAAATCCAAAATCACAAGTGTTAGTTTTGCCGGGTATTTTGGGCATTTATCTTCTTTATTAAAGCCTTAGCACTGAGTCAAGAGGAAGGAATTAAGAACATAAGGATTTCATTCCAAACATCCGATGTTTTAGAAATGAAGTAGAAAACACTGTGATGAGAAATTGTTTTGAAAGTGTTAATGTATTCCAATTATTTTGAGAAATGTTGAAATTCAGAAGATAGGAGGGGCTCATCCTTCTCCTCCAAGCAAAAACTTTGGCTTCTGAAATCATTGTTGAAACTGATTTTTATTTCCTTATTGAAAATTCACTGCATTTAGAAAATGGGTCAAAACTGAAATTTCAGTGCATTTTTTGTGGAACTTTTAATTGCCATTTACATAAATTGTCTGATTCCATGAAGTAATTGAGGCAAAACTTCATTTTACACTATGGCTCCAAATAATAAAATAAACAGTTACTATTTGTGAGCATGCTCAGTGTGACAGACTCTGGATATTTAACCCACAGTTAAGGTTTTAACAACACTGAAATGTACGAATCCACAGCCTCTCTTACGGTGAGAAATATGAGAAGCAGAGGGCTTACCAAGCTTTGTCAAGACCACGGTTATAAGCGATGTTCCCAGGGTTTGCAAGCTGGTCTCCCTGACTCCAGCTTCCCTGGTGGCTCAGTGATAAAGAATCCACCTGCCAATGCAGGAGATGTGGGTTCGATCCCCGAGACAGGAAGATCCCCTTAAGAAGGAAATGGCCACTCCCTCCAGCATTCGTGCCTGGGAAATCCCATGGACAGAGAGCTTGGTGGGATACAGTCCATGGGGTCACAAAGAGTTGGACAGGACTTAGTGACTAAACAACAAAAAAATCCCTGACTCCAAAGCACATACATCCTTCCCCTACTATTCCTATCCCTGTACATATTCTATTCAATAGGCAAATTGTAATCTAAGACCATAGCTCTCCTTTCTGAAATTGCAAGTACTTCTAGTAACTCACAATGCTTAAAGCCAATGCCCCAGCCAAGTGTGTGACCTCAAAGCATTTCTATTATTAATGATATCATGATTTTCTCCATAGCAACACTCCTTAAGTTCTAGCTCTTGTGAATGAAAAAAGATTAAAGCCACTTAGAAAGAAGAAAGTGGCATATCAGAACAGAGCAACCTCTTTCTCAGAATATAATTTTGAAAAAGAAAACTGACATTTTATAAATACCAAGGATGCAAGAATTATTAAAGTCCAACCCAGCCAGAATGTTAGATGGGGATTCAGATTTGTATAATAGACGCACTCATGTTTCCATGGTCGGAAGTGGAAGAAAGTGAACAAGAAATGTTTTCCACAGTGTTTATCATCAATGACATACTTCCCACAGGTCTGCACTTGGCAAGCTTAACAATAAAGACAATAATACTTTTATATGGTGCTCTTACTGTGCCCCAGATAATATGCTAAATGCTTTACATATTTCATCTCATTCATCTCTTGTGATAACCCTAGAAAAAAATTGATGCCCAGAGACCTTAACTCCTTCCTCCCCAGATAAGAAGTGGCAAGGCTGGGATTTGAGCTTGAGCTTGCCTGACATTAAGGTTCTGCATTCAAAATGCACACATCCGATGAAACCAGTTAGCCAAGGATTATTCACAGATGTTTGTTTTCCACAGTCCTCTGATCTACTGGTTTCATTATGAAAAGCATCATGAATATATTCTTGAGTGGGGCAAGGGAAGATCTATGAAAAATCAAAGCATTTATGAAAAATAAATGATCTACATTAAGCAAGTCACCTCCTTCTATTGGACCTCAGCTCTCCAGTGTGTACAATGGGTCTTTGTACATATTGAAATTTTCTAAGGTCTTCCTTAAGAAAATGCACTTGAGAGATACCCAGGAGAGGAGACCGGGGCAGCAATGCTAATGAATGAGCTCTCTCCTAGCTCTGCCACTTTCAAGCTCATTGTGTGTCTCTGTGTCATTTCCTCAAATTTTATTTTATTTTTTGGCCTCATGGCTTGTGGGACTGGACTCTAGTTTCCTGACCAGAGATTGAACCTGGGTTCTTGGCAAGTGAGTACAGAGTCCTAACCACTGGTCCACCATGGAATTCCCTATTTACTCAGCTTTAAAATAGGAATAAAAGGGCCTGAGCTGAGAATTACTGTGAACTAATAACAATTTTTAAAAAAAGGCCCAATGAATCTCCTGGAATACACAATCAACCCACTTGGGTTTTTCGTCTTTCCATCAAAACAAGAGGCTTGTGAGAGCAAGAAAAATGAAGGGAGAAAGCAAACCTTTGGGGATATGAGTATATAGTGTGGGCCACTGACACACTAAAATACAACCAGTGTCCTTCACCTGGTTCTTTTTTTTTTTTCTCTAACAAGCAAAATGAAAAGGAAATAGATATAAGAATGAGAATTTGACTTGAGTTGGAAAAAGAAAAGTAGATCTGAAGGAAAATTATGAGGAAAGCCTTGATCTTTTCCCTCCTCTTTGGCACCCAGCTGCCCTCCAACCCTGCTCACATTTAGACCAATGATTCATTGAAGAAATACAACCAGGAACCTACTAAGTGCCAGGCCCCAGGCTTGATGCCGAAGATAAATGGGAACTAGACACCACTCCTGCGCTTGAGGTCCTAAAGCTATATACAGGGATATGAGCAAAACAAATGTTCATTTTAATGCAGCATAAAACAGTGCTCATATACAGAAAGGACAACCTACACACAGCCTGTATGTGAGGGGCCACCAGGAGTAACGGGATGCCACGGAAGCTGAGAGGGGAAGATAATTCAAGTGGCTATCTTCCACCTGAATTAACAAGTGGAAGATAGCCAATGAGGCTCTGCGCCTTTGGCTTAAGAACCAGATGAAAGGATGGGAGAGTCTTCCATTTCTGGGCAGAATTGTGGGTCTTCACTTCAGGGTCCTGGCGAGTTACAGAAGTAATAACATGATGAGGAGACTTCCCTGGGGGTCCAGTGGTTGGGACTCTGCCCTTCAAAGCAGGAGGCACTGGTTAGATGCCTGGTCAAGGATCTAAGATTCTACACACTGCACAGTGCAGAAAAAAAAAAAAAAAAAAAAGAGAGAGAGAGAGAGAGAGAGAGAGAGAGAAGAAAATAAAAAGAAGTAACCTGAGGTGGTATAAGTGCTGTAGCACCAGGCGCAAGGTGTGCAGGGAGGGAGTGTGCACACGCTCACGCATCTCTGGTGACACTTTTCTGCTGGGAGATCACTGCTGCTTTGGACTCTCACTTACCTGCTTTGCTCATGTGTTTTCTCAGCCTGTTCCCATGCCCTCTGGACACTTTTTGCCCCTTACGAATACTGCACTTCTCCGGGACATCCCCTTATTCATCGCTGTGGACACCAGCTCCTCTCCTTCTGCACGTGTTTCAAGATCCATGTTCTAGCACCTGGTCCAGTTTTACTTCAGGTTTCTTTCTCCTCCCTTTGAATACCATCTCAGGCCCCCTCATTTTTCCCAAAATTGCCCACAGGGGCTGAAATGGGTGAAGAGTCATCAAGAAGAAAGGTCAGTGATTAATAGGCACGATTAGAAAGGTTACATGAGAACTTTCTTTTACAGAATTCACAAAGCCCCAGGCAGTTCTAGTAAAGGGGGAAATGGGCCAAGAAAAAATGGCCAGGAACTTCAGGCAGAGTCCGTCTCACATAGAAAACACTCCAAAACCAACTAGAAATGGCACTGTCCCTCTGCTACATTGGTGAGAAAAGGCACACTGATTTTAACTATACAGATGTATACACACAGACATGTTTATATTTCATTTTTATTAAAGTAATGCACATTTGAGATTTAAATACACAAACACACACATATACAAACACACACGTGGTTGAGAACAGTGCCCAAGGGCTCTTTCCCTCACGTTTTTCACCTCCCTCTATTCAGTTCCACATAGAGAAGCTCTTTTAATTTCTTTAGCTTTCTTTACATATGTGTGTTTGTGTGTGTGTGTATTTGTGTCTGCATGTGTGTGCCTGCTAAGTAGCTTGAGTCATGTCTGACTCTTTGTGACCCCAAGCAGTAGTGCCACCTGGGAAGCCATATATAGATATATATATATATATATATATACACACACACACACACACACGTGTGTGTGTGTGTGTATGTGTGTTTATGGGTGGTGGTGGTTTAGTTGCTAAGTCATGTCTGACTTTTTGCGATCCCATGGACTGTAGCCTGCCAGGCTCCTCTGTCCATGGGATTCTTGGGGCAAGAATACTGGAGCAGTTTGCCATACCTGCTCCAGGGAATCTTCCCAACCCAGGGATTGAACCCAAGTCTCCCACATTGCAGGCAGATTCTTTACCACATGAGCCACTGGGAAAGCCCATGTTGGGGGACCTTTCTCTTTGGGGCTTAACTCCCCACCTGGACGAATGGTCTTAGGTGGCCGGCAACACCGCCATCCTGCATCCTATTAGTCAACTGGCAATAAAGTCATGAGGCTGTTGGGAAGAAAGAGCTGTAGATTTCAATCCTGGAGCTCATTGGTTGCTTGACTTAGATCAAAGGACAACTCTCTGAAGCCTGTTTCTTTCTCTGTTAAGTACGGCAACAACAGGAGGGGTCGTTTAGACCCATGACACAGGGAAGCACACTTAATCCTTGATGTGGAGATTCCTACATATCCTCAAACTTCAAATCTGAAGTTTGATTTGATGTGCAACTAAATAGGACTTTGGGGTTGTCCCCCTTGGAAGGCAGGAGAGGTGAATGTATTTTGTCTGCTGGAAGAAAAGAACTGTGTTGATGATCAAAAGAACTGTGTTAGTTATTAGTTCTATTTCTCCAAAGATTTCTGCATCTCCCCTTTAGCAGGCAGGTGATAGGATTGTACTTCTCTGGCCCCTTGAAGGTAGTCTGTCCATGTAACTTGCTTTGGTCAATAGAATGTGATCAGAAGCGACGTGTGTGCCCTCTGGGCAGAGGCTTAAGAACTAGTGTATGACCCACCAGCACATTCTTGCACTGCTGTGCAACTGGCAATGCTCCAGATGGTGGTAGGTGCTCTATCGGTCTGTTTCTTAGAGCAAGAGCATTGCAGAACAGGGCGAGAAGCAACCCAGGATGGGCTTGTTCATAAATGAGAGATAAGCCTTTCTTGTTTCCGGTCTCCAGAGCTGTGGGGCTTAGTTACATGTAGCAGAAAAAATTCTAAGTGGACCTCATAAACTTCATATCCTAGTGTTACTCTCAAGATCAGAGCACCTCACATAGCAAAGGGATTTGGTTAATGAAGTTAATGAGAAGACTCTACACATGGACATCACCAGATGGTCGATACCAAAATCAGACTGATTATATTCTTTGCAGCCAAAGATGGAGAAGCACTATAAAGCCAGCAAAAACAAGACTGGGAGCTGGCTGTGGCTCAGATCATGAACTCCTTATTGCCAAATTCAGACTTAAATTGAAGAAAGTAGGGAAAACCACTAGACCATTCAGGTATGACCTAAATCAAATCCCTTATGACTATAGAGTGGAAGTGACAAACAGATTCAGGGATTAGATCTGATAGAGTGCCTGATGAACTATGGACAGAGGTTCATGACATTGTACAGGAGGCAGGAATCAAGATCATCCCAAGAAAAAGAAATGCAAAAAAACAAAATGGTTGTCTGAGGAGGCCTTACAAATAGCTGTGAAAAGAAGAGAAGTGAAAGGCAAAGGAGAAAAGGAAATATATACCCATTTGAATGCAGAGTTTCAAAGAAGAGCAAAGAGAGATAGGAAAGCCTTCTTCAGAAATCAATGAAAGGAAATAGAGGAAAACAATAATATGGGAAAGACTACAGATCTCTTCAAGAAAATTAGAGATACCAAGGGACTATTTCATGCAAACATGGGCTCAATAAAGGACAGAAATGGTATGGACCTCACAGAAGCAGAAGATATTAAGAAGAGGTGGCAAGAATACACAGAAAACTATACACAAAAGATCTTCATGACCCAGATAATCACAATGGTGTGATCACTCACCTAAAGCCAGACATCCTGGAATGTGAAGTCAAGTGGGCCTTAGAAAGCATCACTATGAACAAAGCTAGTGGAGGTGATGGAATTCCAGTTGAGCTGTTTCAAAACCTAAAAGATGATGCTGTGAAAGTGCTGCACTCTATATGCCAGCAAATTTGGAAAACTCAGCAGTGGCCACACGACTGGAAAAGGTCAGTTTTCATTCCAATTCCAAAGAAAAGCAATGCCAAAGAATGCTCAAACTACCGCACAATTACACTCATCTCACACCCTAGGAAAGTAATGCCCAAAATTCTCCAACCCAGGCTTTAACAGTACATGAACCATGAACTTCCAGATGTTCAAGCTGGATTTAGAAAAGGCAGAGGAATAAGAGATCAAATTGCCAACATCTGCTGGATCATGGAAAAAGCAAGAGAGTTCCAGAAAAACATCTATTTCTGCTTTATTGACTATGCCAAAGCCTTTGACTGTGTGGATCACAAGAAACTGTGAAAAATTCTTCAAGAGATGGGAATACCAGACCACCTGACCAGCATTGTGAGAAATCTGTATGCGGGTCAGGAAGCAACAGTTAGAAATGGACGTGGAACAACAGACTGGTTCAAAATCAGGAAAGGAGTATATCAAGCTGTATATTGTCTTCCTGCTTATTTAACTTATATGCAGAGTACATCACAAGAAATGTGGGTCTGGATGAGGCACAAGCTGGAATCAAGATTGCTGGGAGAAGTATCAATAACCTCAGACATGCAGATGACACCACACTTATGGCAGAAAGCAAAGAAGAACAAAAGAGTCTCTTGATGAAAGTGAAAGAGGAGGGTGAAAAAGTTGGCTTAAAACTCAACATTCAGAAAACTAAGATCGTGGCATCTGATCCCATCATTTCATGGCAAATAGATGGGGAAACAATGTAAACATTGACAGACTTTACTTTTTTGGGCTCCAAAATCACTGCAGATGGTGACTGCAGCCATGAAATTAAAAGACACTTGCTCCTTTGGAGAAAAACTATGACCAACCTAGAGAGCATATTAAAAAACAGAGACATTACTTTGCCAACAAAGGTCAAAGCTATGTCTAGTCAAAGCTATGGTTTTTCCAGTAGTCATGTATGGATGTGAGAGCTGGACTATAAAGAAAGCTGAGAGCTGAAGAATTGATGCTTTTCAATTGTGGTGTTGGAGTATACTCTTGAGAGTCCCTTGGACTGCAAGGAAATCAAACCAGTCAATCCTAAAGGAAATCAGTCTTGAATATTCATTGGAAGGACTGATGCTGAAGCTGAAACTCCAATAGTTTGGCTACCTAATGCGAAGAACTGACACATTTGAAAAGACTCTGATGCTAGGAAAGATTGAAGGCAGGAGGAGAAGGGGACAACAGAGGATGAGATGGTTGGATGGCATCACCAACTCGATGGACGTGAGTTTGAATAAGCTCCGAAAGTTGATGGTGGACAGGGAAGCCTGGCATGCTGCAGTCCATGGGGTCCCAAAGAATCAGACACAACTGAGCAACTGAACTGAACTGAATTTAATCTAACCACATGGGTCTTTTAAAAGCAGAGCATCTTCTCTATCTAATAGCAGAGGAAGGCAGAAAAATGTGAAGCTTGAGGAAGATTCTATGCTGCTGAGGTGTAGGGGCCAAATGGAAAGACCTGAGATTAGCCTCTAGCTGCTGGGAGCAACTCAAAGCCAGCAGTCAGCAAGAGACTGGATTTGCTGATAGCTTGAGTGAACACAGAAGTGTTTTCCACCTCCAGACCAGAGCCCACCTGGTTGACACCTTGTTAGGCCATAAACAGAGAATTTAAAGTTGTACAGGTTTCTGACCTACAGAGCTCAAAACTGATAAATGGATGAGCTTTAAGCTGCTCTAATTTTGCCATTCTTATGCTACAGTAGAGAGCTAGTACATTACAACACCCTCAACTAGCTCATCCAAAGCAATTCACAATTCAAATTTATGGTGGCAACCATTCTACTGTGATTTTTTTTTTAAAGTAAGAAATTGTTCCTTAAAGACTTTGCTTCTCCAGATCCTAGAAGAGTGACTGACACGTGATTTGATCAGACTGAGAAAACCAGATTCATGTCATGTCTTTAACAAACTACCTCACATGTACTTAATAAAAAGGATTTTTTTTAAATCTTGTTATAACTATGACTCATGTAAATTAAAAAGTCTATCACTGTTTTGAAAAACTGTTAGAGGTGATACTTCTTTCTTCTTCCCCTCCAAACCACATAGTTGTATATGAATAAATAAAAGAATAAGACTTTGTCCTCGGGAGCCCTAGACCACCTATATTTTTATTTCCTCACGAAGGTTTTCCTGAATCTTCAGACTTCTCGGGGATCTTCCTGCTAAATAAAACACTCTCTATTTCTGATTTGAGAAATTTTCTCAACTATAACTAGATAATGATTTGTGAAACTGATTGCTTGAAATCTGGCTATCCTCTCTGAGAACAGACACCGTGCTTGATTGATTGGAGTTTTTTCTCTAGGACCTCACATAACTCCTGAAATAAAATAAACACTTGATGCAAAATTCCAACAGAAAGAAGGAGCTGACCGGAAGGTAACAGAGTCGACCTGTAGTAATGTAAATGCTACATGGGCAGGACTTACTGTTCCAGGAGGATGGACACAGAGGAACATGGCCTGCATGCTAGACATATGGCATTAAGTCATCGTTTCGTGAAAGGGGTCTAGCAAAAGGAAGTTATATTTCTAGAGCTACAACCCAATGAATTGGGATTCAGAGGGACTGAAGAACAAGCAAGAAACATTCAGATGATAATTCTGTCCTCTAGATTGGGCTCACACAACAAGAGCTGTAGGGAGACTTGGTTGGGTACCAGGGAGGCTCCCAGGGCAACTTATTCCAGAGAATCTTGTGTCGAGTCTAGCTGATATCTGTACCCTAGCACCAGAGAAGCTAATCCTTGTGGAATCAGTGGCTCAAGTGTAGGTCTGGGTAAGGCAATCTATTCTAAGATGCATAAGATGCTTGATAAATGTAGACAATACTTACTATTGTCATATGGATTCTGTGCTAGGGACTGTTTAACCTCTGTAAGATGTATTGCCCCAGTTTATTTGCAGAGCAAATAAATTTAGTTTATTTGCAGAGTAACTCCTAGACAGAAGTGTTAATACAGTCTGCATTTTAGAGAAGAAAATCTGAAGCACAGGTTCTTAAGGTCATAGAGCCAGTCCCCAGGTCATAAGGCCAGTGAATCAGTGGTTGAATACGGCAATATGAGCTCTGAGCACACTAACATCCTGGCCTATGACGTGGTAGAAAGGGCGTGTACGTTTGGAGACCAAAGATAAAGGTTCAGATCTGGTCCTTCCATGTTGTCCCTGGACCAGCCTGAACAACTTAATTAATTTCTCCCCGCTTCAGAGTACTTTTCTACAAATTAGACCCAATTGCACTTACCTGCAGGAGTGGTATGGGGATTGTATAATAATAATGACAAGTATCAGACAGAGTAGATTTTCAATACATATAGCTTCTGCCTCTTTTGTGACTGATGCAGACTTTTATCTGCATATGAAGATGCTCAGAACTTGCCTCAGCTGGGAGGGTCAGAGAAAGAGAGAGGTGAGCGCATGAAGACTTGCCTGCCTTACTATTTTCATATCTGCCTTACTACCGCTATACTGTTCGCTTGTGCTGAATGAAGATAATAGTGCTTCGCTTACAGGGTTTTTATGAAGATCAAATGAGATCATTTTTGTGAGAGTGCTCTTCAAATAGAATATAAGGGCACGTCAGGTATTATTCATAACATTCTGTCTCATTCAACAGAATAAAGCCTGGAAGAATCCCAAAGCCTAAGTATTGTGAGGAGAGAGATTTGTGTTTTCAATTGTTCCTTCTTGGAAATCGGAAAAGTGGTTTCAGCTTGAATACATATATTGAAGCTATTTCAATTTCCCTTTAAATTCAGAGATGCTGAAACCCTGTGGTTTAGGCTCCCAGGAATTAGCACTGGAGTCACCTACCTACTCTCAGTCTTAATCAAGGACTTAGTACTTAACTGAAACTGAGGAAATAACATCCTCAATCATGGTTTAGTCTTTTAGCAAGATGGGCAAGTTTACCTATCGGGGAATCACTGTGGTTTGAAGATTCAAATTCATTAGAGTGGCTTCCAAAGCTCTTCAAGGTCTGAAACCTGTTTTATCTCCATCACTCTGCCTTTCTCCTCCCATTCCCAATCCCAGCTCTGTTACCCTTGATCCACTCATTGCCCTATTAATAGATAGTTACATCTCATACCTCTATACATTTATTATACTTCTTCCTCAATCTGGAATGTCTTTACCTGCCCAGCCTCCCATCGTCACATACAGACTTCCGTGTTTCTTCTGAAATCTAACTCGTCCTTTAGATATAACTCAAACAGTCCCTAATTACAAAGTCTTCCTTCTTTGTCTTTCTTTCAACCAGAATTTATGCCTTCCTCCCCCATGTTTCCCTTATCATGCATGCACCCATGTGTCATGCAAGCATCCATGTGTCATACATGCATCCATGTGTCATACATGCGTCCACGTATCCATCCCTCCCTTTCTCCGTTCTTCCCTTTCTCTTTCTTCCCCTCCCTTCATTCTTTCCGCCTTCTATTCCTCCCTCCATCCATCCATCCATCCATCACCCAACATTCAAGGCACTGTCCAAAATTTTAAACTCTAAAATGGGAAAAACAAACAAAAAACACTAGGTCCCATCTTTCAAACACTCTGTTATTTAATGTTGAATAGTTATTCAATATTGTGATTGTGGTGAATAAATGAGGTGATGGTGACAACTGAGATAGAAAATGGTTTGCCATGGGTAAATCAAAGAAGACTTCAGATGGGAGTTGATATCCATTTTTACCTATTTTGAAGAGTTAATAAAAAGAAATAACAATATGGAGCACTGAATTACAGTGATTTTCATACTTCATACATTAACTTGTATATGTGGCTTCCTACCTCTGTTATTCTGGGAATCACTTGAACACAAAAATCCTAGGCTGTTATTTATTCTTTGTCCTTTGAGGAATGCCTGGCACATTGAAATGAATGAATTGATAGATAAGGCAATGGTTTAAGAAAGAGAAAATATTTTCCTTTTTTTGACTTAAAGGAGTTCATGATGGCAAGATGGGAAAATCATAACCTGCGTAGATGAGGCTAATCATAGTCTTAGAGGTGAGGGCTCTGAAGGCTAATTTTATGATACATTGTTTTTATGCATATTACAGTTATGCAATACTAACTTTTGATTGTTAAGCACTTAATATGTTCCAGACAACAGCTGAATATTTTCTCAGCCTTAATATATCAATCTACAAAAGAATCTTGGAAGGTGGGCATTATTTTCTCTATTTTAAGACTGAAAAGAAAACTGGCACCCAAAGAGGTAAAGCTACTTATTCCAGGTCATGTAGTTTTGCAATTAAGACACTCAATGGATTGGGGAGGGACATCTGCTTTATGAGTCCTCAAATTCAAAGACTAACCTCTATCAGAAGCATACAAACACACTGAGAAATCATGTTTAATTACATATATAGCACCTAGGTGACATAATTTAACCATCACGTGCCTCGTGCAGCCCCAGGAGGATCCAGGCACCATCATGGTGTATCGTCCGATGATCACACCACCTTTCAGAGTGTCTAATATTTGTTTTTGTTTACTTCCAGATTTCAGCTTCCTTTTAAGTGGCATTTGTAGACCATTCAGAGGAACTGGGAAATAATAATAGCTTTCATGTTGGGTCCTTTCAATTACTCTCTTAAATATCAAGATAAAGCTTAAAATAAAACTCTTTAGATTATATTAATGCACCACTAGGTTAAGGCGGGGCTTTCCTGGAAGAAAGAATCCACCTGGAATCTAGGAGACCCAGGTTCAATCCCTGGGTCGGGAAGATCCCTTGATGAAGAATGGCTACCTGCTCCAGTAGTCTTGCCTGGAGAATCCCATGGACAGAGGAGCCTGGCAGGCTACAGTCCATAGGGTCACAAAGAGTCAGACAACTGAGCTACTAACACTTTTACTTTTCAGGTTAAGGCTATCTCTATTTAGGTAATTACAAGTTTAAATCATCTTAAATCTTTATTTCTGTGTCATTAGACAACTCCATCTTACTCTGACTTTTAATTCCGTGGCCAATTAACACGAGAAATGGTATGACTTCTCCAAGCTTTGTAATTAGCTTTGAGGTGTAATCCTGGCTTTGTCACTGTAATCAGCTGTGAGATTTGGGACAGATTAGCTAAATGCAGGTACACTAATAGCTTAATTTTCTTATCTATAAAATGAGCATGTTGAGGTATATCTTGGAATGTTGTATAAAAGATTAGAAAAATATATTTTAAATTCTATTGTATATATTAGTACCAAGTAACAGATACTTCACAAAATTTTGCCTTACAAAGAAGAAAAAATTCTGATATAAAGGGGTAATATAGTCAGGGAAAAAAAGCATTTTCTCTGTAAGAAAAAAGAAATATCTTATTTACCCTGCAGAGGGGCGAATAATAGTAGCTGAGTCATCATGAATAAGAGGACTAGATCTTTCCTCTGTTCTTCTGGAAACCAGACCAAGAACAGGCACGCTGAAGTTCCGAGGAGACAAATTTAGGCTTAATGTGGTGATTAGCCAAACGATAATAGACAACTGGCTGAGACTCTGGATGGTAACTGAATCTAATAGAATTTAATAGCATCATCATCTATTGTTGTGTCGTGTTTGTTTTATGCATTAAATTATTTTTAAGTTTGCATTTCATTTATCATAAGTGATTCTTATTTTCCATTTAAGATGGCAGTTGATTTTTTTCCATGTGAAATTTTTAGAGTGAAAAGTATCTGTTAAAAGAAGAACATTAAATAATAGTATTCTGTGTATCTATAATAAACATCCTGCAGGTGATGCAGAAATGGCAGATAGTTGGGAAATGCTGTCTCCATTAAGGAATTATCTGCCTACTCTCAGATCCCTTTCAACTCTCTTGAGTGAGTGCATGCTCAGTCGTGTCTGACTCTTTGCAACCCCATGGATTGTAGCCCATGGACAGGCTTCTCTGTCCATGGGGATTCTCCAGGCAAGAATATGGAGTGGGGTGCCATGCCCTCCTCCAGGGGATCTTCCCAACCCAGGGATCGAACCCAGGTCTCCTGCATTGCAGGCGGATTCTTTAACACCTGAGCCACCAGGGAAGCCCATTGATCCTCTCTATTGAATGTTTATTTTATACTTCAATCTATTCTCTTTTCATCACACTGTTGGATCTTAGTTACCAGGATCAAACCCAGGTCTCCCACTTTATAGGCAGATTCTTTACCGTCTGAGCCACTAGGGAAGCCTGCTGGAACTCTAGGCACCCTGTAAATTACAGACATGCCTGTACTGTAAATCTCCAGTAAATAGTAGAATCACTCATATTCCACTGTCTCATGGCCCCAAATTCACCTCTCTAACACCCAGGGCTGTGTCTTATTGGTGCTGCTGCTGCTACTAAGTCACTTCAGTCGTGTTCGACTCTGTGCGACCCCAGAGATGGCAGCCCACCAAGCTCCCCCATCCCTGGGATTCTCCAGGCAAGAACACAAGCTGCCAAAGTTACACCCATGCTGATGAAGGACCTCCCCTTGCCCTCGCTCCACAGAGTGCAAGGACTGCTCACAGTCATTTTCCCTAGACTGCCCCTTTCTCCTCTTCTGAATTCCCACTTCCTCCTGAGCATTCAAGGCAAGTACAGAGTATAAATTCTCAGCTCAGACATGGGTTTACATCCTGATTTGATCACGAATTAGCTATAAAACATCATTCAAACTTTGATAGCTTCAATTTTCTCATCTATAAAACAGGGATCTCATAGACTTGTTATAATTAAATGAGATAGTAAATAAGACAAGACATGATATGTACGTGACACATAAACGTTTTTGCAAAAAAGGTAATTTCGCTCTCCTAATGAATCTTTCTTTATTCTTTATTCTATCCCACAACAAAATCAGAAGCACTTGCTTTCTCCTACATATATCTCTCAAAGTCATATGAACTTATTATAGGACAGTCAACAAAGTCTCTGATGTAATAGACATTTCTGCTCCCTCTCTTCAAATTTCTCATAGAAGAGAAGAAGCTGATGAAGGTGACCAGTTTGTTTGTGGATCCCTAACCTTAGAAGTTTCTGACATATAATTGAAAAACAATACAAAGATAGGTTTTATAGATTGTATTTCAAATGAGAATAGCAAACCATTAGCTATTCAAAAGAATATTCAAAATATTCAAAAGAATGCATGTTGGCCAGGAGCATTTAGGTACCACCCTTAATTTACATATCAGTTCACAGTCTATTCAAATACTTTTCTACAAAACTTTACTACCTTTTTTTTTTTTTTTTGGTCTACACTGCCCAGTTTGTAGGCTCTTAGTAAGTAACCAGGAGTTTAACCCTGGCCCTTGGCTGTGAGGGGCTTCCCAGATGGCTCTAGTAGTAAAGAACCTGCCTGCCAATGCAAAGAGACAAAAGAGATGCAGGTTCGATCCTTGGGTTGGCAAAATCCCCTGGAGGAAGGCATGGCTACCCACTCCAGTACTCTTGCCTGGAGAATGCCATGGACAGAGGAGCCTGGTGGAATGCAGTCCATAGGGTTGCAGAGTCGGACATGACTGAAGTGACTCGGCACGCACACACACACTTGACAGTAAAAGCACAGAGTCCTAACCACTGGACAGACGTGGAATTCCCGCCAGCCTTGGATAAGAATAATATTCTCACTTTGTAGAGGGGAAAACTGAGAAGGGGTGTGGGAAGGCCACCTGATGGGTCTCCAGCAGTGAAGCTGGTGACTGGCTATATAACGAAGAGTGAGGACTCTTTCAGCAGCCAGGAGCGGAAAACCTGACGCAAATAAGTGAGGAGAGTGGATGTTCATGTAGCGCACAGCGTCCAGGAATGGATCTAGCTTTAGGTGAGCCACGGTTCAGGGCCCAGGTGATGTCACAAGGCTCTGCTACTTTGCTCTGGTCTCTCTGGGCGGGACGCATCAGTGGGTTCTGCCTGGTGATTCCAGGTTATGATTACTGCACCATCTGATCCAGCGGAAGAGAAGAGACCATTCACCCCCCGGAACATGCTGACTGAAATCAGAGAACTGAGTCTTGGGAACAGTAAATGCCCTCACTGGAGTCGCTTCTCTACCCGCTGGAACCTGCTCTGTGGATGAGGCATTGAACGCATTGGTAGCATAGCCTGTGCGCCTGGAATCTAGAGGTGAGAGCAGGTCGGGGAGTCAAGTGAAGTGAAAGCAGGTGCAATCACCTTTATTCACCTTATGAACGTGGACCAAAAACGTAGTGGTTTTTACAATGTAAAATCAGAGTATTGTTCTCAAAAGTATAATATTTTGATGAGCAAGAACAATAAAATTCTACTCCAGTGGCAGAATCAAGAGAACTGCCTTCTCCTGAATCAAGATACATCTCCAGTTCAAAAGACCATCTGAGGACCATGATAGAAAAAGACAATTCTATACACACCACATGTGTGTACACATATGTATATATAATGTGTGTATGTTTTTTCCACATTCTATATGTATGTGTTTATCTGAATGTGTATATATATATATGTATATATATGACATGATAAAATCTGCTATTTAACCCAGTGTATCACCTTGGGTTAAAGCCTCAAAGGTTAGTAGAAAAAGTACAAATAAAATGGGTAGATGGGGCCAGAAAATTAACTGTTACCCAGGAAACTGGCTCTACAGCCTAAAAATAATAACAAAGATTGTCAAAAGAGGAAAGGACACCAGTGACTAGTTTTGAGTTGCTATTTATCTTTCCAAAGAAAGAAAATAAAAGTTTAATGTCTTTCCCATTAATACATGGCTCTAGATTTTATTTTTTCCAAGTTATATCACCAGAAGCCTACGTATGAGCTACATTATTTCAGTTTTCTATAGAATTAAAAGTTAATGTTAATTAAAATTAATAATAATTATATAGAATGAAAGGGTAATAATTTACATTAAGAGCCACTGTACTGACATTTAATATTGGATCACTTGAGAAAAAATTTCCTGAAGAACACTTTTGAAATTTCCTATATCAGTTCCTAAAGACATTGTTATCATCACAAATGGTCCCTAGGTAAGACTTCGTGAAATTAAGTGAGATAAATTCCTTCAAGGGATTAAATAAGTCAAAAGTTCATCTTTCTAGGAAAATTTGATAGAAGTCCTTTCATCAGACGCGAAAAAGAATTCCTCACTATGAAGATGGTGTTCGTATCAAAGCTTATTGTTCACTTAAAGAAATCATTCATTCATTTAACAAATATGTCAAATACCTTTGGGAAACGTAAGCATGGTGGTGCCAAAGACAAAGTCTCCACTCTAGTAGAGATTCCATCCCGGAGAGAGATTTAAAAAAATACAAACAAATATGTAATAAACTATCAGATATCGAAGGAAAGATATGCTTGCCTAGGTTTTTGCATTTATTCCCTAGTACCTCATTGAACTCTTGATAAAGTTCTTCAAGATTTATCACTTCTTTAATTCTTTTGAAATACAAATTTTTGCTTATAAACTGCCTTATTCCTTTTTGACATTAGTCTTAGCATAAATGTAAATATCTCCTTAACTTGAATCAAGTAGTGAGAATTGTTCTTACCGAATCCGATATAATGCAGTATATATAATATAGAATGCCTCTCATGTACTGAATATTGTTGCTAGGGAGGGGAGACTTACAGGAATATGAATGAGTGCAATAAAATGGAATGTGTTATGCTAACCAGAAAAATAGGAATTCCAGAGACAGATGAGGGCACTGGAGGTGGACAGAAGAGCATCCTCAAATGGCACCATTTACTTGTCCAAACCCCACAATGCATCTGGAATTCAGGGCAGTGAGATGCAGCGATGAGGAAGCAGCTGCAGAAGCGATGAGCCTGAGAAGCAGCGGGAGGGGCTGTGCTGAAACGAGCCTTGACTGTCAGGCTCACAACCTCGGACTTGACCCTGTGGATTGACTACCAGGGATAAAATCTGAGTGAACAAAAAACTTACAGAATGGCACACAATGACATCAGTTCGTTGCTCATCTACTCAGAGTCCTCGACTTTTTCCTAACACATTAGTAGTAATGCAGTGAAAGTCGCTCAGTTGTGTCCGAATCTTTGCGGCCCCCATGGACTGTAGCCCACCAGGCTCCTCTGTTCCTGAGATTTCCCAGGCAAGAATACTGGAGTGGGTAGCCCTTCCCTTCTCCAAGGGATCTTCCCAACCCAGGGATCAAACCCTGGTCTCCTGCATTGCAGGCAGATTCTTTACCATGTGAGCCACCAGCTTAATGAGCTTTCTGAATCTGTAAGAGACCCGATTACTTCTCTGTCCAATGGCTCTCCATTTTATATTCAGTAAAAACCTAAGATCCTGAGGTAACCTGCAAAGTCCTACGTAATCAGGCTTCCTGTCATGCTTCCACTCATTGCCTCTTCCCTTTCCCTTGTTCATTCTACTCTTGCCCCACGTAGCTTATCATCACTGAATGTGCCGAATCATCTTCCTTTGTGCACTGGCCTGTCTACCTGGAAGGTCCTTACCCTTGATGCTCACCTGGCATGCTTTCTCTTCAAGTCTTGGCTCAAACATTATCACACGGTGAGATCGACCATGTCCACTTTATTTAAAATTGCAACATTCCCCACGATTCTCCCTTCCCCATCTCCTACTCAATTTGCTGCTGTTGTTCAGTTGCTCAGTCATGTGACTCTTTGCAACCCCATGGACTGCAGCACGCCAGGGCTTCCCTGTCCTTTATATCTCCCTGAGTTTTCTCAGACCCATGTCCATTGAGTTGGTGATGCCAGCCAAGCATCTTCTCTTCTGTCACCCCCTTCTTCTCCTGCCCTCAGTTTTTCCCAGCCATCAAGGTCTTTTCCAATGAGTCAGCTCTTTGCATCAGGTGGCTGAAATATTAGAGCTTTACCTTCAGCATCAGTCTGTCCAATGAATGTTCAGGGTCGATTTCCTTTAGGATGTTTGACCATAAAACTGATACTCTCCAGCATATGATATAATTTACTGCCTTGCCCTATGAAAATATCAAATCCAAGAAGGCAGGGAATTCTGTCTTTTTTACCCTCCATTGTATCCCCAGTTGTTCATGGCTCTTTGTAAGAGCTTAATAAATATTTGCTACATGAATGAAAGAGTAAGTGGATCTCTCCAACCCTCAATCTTTTCCCCACAGTCATAATTCAAAATTAAAGAACCACAGTTCTTTCATTTGCCCTCGTAAATTCCTGGTTCGTAACCAATTCATTCTAAGCATAATTTTTCATTGCACACAATTTCATTATTACGTTTCCACCTTATATGATCAAAGAGCGAGAAGAACACGATGAAAATAGACAAAAGTTATATAGATGGTTTTAAATGTGCAATTTCCACTTGAATCATTTAGCCCTTTTTAATCAGGAACTATTGGTGCACAAAAACAGTCAACAGATCTGAAAGAACTCAGGGGGATCACAAAAATCAATGTGCTGAAATCCAAAGATGCATTTCCTTTACGTTAATTACTTTCATTGCTTAGACTCTAAAATCATTCATTAAATGCTCAGTTTGATGGCCTCCTTTCTTCAAGTTGCATAATGACATTCTCTCAGGCACTATTTTCCCCTGTGTTCCTGAATCAAATTGTCTAATTTTTTTTCTCTTTCGAAAACAATCCAACATAATAATATGCTAATGCTATCTTTAGTACCTCGTCTTCACTTTGGTAGCCAGTAAGGATATCTTTACTTTAAATTCTCCCCCAAAAGATTTTTTCTTTCTATATTAAATGCTCTGGAATGGCTGAGACTGGAGCTTATTAGCAAATCCTGTCTCCAAAAATGAACAGTAAAACTAGACAAAATTGACCAAAACAATTTTGTCAGGACTCTGGAAACTGACCAAAAGGTAAATCAAATCAAGAAGCATTTATTCAAGAAAAAGCTACTATTAACAATCTTCTAAACTTTGGGGAAAACTGATTTCCTTTCCAGTTTTCTCACTGTAATTTTTCTCCTCACCTTCTGGCCTACAGGATCTCCTTTTTTCTGGTTTCCCTAGGCAGAAAAGAAGTCTAATTGGGATTGACATATATACCGCTATTGATATTATGTGTAAAACAGATAACTAATGAGAGCCTATTCTATAACACAGGGTACTCTATTCAGGGCTCTGTGATGATCTACATGGAAAAGAAATTCAAAAAAGGGGAGGGGACATATGTATATGGGCTGCAGATTCGCTTTGCTGTGTAGCAGAAACTAACACAACATTTTAAAGCAATATGTGCTAATAAAAATTTTTTTAATGAAAATTTACACCTAATCAGATGTCTAACTGAAACAGGTGACAGTTTTTACCTAATTCTTAGTTAACATTGCCATACAACTTGTAACAGGGACTCACTCATCAAAGACAAAAATAAACAAAAATACACTGGAAAACAGCCCAGTATGAGTCACTCTTGTAAGTTTCAACTCTCCTCCACAATTTGCCCACTTTTGTTTCCTTTTAAAAGTCATAAAGTAACTGTTATTGCTTTTTGTGCAGAGGTTTTATTTTTTTAATTTGTGAAGGGGTGGATTGTAGGAAGAACAGAAAAGAACAGAAACTGCCTGGATCAAAGGTTAGCAAATGTTTTCTGGAAAAACCAGTTAGTAACCATGTTAGGCTTAGAGAGCCACATATGGCCTCTGTCTGTTCTTAAGAAATATTAAAAACATTCTCAGTTTGCGGTTTATTCACAAAGTAAATAGGGTTTGGCCTGTGGTCCATAGCTTGCCAAGTCTTACCCTTTGCCTTTTTTAATTCAATTTTTTATTTGGAGATCATTCATACATAGTTTCAAGAAATGGTACTGAAGAATCCCTTGTACACTTTATCCACTTCCCCCCAAGGGTAACATCTTAAAATTTTATAGCACAATATTATAAACAAAATATTACATTGATACAGTTAAGAAAAATACATTGATTTTTCAAACCTTTCTACTATTCGAATATATTTAAAGTTAACAGTTTTTCTTTAACCACTGATTAGCTACATCGCACAAATTTTGACATATCTTGCTAGCATTATCATTCATTTGACAAAAAGTATTTTTTAGCTTCTCCTGTGAATTCTTTGACTCACAGATTAATTATATCTATGTTGTCTAGGAATATAAATTTCAGGACTTTTTTCCCAGGATATTCTTTTGATAGCTGATTTCATTTTTTGATGTCAGAGAGCAAACTCTATAAGATTTCAAACTCTGTAAAGTTAATTAGACATAGATGACATAAGGATGCTTATATAATCACATACAGCAACTCTTTAAGGTAGGTGCTATTGGCCCATTTTACAGATGAGAAAACAGGTTTATAGAGCTTTAGTTACTTGCCCAAGTTTGCTAGGCTAATAAAAAGTGGTGATCAGATTTTACTGAAAACATTCACCTTGATGAACTTGTCTAAGTACAGAAAGTACGTGAAAAATGAAAGGTAAGACTGTGTCGTGTGTCAACCCTAGGACCATTTGCCAGTCAAGGAGCCTGGGGCTCTCAGGATATTCCATTCCTGTGACAGAGCCTGTAGAAGCCACAGCTACTCTGAATAATGAGGTCCAGCTTTTATACATCTTAAAAATCCCAAGTCTATCTTTTCCAGTGCTCACATCTTTTCCTGTGGCACAATTCCACTGTTGAGTGTCACATACCTTCTCTTTCATGAACTTTGGGACCTTGTGCATACACTGTCCCAACATCTGAAAAAGTAAAGCCTTGAGCAGAGACACATTTCAAACTCTGTCTGTGTGTGTGATAATCACTCAGTTGTGTCTGAGTCTTTGTACCGCATGGACTATAATATGCCAGGCTTCTCTTTCCATGGAATTCTCCAGGCAAGAATACTGGAGTGGGTTGCCATTCCCTTCTCCAGGGGATCTTCCCAACTCAAGGATCAAACCTGGGTCTCCCACACTGCAGGCAGATTCTTTACCATCTGAGCTACCTGGGAAGCCCTTGTTTCAAACTCTATACAAAGGAAAAACAAGTTTTCCCATTTTCAAAACCAACTGCAAGAAACACCTCAGGAACAACGTAATGGCAACGACTGGTTGCGACGACTGGTCCGATTAAATGTAAAAACTCACAGATACACACTGAGGATATGCCAACAGGACCCTCTGCCCCAGGACAGAAAAAAAGGAAATAATAAATAAGGCAACATATTGTGACGCTGATGGCCTTGATAAAAAGCACCACTGTGACATTTATAAAAGGTTCTTTCATTGTTTAATTACCTTGGGAGGAGAAGAGGAAATGTCCCCAGTTCCTTTTCTGTTTTGAAATGTATTTGTACAAGTACCTCTGAGGTGTATGAGAACAAGGGTGTAGCAAGCCAGGGTTTTCCTTTGACTAAACTTGTGGTTCTTGGGATTGTTACAATCCGATATTTTTAAGAGGCTCTGGGCTGCAGCATGCAGATTTAAGTGATTGAATAGAAATAAGATTATCAGTAAGAGCAACCGCACAAGTCTGGTTCAGAAGATAACTAGGGCCATGGGAAGATCTCTGGACATAAGCCAGCAGATATGACTCTGTCGGGGCTCTGGGCCCCCCTAGGACCACAAACAACTCAGGTCACCTCCCTCAGCCTCAGCTGACGCACTGGTTCAGTCAGAACACTTGAAGTCCCTCTCCACTTTCCAAGACTCTGAAATGTTGTTTTGGGTTTTATGAAACCTAAGTGAAAGTGTTAGCCATTCAGTCATGTCTGTCTCTTTTAGACCCCATGGACTGAAGCCTGCCAGGCTCTTCTGTCCTTGGAATTCTCCAGGCAAGAATACTGGAGTGGGTTGCCATTCCCTTCCCAGGGGATCTTCCTGACCCAGGAATCGAACATGAATCTTCTGCATTGCAGGCAGATTCTTTACCATCTGAGGCATCAAGGAAGCCCCACATTAAACCTAAAACAGCATCATATGTATTTTGCCCTGAAAAGATCTTTTGCCCTGAAAAGATTAAGCCCTTACAACATTTAGGCTAAAGATATGTATTATCTCATCTCTTTTTGTTTTATTGAGGTATAACTGACAAAGCAAGTTGTAAGATATTTAAACTGTACATGTAATAATTTCATATAAATATATATCGTGAAAGGATTCCCTCAGTAGAATTAATTGACATATGAATTTGTTGGTCATTTGTATGTCTTCTTTGGAACAATGTCTATTCTGGTTCTTTGTCCATTTTTTAATTGGATTACTTAGGGTTGTTTGCAATTGAGTTGTATGAATTCTTTATGTGTTAACCTTTTGTCAGATATAGAGTTTGCAAATATTTTCTCCCATTCGGTAGTTTGCCTTTCCTGTTACTGATGATTTCCTTTACTCAGCAGAAGCTCTTTAATTTAATGTGGTCCTATGTATTTATTTTTGCTTTTGCTGCCTTTGCTTTTGGTGTCAAATCCAAAAAAAGTCACCGCCAAGACCAAAATCAAGGAAGTTACCCCATGTGTTTTCGTATAGGTTTTATAGTTTCAGGTCTTACATTCAAGTTTTCAATCCCCTTTGAGTTAATTTTTGCATATCTCATTTTTGAGATAGTAGTCTAGTTTCATTCTTTTGCATGTGGCTGTCCAGTTTTCCCAATACCACTTATTGAAGAGACTATTCTTTCTTTATTGTATCTTCTTGGCTCCTCTGTTGAAAGCTGATTGATCATATATGCATGAGTGATTTCTGGATTCTCTATTCTTTTCTGGGCTTCCCTGGTGGCTCAGTGGTAAAGAACCCAGCTGAAAATGCAATAGATGTGGGGAGATCTCCTAGAGAAGGAAATGACCACCCCCTCCAGGATTCTTGCCTGGGAAATCCCTTGGACAGAGGAGCCGGGGGACTACAGGCCATGGCATTGCAGGAGAGTCATACACGACTTAGTGACCAAATGAGAAATTCTTTTCCATTGATCTATGGGTCAATTTTTATGCCAATACCATACTGTATGGGCTTCCCAGGTAGCACTAATAGTAAAGAATCAACCTGCCAATGTAGGAGAAGCAAAAGACGCGGGTTCGATCCCTGGGTCGGGAAGATCCCTTGCAGTAGAAAATGGCAACCCGCTCCAGTATTCTTGTCTGGAAAATTCCATGGACAGAGGAACCTGGTGGGTTACAGTACATGGGGTCGAAAAGAATCAGATATGACTGAAGTGATTTAGCATGCATGAGAAATATATGCATGTATTGTAATATAGCTTGAAATCAGGACATATGATGCCTTCAGCTTGGTTATTCACCAAGTCTGCTTTGGTTATTTTCAGTCTTTTGTGGTTTCATATAAATTCTAGAATTCCATTTTCTATTTCTGTAAAAAAATTCATCAGAATTTTGATAGGGATTGCATTGAATTTATAGATTCCTTCAGTTCAGCTCAGTCCTGCCTGACTCTTTGGGACCCCATGGACTGCAGCATGCCAGGCTTCCTGTCCATCACCAACTCCCAGAGTTTGCTCAGACTCATGCCCATCGAGTTGGTGATGCCATCCAACCATCTCATCTTCTGTCATCCTCTTTTACTCCTGCCTTCAATCTTTCCCAGCATCAGGGGCTTTTTAAATGAGTCATTTCTTCACATTAGCTGGCCAAAGTATTGGAGTTTCAGCTTCAGGATTAGTCCTTCCAATGAGTATTCAGGACTGATTTCCTTTAGGATGGACTGGTTGATCTCCTTGCTGTCCAAGAGACTCTCAAGAGTCTTCTCTAACACCACAGTTCTGAAGCATCAGTTCTTTAGCACTCAGCTTTCTTTATGGTCCAACTATCACATCCATGCATGACTACTAGAAAAACCATAGCTTTGCCTAGTTGGACCTTTGTGGACAAAGTAATGTCTCTGATTTTAATATGCTGTCTAGTTAGTCATAGCTTTTCTTCTAAGGAGTAAACGTCTTTGAATTTCATAGCTGCAGTCACCACCTGCAGTGATTTTGGAGCCCCTCAAAATAAAGTCTGTCACTATTTCTATTGTTTCCCCATCTATTTGCCATGAAGTGATGGGACCAGATGCCACAATCTTAGTTTTCTGAATGCTGAGTTTTAAGCCAACTTTTTCACTCTCCTCTTTCACTTTCATCAAGAGGCTCTTTAGTTCCTCTTCACTTTCTGCCATAAGGGTGGTGTCATCTGCATGTCTGAGGTTATTGATATTTCTCCTTGCAGTCTTGATTCCAGCTTGTGCTTCTTCCAGCCCAGTGTTTCTCATGATGTACTCTGCATATAAGTTAAATAAGCAAGGTGACAACAGACAGCCTTGATGTACTCCTTTCCCAATTTGGAACCAGTCTGTTGTTCCATGTCCAGTCTAACTGTTGCTTCCTGACCTGCATAGAGATTTCTCAAGAGGCAGGTCAGGTGGTCTGGTATTCTCATCTCTTGAAGAATTTTCCACAGTTCTTTGTGATTCCTACAGCCAAAGGCTTTAGCGTAGTCAATAAAGCAGAAATAGATGTTTTTCTGGAACTCTCTTGCTTTTTCAATGATCCAATGGATGTTGGCAATTTGATCTCTGGTTCCTCTAGATTGCTTAGGTAGTATGGATATTTTAACAACATTAATTCTCCGTTCCATGAGCACAGAATATCTTTCCAATTATTTGCATCTTCTTCACTTTGTTTCATCAATGTCTTTTAGTTTTCAGGATCATGTATTTTCTCATCTAATCTTTATAAGAACCTTGAACAATGAGTATTATTCTTAGAGCCTCATATTTTTGACTGAGGCTCAGAAAAGGTAAATAACTGGTTCTAAGTACACAGCAAGAAAATTGGAAGAATCTAGTCTTGAATCCAGATAATCGGAGTGCACACAAAACTAGTATGTAGGAGAGCTCCACGAACCACTATGGGGGTCAGAAGAGGGTAAATGGCATTCCACGTGGTCTTGGCATCCAAATGTCTAGGTCAGCTTTCCTCAAACATCACTCATCCATCCACCTACTTATCTGTTTGCTGTATCCTCAAGTAAACTAGACAGCCTTAGTGATGCTGGCAGTCTGCATAAGTATCTCAAGGTGGCATTTACTTGGTTCTAAGTACCCATATTTGCAAAATTAAGGTTTGGATGTGCTAGCTATATATTTAAAGAAAAAAGGTGAACAGAATTATTTTTAAAAAGTTTAAAGTTTACCCATCAAAATCTGTCTTACCTAAAATCCTGTTGAATGTTATTCTTCCACTTTGGGAAGCTTCAGACTTGTTAATAATAAGCCCTCAATAAATATCTGTTAAATTGCATTAAATCCATTTTTAATTTCCAAAGGAAGAATTTGGGTCCAAATTTGGGAGTTAGGTTGCCTGCTTGAAGTCATACTCTCTCCCTTCACAGATTCCACAGGAGAGAAAGCAGCAGATAGAAAGAAGCAGTCAGATGCTAAGACGACGGAGGGACAGGTCTAGCAAAAATTCTACCTAGAGCGCATGCAGGATCCCAGTTAAGTGCAGGCCAGGAGATGGGCATGAACTAGCGTTACTGGAGGAAGTAACCCTCCAGTGACAAAGCCAGCTAATGGTGAGCATTGCCCACGTGAGCAGGTGGGGAGGAAGGCTGAGTGTATCCTGAAGCAGTGACACTCCAGAAGAGACCCACAAGGGGAGGGAGAGAGAGAAACACAAAGAGGTGATTCAGTGCAGCTGGAGGGTGTGGAAATGACTATCCTGGGTGATCAACCCCCTGCCTCCGGGTTTCTGCTAAGTTCACAAGAAGAAGGAACTCTTAGGTTTACATCAGATCCTCTCATGCAACTTTAGGATGTGAGGCATATTTACTTGCTTACATGAACCGAGTAAAAAGATACATTGAGCCTTCAACCCAACCCAGAACGTGGATGACAAAGTCTTTGTTATCTTTATAAAACTTGGGGTTGAGGAAATCCTCGAGGCATTGTAGATAGATATGTGAAAGAATGAAATGTGACCTTATTGGAGAATTGGTTGCCAAGCTCAGAATGACAAATCAGTTAAGAAGTTCCCTGATATTAAAGACTAAGATTTACTTCCCCCTGGATTTGCCACATGCAGCCCTGAAATAAACAAAGAGTGGAAAGTACCAAAGACATGAGGGCATTTTAAGTGGATAAAAGAAGAAAAAGAAAGAAAAGAAATTTTATCTGAGTTTGATTTGTTTAAATTGAGAAAAGTAACTTGCTTACATAGCCAGACTTAGGAGGCCAGCCTGGTTCATTTCCTACTCAACAACAGATTTAATAACTTATCTTGACTAGTTATTCAACTATTGCAAAACTCAATTTACTTATGTGAAAAATGAGTACAAAAATAACATCAAATTTCACAGAGCTATGGTGAAGCTTAAATGGAAGGATGAGTTCTTAGCAGAGAGTCTACAAATAGTAACCATCCATTAAATGGCATGGTTTTGTTCCTACCTTGCATGAGGAACATTTTGGTCCACATTCTTTGTCAAGACTCCAAAGAAACCTACTATGCAAATCACAGTGGTTATTACAGAAGCTGAGTTCTATAACTTTATCAATTAACAATGTGTTCTCAGATGCCTTTTGGAACATTTGTGAAAATCATGAGGAAAGATGATAACAGCAAAGATGATAAGAAAGTTTCCTCAGTGTTGCTCTTCATTTGTTTTGCAGTTCAAAGCTCTTATCTAGAGGAGTTTCAAATAAATCAGGAGACTTGCAACAGGTACGATCCTTCCACTTTACAGATGACCTGAGTTTGTCAAAGCACATTTAAAGGGTTAAATCCTAGAAAGTTGAAAGTTCTGAATGACTTACTGAAAGTCAGTGTCAGTAAATGGTAAAGCTGGAGGTAAAAGGGAAATGAAAAAGACATATCATTTCCTGTAAGGTCACCTAACAATTCTGAGTTCCATATTACAGGTGGGGTGATTGAACCCCAGAGAACCCAAGCAAGTGTCTGGTCTCGAGAGTCTCTCTGATTGGGTTCAATCCCACCTCATAGGAGGGATTGTTATTAACTCTGTGACCTTGGTCAGGTAATTTAAATTCATCCTCAAACTGGAGATTAACTTACTCTCTTCATTCATAAGTTGTTGGAAGGATTAAATGAAGTATCTCATACAAAACTCTAGGACAGCACCTGACACGTGACAAGGGCTTGATAAACATCGCCCGCCAGTATCAGTACTGCATGCATGCGTGCTCAGTGGCCTCCGAATCTTTGCGAACCCCTGGACTGTAGCCCGCCAGACTCCTCTGTCCATAGGATTTCCCAGACAAGAATACTGCAGTGGGGTGCTGTTTCCTACTCCAGGGGGTCTTCCTGACCCAAGGATTAAACTTGAGTTTCTTGGGTCTCCTGCATTGGCAGCTGGGTTCTTTGCCACTAGCACCACGTGGGAAGCCCAGCATCACCAATAGAACCTGGAAACCTGTCAGAAAATTAAAGAGGTAAAGTCTTAGCCCCAAACAAGATCTATCGAATGAGAAATTATGGGGTTGGGCCAAGCCATGTAAGTACCAGGACGAGCTTTCTCTCTCTCCAGACATGCCTTTGTGTACAAAGGCTTGATTTATAGGTGGAGAATTTATCCCAGTTTAATTTCATATGATCAAATACTTGCCCAGATTCATGACGATTGGTATTTTGTTTCTAGCTTATCTAACATGTTGGGTTTATACTCCATCACATCAATAAGACCTTTGAAGGAGAAAAATAAATATCTGACACATACTCATTAATGTTTTCCTAATTTCCTTTCTACCTGGCAGTGCTTCCCAGCAGAACAGTTTTAATGACTCTAGGTAGTCTTTGAGAAAGGTGGAGAAGGATACCTATTATTCCACTAAAGATGCCCTCTGAACTTAGGAGAAAGAATTTACCTAAAGTTAAGTACACAGAAGAGATATGTATCATCAAATTAGAAAGTACCATACAGCAATGCTTTTTACTGCCAATAACAAAATAAGGACATGGAGACTAGAAGCTTAAAGTGAACAGGGAGAATGCAGAGATCCTGCCGTCTGACACCTTTAAACGATTTTTAAAGGAGAAGTCGTCTCAGAATTTAAGACAGATCTGATGTTAAGTCCATCTCTGTCACCCAAAAGCTGTGTGACTTTGAGCAAGTTAACTGTCCCATCTGCTCTCTAGTATCCCTAAATGCGGAAAGAGAGATGCTTATATTAGCTGTCAGCTAGTACCGGACTTGGAATGAACAAATGAACAGATAAAGTTATAAGTATGACAGAAACGGTGAAATGCCATCAAGTTGCAGGATTTTCTTGTCTGTTCTAGGAAATAAGACAGTGAGAAAGGTTTGTAAGAAGAAAAACAATATGGGATTTGGTCTAGATGAGTTCACCTTCTAATGAACTGTGATAACATATAGAGGTTATACACCTCTCAGCCATAAGTTTCATCATATTACAACATGTATTATGTGGAGTTATTATGACTTTATCTGGTGGTCGAGAGTTGTATAAGGCCCAGACTGGGTTCTTGCTAAATATTAGTTATTAGTGAGATGGGTCAAATCAACATGCAGATAAGAAAGGCAGAATGGAAAACTAATACTGTGGTCTAATGTGCAAGAACCTCATCCTCCTAACCCCATGAACAGATGTCTTACTGTGGAGAAAAACATGAACTCCAGGATGTAAAGAGTAACACTGAATCCTAAGACTTAAAAATGTTCTCCTAATGGTGTGGGCAGATAATGTTTCAGTTTAAAAGCTATCATCTTCCCAGGAAAAGAGCTAAGAAATATGAAGAAGAGTCCAAGACACAGATCTTAGGGACATTATTTGGGTGACCTTGGACACGTTCTTTAAAGCTCTTTGAACCCCAGTTTCCCCTCTTTTAAATGGGCGCTCCATGCCTCAAAAGTTATTTCCACAGATCACAGAGACATGTTTTTATAAGCACTAAATATAATGGTGCAAATACGAATGTCACTGAGCTGCTGCAGTGGTTATGGTGATTGCTGGTGTTTTGGCTGCCACCTTAAGAATTCTGTAAAAGAAAAACAGGACAAAATCCCAGCTATGTTTATAAATTATTCAAGGAATCATAGCTGATCTCTGCAGGTGATTGCTCTAAGGAACTTAAATCCTTTAGGTATAAAACAGATTATATTTAAGTAGAAAAATAAATAAATAAAAGTCACAGCATGCTTTTTTAAATGACTAAAACAGGCCTACCGCCTACTGGAAAATGTATATGAAGATCACAAGAAATTGTGTTAAGGGATTAGTGTCATCTCATTAATGCTGCCTGATGTGTACTTTTAATTTGCAAGCCCATTATTTTTCTTTCAGCTGGAGAATATTGTTATTATTATTTTGTGATTGTAATTATTTACTTACTCTGGCCTTTCATGTCATTTGTGTTCTAAGGTGAAGTTCTTCTTGGCTTGGAACAGCTATGAGTGCTCCAGTTCTCCTTTCCTTCCAGACAAACTGTATTCCAAGATACCTCTTGAGTTGGACCATAAAGAAGGCTGAGTGCCAAAGAATTGATGCTTTTGAATTGTGGTGCTGGAAAAGACTCTTGAAACTCCCTTGGACTGCAAGGAGATCAAACCAGTCAATCCTAAAGGAAACCAACCCTGAATATTCACAGGAAGGACTGTTGCTGAAGCTGAAGCTCCAGTATTTTGGCCACCTGATATGAAGAGCGAACTCATTGGAAAACACCCTGATGTTAGGAAAGATTGAAGGCAAAAGGAGAAGGGGGCAACAGAGGATGAGATGGTTAAATAACATCACCGACTCAGTGGGCATGAATTTGAGCGAACTCTAGGAGATAGTGAAGGAGAGAAGAGCCGGGTGGGCTACAGCCCATGGAATCACAAAGAGTCACTAAACAACAATACCAAAGATGCCTCTTGGTTCTTTATGCAAACTCTTCCCTATCAGGTCCCCCTATAGTCCTCGACTGTCTTCAGACGTGTCTGAATGTAAAGTTTATCATTAGTGAACTATGGGCTGCCAAGTTGGAACTTTGCCAGACACATGACTGTTTCAATTTGAGTGATGAAACTTTCTTCAGACATGTCCACTGTTTTTTATATTTCTGATTCTTGAAAGGCCTGAAAGATGAGCTATTACACCTTTATCACACTGTAACTCATACAGGGCTCTGAGTGACTTTGGCAAAAAGTAACATGTACCTGTCTTGCTTCTGTGAGATATTTCTTTAGAAACTGCCATCTTCCATGTAAACCCTTCATTCACTAAATTCATCAGGCTCAAATAAGCTCAGTTTTGAAGTGTCTTAGCTACAGCCTTTTATAAAAGGGAAAACCAGAACTGGGAGATTTGGGATTATAATAGTGTTGATTTATAATGTCTGAGTCAATCTATATAATATTAATATTAACAATAATACAAAACATATCAATATCAGTTCTCAGACAGTAAATATCTATATTCTAGATGTTTTGCTACAGTATCACATTTAATCTTTATTAATTTTCATGAATTAGCAATAATGATCCTCACTTAATGAAAAAGGAATCTGAATGATTGGAAAGGTTAAATGGCTTGTCACAGGTAACATAACTTAAAAAGTGGCAGGAAAGGCTCTATTTCTTGCTAAATACTGTTACTTCAAATCACTCTACTGTTAGTAAAATGCTGACAAACGTGTTCCCAGATTTTGGTGAAATCATACTCATGTCATCATTATGTCTTAATTCTAAGATATTTATTCATTGCAGCGAACTCTAACTCTGGCTGTAAGTGTGAAGATCCAAAAATCAGATCCCAAGTATGAAGGGAGAAATAAAAGACAGAAGATCGGAAAACAGAATGCTGAAAAGAAAACTGAGAAGTTCAGCTGAATGCGTGAAGAGGTTAATTCAAGGAATGAGAAATTCTCTAGTTCAGATACTAAATGAGGGAATGCCCACCACTCAGCTCAACACAGGAGCCTGAACTTGGAGCAATCAGCTGATGAAACTGCATCTGCGCTCACAAGCACTGCCTCTGTTAGCATAGCTCAGGAAGTGGTCTTCCGATAAGCCTGCAATTGTCTCCACTTTTAAGGTACCTCTTCCCTCTCAGGTCCAGGAAGCAATGTAACAAAGAACCTTAGGAGTCTAGAAGGCCAGCTCATCTCTCAGTGGTTGGCAGAGTCAGTTCATACCCACTAAGTCTAATTGTCCTTGTTAATTCTTCATTTTTGATTCAGAGGAAGCTACCTCTCTTCCATTTCACCAGGATGGATTTAGTTCCTAAGATTCTCACATCTTTTCACTTCAACAGTAGAGGAACACTTTGCAGAATGTCTTATTTTTCTCTTTCACAGTGGAAACCTGACCAAGCGGAATAAAGTGAAGAACTGCACCACAGCACAAATATTTCTCATCTCTGGAAATGGGGCTGGCTCAGAACACTTCCGGGTGAAATCTTAGTTGAGAATTCTTTCAGCTAGGTAAAATGTAGAGGAGCTTTTGGACCTCTCCTGGGTGATCCCCAAGGGAAAGACTTAGTCTAAAGTTTATGTGTTTCTGGGGTACCATATATATTCTTTATATAAATTTTCCAAGTATAAGAAAAAAATGTTCTTCAGCCATTTAGGGAGGAAAAGACAAGGTTTCTGTACAAAACAGTCTAAGTTCATTTAGACACAGAATGTACTTCTACCACATATGAGCTTTTATAAGTTTAAGATATTCTTCAGCCCTGTTTTAATTATTCGTGACTTTCGATCACTTGGCTGAGCTCCCAGCAAATTGTTGTAGCTTGGAAAGTCCTTAATGTCTCCAACAGTGTGAAAAGTAGTCAGTACCCAAAGCAGAATACTGCACATCTTTCTTCTCAATGAGCTCACAGAAAAGTGGAAGTGGTAGAAGTACAAATAAAGATAAAGTTGAGTGTGAAATGCAAGGATGATTATATATGCTTAGACTGTAAATGGAACCCAGAGTAGTAGTATTGAATCAGATGGAGGTTGGGAGTGGGCGGGATCAGGGAATCCTCTCTGGAACAGGTGATACCTGAGCTGCATTTTAAAATAAATATAAAAGTTAATCCGATGAAGAGGGAAAGGGCAAAGGGAGGGTAGTCCACACAGAAACAGATCAAAGCAACAAGCATAGTTTGACTGAGTTTCTTAATTATCCCCAGAATTTACTAAACTTCTGTAGTAAATATTATTCTAGTATTGCTGTGTAAATAAATCATTGCAACAGGCTAAACTCAGTGCTGCCCACTCAGTGAGTATATGTTGCTATTAGAATCATGATGGTTGGTGATGTCATCTTCATCCTCATCTCATTTGGTCCAGCGAAGTACGTACTTTCTTAGAGATAACAGATTTTAATCAATACATACAATTTGCAATCAATGCACTAAAATTAAAAGGCAAAACTGGAAAAATACCTGCGCTGCTGATATGAGAGAACTTTCACAAATTAGTAAAAGGTGAAAATTCTACCAGCGACAGTTACATTTGAATTCTACCATTGCCTTTTCCTGTTTAATTTTCCATAGATTAACTTCTTTCTTTGTTCCACAGTTTTCATCTCATTAAGAATAATCATGACTGCCTCATGAAATTCTGAGAGTAATTCAATGAAATAATATATGTGAAGTACCTGACATACAGAAGGCGTTTAAAAAGGTACAAACCCAATGTGCCACTGTGAGTACACAGATGTAAGTACAAATAAACTTGAAAATTTAATCTAAACTCTGTATTTGAGAAAGCCCGACGTACTCTTGAGATTCTGCCCAATATCTAATCTTCAAGTGTTTTTCTCCTCACATCTCTTCTCATTCTCCCTCACTGATTCTCAGCATCAATCATAAAGAACTCCTGGCTTCTCCAACTCATCAGGACTGCTCTCCCTCTGGCTTTCATACTGGTGATAGTCCTGGCTTGGAATGATCAACCTCCATTCCCCAGGATGCCAGGATTGGATGAGATTCCTTTGTCTGGGGGCTCCACAAGCCTATATACCCTATCACATTTACCAGACTGTTTTGTGATTGTTTTATTGTTGGCATACTACTTTGAACTGATGATTCAATGATAACAAAATAAAGGGCCTTTTTGCTTACCATTACTGTACGTAGGGGCTTCCCTGATAGCTCATTTGGTAAAGAATCTGCTTGCAATGCAGGTGACCCCAGTTGGATTCCTGGGTCGGGAAAATCTGCTGGGCAAGGGATAGGCTACCCACTCCAGTATTCTGGCCTGGAGAATTCCATGGACTGTATAGTCCATGGGGTCACAAGGAGTCAGACACAACTGCGTGACTTTCACTTTCACTGTACCTAGAATACTTCATGACGTCTGGCAAATATTGGTTCTCAACAAATATTTCTGTAATAAATAATTAAACAAAAGAACTCCTGGTCAAGTCTTTATTTTTAGAATAATGGTAAAATTTCTGCTTGATGTGTCTATTTAGGGAGATTCATCATAAACACCTAGTCAAGCCACTTATCTCAAGATTATATAGTTATTTTAATAGCCATTCTCAGACTCTCCAGTAAATTTGCGATTTCTTGAGTTACCTGCCAGTGTTTCTATAATGGCAGGTGTTGATGCTTGATTTTCCTTTATTTTTTGAAATAATTTCTAAGTATTATGTAAGTTCTCTTAATTTCTTTTTTCTTTCTTTTACAAATCTTCTACATGTTATCAATGCTTACATTGAAATGTTCCTTTAAATGGTTTAACCTGTTTTAAGGCATGCCCTTCAGTTCAGTTCAGTTCAGTTCAGTTGCTGAGTCATGTCCGACGCTTTGCAACCCCATGAATTGCAGTCCACCAGGCCTCCCTGTCCATCACCAGCTCCCAGAGTTCACTCAAACTCACGGCCATCGAGTTGGTGATGCCATCCAGCCATCTCATCCTCTGTTGTCCCCTTCTCCTCCTGCCCCCAATCCCTCCGAGCATCAGAGTCTTTTCCAATGAGTCAACTCTTTACACCGTCTTAATTGTCTTGAGAAATCATCCAGGATAATTTTCATAGAGATACTATTAATAAACATCAACTTTTATAGTAGTGTGAGGCTCAACTCTAAATACTATTAAACATAACCTTAGATGTCCATGTGTTGTTGCTGGGTATATATCTTCCCTTCTATAGCTGTTGCTTTTCCTCTTACAAGCATTATTCTCTTTTGCATTTTAGTGAAGCTGCTCGTTTGTCCCACATCTCACAGATGCTGTGTCCTGCTGCCAGTCCCCTACTTCATGGCCTGCAGTGGAGATTTTAATTTTACTGCTGCTACCGAATTGGTGGTTCCTCTGCAACCCTTCTTTATTATTTTTTGGATCTCTTGTTTTCTCAGACTGCTGTATTTGAATCTCAACTATTTTCTGCTTAAGCCTATCTACTCCTATTTTAGAGATCATCATTTCTTGCATTCTATTGAAACATTTAGTTTTCTAACATGTTCCTCCAATTCCTGTTTAAAAATATGCATACGTGTGAAGCTCTCCTGAGTGTTCAAGATATTTTTTCCCACTCGCTCTGCAGTAGGTTTCCTGCTTGTTTTCTACTTTATTCACTTTCAAATGTGATGAGGTTTATCTGTACTGTGTTCTTGTGCAGTATGTCTATACACTGAGTGTTTGCCAGCCCTAGTTTGCAGGCACTGTTCGCTGGGGTGATGTTTAAATACTATTCTCAAAGACTAAATGAAAATTTTGCAGCTCAAAATTCTTCTGTAGGTCTGCTTGACAGAGGTTGCAGCTTTTCCCTACACCCATTATCTGGTTCATTGTTTTCTGAACCAATGGACTACACTGGGGAAAAGAAAAGAATCAAAAAATAATCTGCTAACAAGTCTGTTTTTCTGTCCCCACCCATGAATCATTACATGAAGTGCTTAATTGCCAAATACCGTACATCACTGCCAACTGTCTTTTTCCTTTTTTTGAACCATATGTTTTTTTAATGGCTGAGGGAATGGTTATAGTCCAAGAACAAAGCAATCTTGAGTGCATCACTATCTCCTAGGCTCTATGCTGGGCATAAAGACACCGTGATGAACACAATAGACATAATGTTTGTCTTTCTGGAGATCATAATTTAATTTACTTAAAAAAATCAGATGGTAAAGAATCTGCCTGCAATGCAGGAGACCCAGATTTGATCCACAGGTCTGGAAGATCCCCTGGAGAAGGAAATGGAAATGGCAACCCACTCCAGTATTCTTGCCTGGGGAATCCCATGGACAAGGAGCCTGACGGGCTATAGTCCATGGAGTAGCAAAGACTCACACATGACTGAGCATACACACATACCACCAAAACAATTTGGATATTAAACATGTACAAATGTGGTATGCTCTGCATATACTAGGGAGAGCTAATTGCAGACAAAGAAGAATAAAATGGAAGGATGGAAATGGGACTTTCATGGTAATTGCTCTTAACAGAATATCCCACACTAAAGAGAATTATTGGCCCATTTCCTATCGGTTTAAACTTTATATTTCAGAACTACAGACCATAAACTAGAGAATTTTCTACTGTTTTTTCAGAATAATAAATTTGATGTGTTTCCACTGGTTATATAGGGACTCATTAAAAGTTATTTTTTTCTGTTGTTTTGATTTCTGATACTTCAGTAAAAGTGATTTTGATCCCAGTAAATTTTAACAGATTTAAAATTTGAGGCTGTTACCCAGTTTTATCTTTTTTTAAAAAAGTATTTTCATAGATTTTTTGTGATAAGTTGGAAAGAAACTGCACAAGGGCTGTTAGACAGAATCCATTTTTTTTAATTGAAGTGAGAAGTCATATTTAAGATATGTTTATGAGGTAAATTTTATAGGGATTGGTGACAGATTAAACTGAGAAACAGAGGAAGATATTTAGCAATATTCTTTAGGTTTTAGCAAATAGATATATGGGTGTAAGCTTTAGGAGGATGCCTGAGCTAGGAATAAGAATTTGAGAGTTACATTGTAGCCAGTTGTATCTGAAACTTGAAAATCAGAAAGAGAAGACCACAAAGCAGTTATTTTCCTCACACAGTCTTGAAATATTCCAGAAGATAACTCAGGCACAAATTGCAATTTAAAATGATAATGATGATAATAATAAAAACTATGACAGTACTGTTCTTGTACCTACCAAGGATCTCTTGTCTTATATGTTTTTCCTTAACCACAAACCTTGCTCAAAAAAAGTCTCATTCACCTTCAGTTCTAATATGCTTTACTCATTTCACAACAAGTCAATTTCCCAATATGACAAAAGGTGGGGTGGTTAATGAGTAGGTCACAGTGCAGCAGAGAATGGTATATAGTGAAGAGCTCTGGGATTCCATCTGCTTTTGACCGCCTTCCTCACTTTTACTTATTCAGAATCCTGTCTTTTACCATCCTTATTAGTATGATTATCTATTTACCATCTCTCATAATCTTGCTTCTCTCCTTTCTAATCCACTCTCCACTCTCCTGATAGATTTGTTTGTTTGTTTTTCCTAAAGCATAATGAAGAGATCACAGCTTAGTTCTTACCTTAACAACCAGGGAAAATCACAAACTTCCCCAGAGGCTCCCTCAATAAAATGGGAAAAAAAATTGATTTCCTTGCCTTGCATCCTTCATATTAGAAATAGTAAAGGAGATGAAATTTGGGCATGTAAACTCTAAATGACACACATGTGATAGTATGTTATACTAGTTAGCAGAACACAAACAGTGCAAGAAAACACCTCTGACATCTTAACAGCTTATCAAAATAAGATTTACTTTTCCCTCTTGCAGTAATCCAAGGGGTAGTCTCTACCGTGATACAGGTCCAGGCTTCCTCCTGCTCAGCCTTCCCCATGGCTTCCTAATTCTTCATTGTTATTGTTGTTCAGGCTCCAGTTCAGTTCAGTCGCTCAGTCGTGTCCGACTCTGCAACCCCATGAACCGCAGCATGCTGGGCTTCCCTGTCCATCACCAACTCCCAGAGTCCACCCAAACCCATCAAGTCGTGTTCAACTCTGTGACCCTATGAACTACAGCACGCCAGGCCTTTCTGTCCCTCACCATCTTCCGGGGCTTGCCCAAGTTCATGTCCACTGAATCGGTGATGCCATCCAGCCATCTCATCCTCTGTCTCCCTCTTCTTCTGCTTGCAGTCTTTCTCAACATCAGGGTCTTTTCCAATGAGTTGCCTTGCTATCCAAGGGACTCTCAAGAATCTTCTCCAGCACCACAGTTTGAAGGCATCAGTTCTTTGGTGCTCTGCCTTCGATATGGTCTCTCTCACATCCATACCATGACTACTGGCAAGACCGTAGCTTTGACTAGAAGGACTTTGTCAGCAAAGTGATGTCTTTGCTTTTTAATACACTGTCTAGGTTTGTCATAGTTGCTTCATTCTTCATCTTCTGCCAGCAAATAAGAAGCCGGAAGGAGCCGGAAGAATCACTTATAGGAGCTTTTAAGGACTGAGATTGGAGCTCATGACTATCACTTAAATCTCATCCAGTTGGCTAGAACTCAGTTGTCTAGTCACATGGTCCTGCCTAAGTGGAGACTTGGGAATTTCACCCATCTGTTTACATCAGATGAGAAAGGAATGAACTTGGGAGAAAATCTATATACCATTTTAGGTTATTCCTATGTCTACTAGGTAAAGCGAGGAGGGCACCAGTGTAATAAATCTCTGTCTTAATGGAAATCAGTCATAAGGACGAACCAAACATACAAATGACCAGCTAAGACTTAAGATATAGTAAACGTTTAATTTTAGGTTCAAAGTACCAAGGACATTTACTACATCAGAACTACATAAAAGCTTACTAAGTGCCACAGCATTTTTTCGGCACTTATTTATCCGTATACCATCTGTATATTTACAGGGGAGAAACATTCAGGTTCCTTAAATCAGATTAGTCACCAAAATTCAGATGACTATATATAATGGGAGATCTTCCCTCTTCCTCGATGGAAGAAGGACGACTTTGCCGCAGATTAGCAGGAAGAATGTCTGACAGAAGAAGCATCTGAAAAACATTCTGAAGCAGAAGTATTGATACAATGTAGCTTTCACATGCTGACAGAATGAGCATCTCAAAAAACAAATCAAAATGTGTTACTTTCCTGCTTAAAAACCACTGATGGTAGAAATTCTCTGGTGGTCCAGTAGCTAAAACTCCACAATCCCGAGGCAAGGAGCCTGGGTTCAATGCCCGGTTAAGGAATTAGACCCCACACAAGACAACGAAGAGTTCCCATATCACGTCAAAAAGATTCTGACGCTACAACTAAGACCTGATGCAGCCAAATAAAATAAATAAAATTAAAACAAAAAAACAACCTCCCCCTGCCCCCAAAAAACCCAGCTTCCATCACACTTAGAATAAAAATCAAACTTCTCCTTGCGCTGATTTGCAAAGCCTGGTGTTATCTGGCTTGTGACCGTCTCTATGATCTCATCTTGTACCACTTCCCCCCTTTCACCTCCATTCCAGCCCCTGACCCATTGTCCATTCCCCTGTTGTACCAGGATTACTGTAGGGTCTTTGTAACAGCTATTCCCTTTGCTTGGAATGCTCTTGCTCTTGCTCTTCATATGTCTCAGAGAGGCTTTTTCTGACCCCCATTATACTCTATTAACTCACCTTACTCTAATTCTCTTCCCAACATTTATCTTTATCTTCTCTCTCTTTGGGCTTCCCAGGTGGCTCCACGGTAAAGAATCTACCTGTCAATGCAGGAAACATAAGAGACACAGTTTAGATCCCTGGGTCGGGAAGATCCCCTGGAGGAGGAAATGGCAATCCACTCCAGCATTCTTGCCTAGAGAATCCTACGGACAGAGGAACCTGACGGGCTACAGTCCATGGGGCCGCAGAGTCGGACACAACTGAAATGGCTTAGCAAAGCACTCTCTCTCTCTCTCCCTCCTTCCCCGCCCCCTCCCATTTCCCCCTCTCCTTCCTTCCTTCTTCCTTCTACCCTCCACCTTCAGAAAGTAAATCCTTTGAAAACAAACTTTTCCTACCTTGTTCACCACCATAACTGCAAAGTATGAGCTCAGAAATTACTTGCTGAATAAATGAGTCCTGTGTTGACAGGTTAAGAAGTAAGGGGAGTAAAGATATTAGAGACTAAGGGCATAATAGCTTCAAGAGCCAAGGCAAGTGATATGTCAGCATGAGGGGTTATGTACTTTCAGACCTACCATTTTTCTCTGGAATCTGAATATGTCATATTTTCCCATTTTACAAGACCCAGGGTGCCTCTTGGTGGAATATTGTGTGCAGTTCTGGTACTTGTTCTTTCAGAAAGACTTAATGATGCTTGGGATGCTCCCCAAGAGGGCAAGGGCCAGCAGAGGATGCTGTACACTTTCGGACTAGAAATATCAGGATTGTTTTGTCCTGAAATATTAGGTTGAGAAGAAGTAGGCACAGAGTCTGGAGGAATTTGGAGAGAATAAACAGAGTTTTATTCAGCAAAGCCCCAAATCCTTCTTCAGGCTCCTCTTGAAGCTTAAAAGAAAGCACATATGTGGGCTCAATCACTCAGTCGTGTCTGACTTCTCACAGCCCCATGGACTGTAGCCCGCCAAGTTCCTCTGTCCGTGGGATTTTCCAGGAAATGGATGGCGATTTCCTTCTCCAGGGGATCTTCCTGACCCGGGGATTGAACCCACATCTCTTAGGTTGGATTTTTTTTCACCACTAGTGCCATGTAAGACAAATAAAATATTATTACCTTCCACTTCCACTGATGTGACACTTTATGTTTACAAAATGCTTTTTTATTTCGTTTTCTCAAATAATCCACATGCCATCTGTATGCTGAATATAATTATTCCTGTTCTATAAATTGAAGGTATCAAGGCTCTCTGAGAAGTAGTTTGCCTGAATTTCTTCAGGGAACAAGCATGTGTGATTCATCCTTTTAGTGTCATCTGTAAAGTTTTTTTTTAAATGAAAGAAAAAAGATCATCAATAAATGTGTATAAAACAGAATTGAATAAAAACCCAGATGAATCAGAAACAGGCATCCTAAGAATGTCTTGCCACTGGGTGTCCATTTCTTTATCATTAAAGGTGAAGAGACATAATTTACTTTTATTGCCCCCAAGTCCAAAAGGCCCTCAGCCCTGAAAGATAATGAGCAGAATGAACTTAGAAATTTAAATTGCAACCAAAAGGATGTTAGCATTTCTAAACTAAGCCTGGAGGAAATTAGCCTCAGAAGGAAAGGAAATGGAGAGCTCCTTGTTCCCATTTCTTGACAAGATGATGAAATAACATAAGATCCTTTTTCTCAAATCAACTCTTTGACTAGATCTAAGCAAAGAAAAGGAAGCCACAAACTCAAAAATAGTTGGTTAATTTTGGTTCTGCTCCAGATAGAGTAAGTGCATGGCCCCCTGTCTCTTCCACTCAATGTAATGAAACACCCAGGACAGAATGTATAGTGTAGCTATCTAAGGAATATTTTTTTAAGTGGTAACAAGCAGATTGAGGAAGGAAACCAGAAACCAAATAACACCAAACTGATGATGATTTTCTTCTTTTTTCTCCTCCAGTGTTTCTTAACCCAGACTGAAAGACTTCCTAAAACTCAAAAATGTCCACCAGATTTGGACAAGGAGAGTTCTGAATTAGTTTTCTCCTGCCTTCAATCTTTCCCAGCATCAGGGTCTTTTTCAGTGAGTCAGTTCTTCACATCAGGTGGCCAAAGTATTGGAGCTTCAGCTTTAGCAACAGTCCTCCCAGTGAATATCCACAGTTGATTTCCTTTAGGATTGACTGGATTGATCTCCTTGCCATCCAAGGGTCTCCCAAGAGTCTTCTCCAGCACCACAATTTGAAAGCATTAGTTCTTCAATGCTCAGCCTTCTTTATGGTACACTGGATGCCTTAAAAAAATATATATTTGTTATCACAGTTCTGGAAGCTAGAAGTTCAGAGCCAAGGTGTCAGCAGTTAACTCCTTCTGAGGTTATGTGGGAAGGATCTCTTTCCAGTCTCTCTCTTCAGTTTATAGATGGCTGTCTTCACCTTGTGTTTTTTAACATCCCCTTCCTTTATTTTGTACCAGTGCCCTAATTAATTTCCTTTTAATAAGGACATTATTCCTACTGGATTCAGGGATCATCCTACTTCAGTATGGGGCTTCCCAGGTGGCTCAGTGGTAAAGAATCTGCCCGCAATGCAGGAGACATGGGTTTGATCCCAAGTCAGGAAGATTCCTGGAGGAAGGCATGGCAACCCACTCCAGTGTTCTTGCCTGGAGAATCCCATGGACAGAGGAGCCCGGTGGGCCACAGTCCATAGGGTCACAGAGTCGGACACGACTGAAGTGACTGAGCATGCATGTACTACTTTAGTATGGCCTCATCTGAGCTGAACTAATTACCTCTGCAATGACGCTATTTCCAAATAAGGTCACATTCTGGGGTGCTAGGAGTTAGAATTTCAGCATAAACTGAGGGGGAGCCCAATTTAACCCATAACAAGATTTAAAAACAAACAAACAAAAAAAAACTCTTTCTTTCTGGTCAAGGAATAGTAAAGAGGGTTGGTATGGATCAGAGAGAACGGTGGAAATCCCATTTGGGGTGAGATTTTATTTTTCCTTCTCCCTCATCCCAGTCTCCAGGTGATCCTGTGCCAGGCTGAGCAGGCACCTACAACTTCAAGGGGAAAAAAGTCATACTGCCCAGAAATCCATGGCGCTGAGAGAGTGGAAGGTGTTACACCTTATTTTCTAGACACTCACTAGATGCAGAGCCAGTCTCAGGAAGTAAATAGCTGAGCAGGGAAGCGAGAGCACCAGTTTCCTAGACAGAAAACCAAGGTGGGTGTGGGGTAGTTAGTGTGGGAGATGGATAGATGCTGAGCCAGAATTTATCAGGAAAATCACAAGAAAGTGGCTCCATAAAGTTGAGTATGAATGCTAATGGCATATATAACTGCTTAATTTTTAATATTTGTAGTTTGATGAAAGAAGCACAGAACTATACAACTTATATGAAAAACAGTATAATGGAAAGATGACCTGCCTCTGGCACTAATTTCTAAATCTTGGGGAGTCACTTAACCTCTGGAGCCTCAGCACCTTTTCTTAAACCTAGGAGAGAGCTGCAGTACCCAAGCAGAGTATGTCATGAAGATTAACGAGGCAGTGTATGTGAAAATGCTTTGGAGAGCGTTATACAAATGATATTTCATTTGATTTTAACTTATTGAAGTCAGACAGGACTGTGTGAAACACATTTGATCAACAGCTTGACAATTTAGGAGAGAAATTAATGCCAGCTGGAAGTACTGGGAAAGGTTTTGTGGATTTAAAAAAACACTAAAACAGGCTGGGAAGGAATTGCTTAATAGAAAGAAAGCCAAGTCCAGTGGTACAGAGAGGTGTGTCCTTGCATAGTAAGGATCCCTTCTCGAACTTACTTCTGACCTCTTATCCTTGGAACCTGGCAGAAATATGATCAAAGAGATTATCCCCAAAGTTACCACAACCACTCAGAACACTTTGTAATTCCAACAGAAAGAGAACACCATGCAGTTGAAAGAGGAGCCAAAGGAGAGAAGTTTTAAGACAAGCAGACTTTTTACAAAACATCTATTTATCTTTTATTTTTGTTAATTTGTCGTCGAGGGAGGGATTTATCTTTTCCAAACAGAGCCAATTAATTTCTAGTCCAACTGTTGGGGAAACCAACCGTTATGTTTTCTATGCTCCAGCACAGATCTCATGCCAGTGTTTTTCAAACTGCGGTGTAAGTAAGAATACCTCGAGGAACTTATTTTTAAAAAAGAAGAAGAAGAAAAAGGACGCTCAGGCTGGATACCTAGTGCTGCTAATGCAGAGTCTACATGCGGCTGGACCACATTCCTTCATGCTCACATATAACCAGGTGTAGGCAGTTTATCCTCTCCACTGTGGGCAAGACTGAAGATCTGTTCATGCTAAAGCTGAAAACACAGTTACTGGCAGGCTTAAGTATTTCTAATGATGCTGAGATTCATTCTCTCCATAAACATCAGCTTGGGGATGTGGACAGAGTGAGACATTTGAAAGCCACATTGGACATTTCCAGATTGTTTTTGCTTTATTCTCTGCCTTCCTTTCTTCTTAGAAGCAAGAGGATGCAGGGGCGGGGGAGGGGAGGTAGATCTCTGCAGTCAATTTTTACTTTTGTTATTGTTCAGTCACTAAGTCATGGCCAACTCTTTGCCACCCCTGGACTGCAGCACTTCCTGCAGACAGCCAAGCTTCACTGTCCTTCACTATCTCTTGGAGTTTGCTCAAACTCATGTCCATTGAATTGGTGATGCCATCCAAACATCTCATCCTCTGTTGCCCCTTTCTCCTCCTGCCCTCAATCTTCCCCAGCGTCAAGGTCTTTTCCAATAAATCAGCAATTCACATCAGATGGCCAAAATACTGGAGTTTCAGCAACATACTTTATTTTGTAAGACCTGGTCACTGTATCCTCCAGTCCAGGGAACAACATAACCATGGTCTTTACAAGATGATTTGAGGATGGTTTTATTTTAATCCCAAGCCAAATGTAGTATGCAACTTTTTTTATCCCATAAAAATAGAGGAGGAAACAATCAAGAGCTAGACAAATAAAATGAAAATTACCTCCTTTTTATATTTTGGTGATGAAAAATGTTTCAGAGTGCTTGGAGCACTCACAGAAATGATAATTACCTTCTGCTTTCCTGGGGTAAGCATAGGGACATGGATTGTAATAGTCTCATCAGCGTTATATAAACTGCAACATAAGCAATAAAAGTTCCCTGAACATCTGGATTCTTTCTACTCTTCAAAAGGTTTCTGAGCATCAGATAAAGCAGAGATGAGGACATTTCAATTTCAGGCCTTAGGGTGGTGACCCTGGTCCCATTATGAAATTATATTTTTGGAATATAACTTTTGGAATTTTGGGAAGTCACCTGTAAAAATTATTTTCAAGGCAACTCATGCCCAGAAACATGTCCAACAGAATCACTTCCCTCTAGGAAAAATTAATTTTTCAATCACACAAACTTCTTTACTCCAGTGCTGAGATTCAGAGAATGAATAAGGAGAATGCCAATACTAAAGAACACTCACCCTTGGCCAAGGAGTCTGTCGGTAACTTTCCAAATGTTCCATCATTTAATCCGCCCTACAAACCTGTGCGATGCAATTGTTATCCCTCTTTCACAAATGAGGGAACTGAGACTCAGGAAGTTTACATTACTTGCTTAATATCAAACAGATAGTAAGGGGACATGAACTTGAGCAAACTCCAGAAGATAGAGGACAGGGAAGCCTGGCCTGCTGCAGTCCATGGGGTTGCAGAGTTGGACACAACTTAGCGACTGAACAAAAAACAAAGTAAGGTGATCTTGATTATAAATTGCAAAATTCAACCTAATGTTCACCCTGCTGAAAAGTCTTTTATAACCTGCCATCCTCAGTCTGAGTCTACAGTATTTCTGCTTTCCCCACTGTAGCTTGAACCTATCTAATAGGGATCACCATCTGGAAAATGTCGTAATTTGGGATTCATTTAACTGTTCCCACCAGTAGGTTGTTCCCACCAGTAAGTCGGAGAGCCCAAACCACATCTGATAATGTAACTTTTGGCATCAGTACACATTCTGGCTCCACCATTTATTATCTATGTTTATCAGGAACAAGTTATTGTTTAGGGGGAGGTTTTTAATGTTTTGTGTGTGTGTGTGTGTGTGTGTGTGTGTGTGTGGCAAAAGTCACATGATACCAAGTACATTCACACTGTGGTGCAGTTCTCATCATCATTCATCTCCCGATTTTAATCTAATAGGGATCACCATCTGGAAAATGTCATAATTTGGGATTCATTTAACTGTTCCCACCAGTAGGTTGTTCCCACCAGTAAGTCGGAGAGCAGAAACCACATCTGATAATGTAACTTTTGGCATCAGTACACATTCTGGCTCCACCATTTATTATCTATGTTTATCAGGAACAAGTTATTGTTTAGGGGGAGGTTTTTAATGTTTTGTGTGTGTGTGTGTGTGTGTGTGTGTGTGTGTGGCAAAAGTCACATGATACCAAGTACATTCACACTGTGGTGCAGTTCTCATCATCATTCATCTCCCGATTTTTTCACCTTCCTCAATGAAACTACCCCCATTCAACACTAAGTCCCCATTTCCCCTCCCTGCCCCAACCCCATCCCACTCCCCAGCCCCTGGCAAATCTACCGGTGTACTTTCTGACTCTATGAATCTGACTATTGGAAAAATACAAATATCATGCATTAATGCATATTGGCGGATTCTAGAAAAATAAGGTGCTGGAACTCAGGTGTCCTAACACCAGCTCGATGTTCTTTTTGAATCACCAAGTGAGAAGTAAAAGAGAAAGAAAGAAAAGGTCTTATTTTCACCATTTGTGCAGTCTGATAATGAAATTTCATAAAATCGTGGGTGATAGATATGAATAGTTATCCTGGCAACAGGTAAGAAAACTGAACAAGCAGGAGTCTCCTCTGTTTGTTTGTTTGGTGGTGTCATTGGACATGTGGGATAGTATTTCCCTAACCAAGGAGTGGACCTATGCCCCCTGCACTGAAAGAATGGAGAGTTAACCACTGGACCACCAGGGCAGTCCCAGGAGTCTTTTTAATAGAGAAGGATCCCTGAGACCAGGACCCCGAAGACATTTTAATAGAAGGAACATAGCATTCGTTCATTCATTCATTCACTCATTGAATAAATATTTATTGTCCTACGTGTCAGGCACTTTTTGTAGGTACTGCTAATGTAACAGAGAACAAGACAGACAAAAATCCCTGTTCTCATGGAATCTACATCCGTTTAGGACAAGATAGATAGTATATCAAAATCAAATATAATATGTTATAATAAATTCCAATTTGGCGGGGATTTATAAATAGGGAGTTCTGGGGATGTGGGTGGCTATTTTAAATATATCAACTGGAGAAGGACTCACTGATCAGCTGATGGAGCTGATGGAGCAAACCCTAGCAGATTCCGGGGAGAGGAGGTTCCAAAAAGAGGTAAGAGCAAGTGCAAAGCGGGGGTTCAATGTGTTTAAGGAACAAGAATAAAGCTGTGCATCTTAAACAGTGGGGTGAGATGGAGTTATCATGGCTTCAGATTACATGTAGCCTTGTCACAGTCATGTGCATTCATGAACAAGCACGGCAGGATTACCTAGCAGTGAACCAGACCCTAGAAATATAAGTGGGTGCCTCCCACACAGCTCTGACCCCATACTGCCTCTGTGAAGAAAGAAAGAGAAGGAAACATCACTGTCTCTTTCAGCAAAGTTAAGGTAGAAAGAGGGCAGGTGACCTGGGCAGGTATGATCAGTGAATTCTGGGACCTCAGGAATCCTCTCATAGCTGAGTCTGGTGTTAGGATTCCTGAGATCCCTGAGAGTGGGGATGGGTAGGGGTCAAGACACAAAGATCATGGGTTTCATACCAAGCAAGGGAGCGGCATAAACAGAGGTATCAGTGTATAGACAATAGAAACAATCCTGAAGGGGAATTTAGAGACCTGGATCACCTCAGGCTCTGCCACTTTCTACTTACATGACCTTGGAAAGGTCACTTCCCTCTTTGGACCTCAGCTATCTCCTTTTAAAAATAAGTAATTATATACAATCAGTTGTGTTTGACTCTTAGCAACCCCATGGACTGTAGCCCACCAGGCTCCTCCATCCATGGGATTTTTCCAGGCAAGAGTACTGGAGTGGGGTGCCATTGCCTTCTCCAACAATGCAATATTACTTAGCCATTAAATAGAATGAAGTAATATCCTTTGAAGCAACATGGGCAGACCTGGAGATTATTATACTGATGGAGGTAACTCAGATGGTGAAAGAGGAATATCATATGATGTCACTTATCTAAATCTGAAAAAAAAAGGTACAAATTAACTTATTTTCCAAACAGAAAAAGACTCACAGAGAATGAATTTATGGTTACTAGGGGGGTGGGTTGGAGAAGGCAATGGCACCCCACTCCAGTACTCTTGCCTGGAAAATCCCATGGACGGAGGAACCTGGTGAGCTGCAGTCCATGGGGTCGCTAAGAGTCGGGCACGACTGAGTGACTTCACTTTCATGCACTGGAGAAGGAAATGGCAACCCACTCCAGTGTTCTCGCCTGGAGAATCCCAGGGACGGGGGAGCCTGGCGGGCTGCCGTCTATGGAGTCGCACAGAGTCGGACACGACTGAAGCGACTTAGCAGCAGCAGCAGCAGCAGCAGCAGGGGGGTGGGTTGGGGTAGAGGAATAGATTGGGAGCTTGGGATGGACATGTACACACTACTATATTTAGAGCAGGTAATCAACAAGGACCTACTGTATAACACAGAGAACTCTGCTCTGTAATAACCTAAATGCAAAAAAAAAACTGGAAAAGAATAGATACATGTAAATGTACAACTGAATCACTTAGCTGTACACCTAAAAGTTATAAAACATTGTTAATCAACTATGTTCCAATATTTAAAAAAAAACTTTTAAAATTAGTTACACAAGAATATCTCAAAGTTCCCCTCAAGTTCTGAACTTGCAGAATTCTATACTTTTGCCATTCTGATCAGAGTAAAAAGGCCAGGGGGAAATAAAAAACTAAGGGAAGTTTCCCCAAATGTTTTGCAGTTTCTCAGAAGTAGATAAGTAGAATCTGAGCTTTGAAAACAAATTAAAAGCTGCTTCTCATCCCACACCACCCCCACCAAGTGTCTTCAACCAGTGCCTAAGGGATCTCAGAAAATTAAAAACAATGTGTGTTCCCATTGAATTTTATTTTTAATTTCTGAATGCAAATATTTAAAAGGAGAGGCTTAAGGCAAATACTAGTGAAATTGAAAAATGCAGCAACAACCTGAAAATCAAAACTCTTTGTCCTAGCAGAATGTAGCAGAACAAGTAATGCTGATAGGCTCTACCGGCTGGTCTGAGATTGGAGGAGAGTTGGGGGGTTGACAGATGACTACATATCTATACGTGGGGGTGCTCACACATTCGTGTGTATATGTGAAATTTTGCCAAGTATCTGTGCTCATTCCATTAGCATCTAGCTCAGCTCCTAAAAAGACTATTTCTCCTAGCACACACATTAATTATTGCCTATTCAGTTTCGTTCCATTTAGTTGTCAATCAGTCATGTCCGACTCTTTGCAACCCCATGAACCACCGTACGCCAGGCCTCCTGTCCATTACCAACTCCCAGAGTTCACTCAAACTCATGTCCATTGAGTCAGTGATGCTATCCAACCATTATTAAATGGATGTGATCATTTTCCTGTCAGTCAGATTCTACCCGCATGTATTTCTCTCATACAGTGGGCTTATATATCTCACAGATGAGGTGAAATGCAGTCCATGTGCCTGCCTAGGAACATAAACCTGTGCACACTGACACCTTTCTGTTCTTCTGACACTTTCCCATAAGACACTCAAGTTTATCTGCACAGAAGTCACTGAACTACAAAGGCCTATGTTGCTGCTAGTCGCTTCAGTCATGACTGACTCTGTGCAACCCCATAGATGGCAGCCCACCAGGCTCCCCCTTCCCTGGGGTTTTCCAGGCAAGAACAGTGGAGTGGGTTGCCATTTCCTTCTCCAATGAGTGAAAGTGAAAAGTGAAAGTGAAGTTGCTCAGTCGTGTCCCACTCTTAGTGACCCCATGGACTGCAGCCTACCAGGCCCCTCCATCCATGGGATTTTCCTGGCAAGAATACTGGAGTGGGGTGCCACTGCCTTCTCTGACAAGGCCTATGGGTGACCATCAAGTTAAAACCGCTGCTTGCTTGGACTTCTCTGGTAGTCCAGTGACCAAAATTCCAAGCTCCCAATGCAGGGTGGCGGCAGGGGTTGGGGGGCGTGGGGGTCCTGGGTTTGATCCCCGGTCAGGGAACTAGATCCCACATGCCACAAGTAAAGATCCCATATGCTGCAACTAAGACTCAGTGCAGCCAAATAAACAAACAAATAAATAAAAAATGGTTACAGAAAAGTGCATTCCCATTAAAAAATCCTGCTTGCTGAAAGAACTGCAGTGCGGTGAGCAAGTATTTCTAGAGAACATACTGAGTATTAGATACTTGGTTCTATATTGCTGTATTTAAACCTTAAAAAGGAATTTTATGATCTTCCTAGACTGAAAAAAGGCGTTCCACTGTCAGTAAGCAGATGTAAAAACTCTTCATCTGCAAATACTAAATGAAATAAAGTAGTATAAGAGCCTGGCATAAAGTAGGAGCTCAGTGAAGACTAGTTATCTAAAGCAGCTGTTCTCTTATATAACCATTCAATCCAAATCTTGGTGAGGGATTATCATCATGTTTTTTACTGAAATTCTGACCAGGAACATTTTATACATTCCAAACAGTCCTTAAAAGCTTGTGTAGTTAGCAGAGGCAAACTATTACATATAGGATGGGTAAACAATAAAGTCCTACTGTACTGCACAGGAAACTATATTCAGTATTCTGTGACAAACCGTAAGAGAAAAGAATGTGGAAAAGAATTATGCATACAAATATGCATGCATAACGAGAGTTCCTTGTACAGCAAGGAGACCGAACCAGTCAATTCTAAAGGTAATCAACCCTGAATATTCATTGGAAGGACTGGTGCTGAAGTTGAAGCTGCAATACTTTGGCCACCTGATGCAAAGAGCTGATGAGCTGATTTATTGGAAAAGACCCTGATGCTGGGAAAGACTGAAGGCAGGAGAAGGGGGCAACAGAGGATGAGATGGCTGGATGGCATCACCGATTCAATGGACAGTAACTTGGGCAAGCTTCGGGAGATTGTGAGGGACAGGGAAGCCTGGCATGCTGCAGTTCATAGGGTGGCAAAGGGTTGGACAGGATTTAGCAACTCAACACCACCACCACACACACACACTCACACACACAGAGGGAGGCTAAACACAGAAGGGAACTGGCATTTGGCAAGAGGAAGAGCATGTCTTCCACTTAAGCAGGGAAGCAACAGAAAAAAAGCTCAGACATATGCAGACGTGGAGGTAGGTGGGAATGTGTGTCTGCTCCTCACAGTCTCTATCTACTCAAAGAAATATCAGGTGACACCCTCTGGAAAGGAGGCAAGTGTGGAGGGGAGGGCTGAGGAAAGCAGGTAAAGTAGAAGCTAGTCCTCAACAAAGGGAATGTGCATTTACTAAAGAACCTCAGTAAGAATGTTGGCAAGTGTCACGTGGTACATCATTTGTCACTGGTCATAAATTTCTAGTCACACAAAAATGTAGGCCACATGATTTACACCAGCCAACTTGTCATGAGCACAGACACAGAGAAGATAGATAGCTAGAATCACCCAGTAATATTTTCGAGACAGATATAATGAGGAATGAGGCAGTGGGAGGCAGGGGTGGTAAGAAATATGAGGGTATTCCAAGGTGGGGTGGAGGGAAAGACTAAAATAACAAACTATATAAGTCTAAGGTAGAAAAGGAGGGCAATTCACAGAGAAGGATCATTGCTGGAGGTTAAAGATGAGGTTTGACATGTGTTGTTGTGGGGGGGTGGGTTTGATGGAGAGATTACTTATTTACCTACATATTGATTTGGTTGCATGGCATCTTAGTTGCAGCATGCAGGATATTTAGTTTCAGCATGCAAACTCTTAATTGCTGCAAGTGGGATCTATCTAGTTCCCTGAGCAGGGATCGAACCTGGGCCCCCTGCATTGGGAGCTCAGAGCCACCAGCCCACCTGGGTAGTCTCTGATGGAGAGATTTTAGAGAACGAAGTGCTGGTTGATTGGGAATTGGAACATTGGAAAGGATAATTTTGAAAGCATCTGTGCCGCCGTGCCATAGTCTTCAGTTGCTTCTTTGTGTCTGACTCTTTATGACTCCAAGAACTTTGGCCTGCCAGGCTCCTCTGTCCATGGGATTTTCCAGACAAGAATATTGAAGTGGGTTGCCAATTCCTTCTCCAGGGGACCTTCCTGACCTAGGGATCAAACCTGCATCTCCTCTGTCTCCCACACTGCAGATGGATTCTTTACCACTGAGCCAATGGGGAAGCCCAATTTTGAAAGCATAAGATCCAATAATGACAAAATCAAGCAAGGAACACTTGAAAGTCGGTCACCAAGATAAAAACATCAAAATGCCCCTCGAGAGAAGAAGCACTTAGAGCTAAACGCCTGAGGCAGATGGACATTGAAAAGTTGGTGAGACTGAAGGTAGAGAGAAAAACACATGAGCAACTAGGTTTCAGGAAAGGCGAGGAAGTAGAAAGTGGCTATTCTGTGGCTGGGTCAAGAGGAGGGTAAAGACAAAGAATGTGCTGAGCATAGGGACTTCCCTGGCGGTCCAGTGGTTAAGACTTCACCTTCCAAGGCAGAGGCTGCAGGTTCAATCCCTGGCTGGGGAGCTGAGATCCCACATGCCTCGTGCCCAAAACACCAAAACATAAAACAGAAACAGTATTGAACCAAATTCAATAGAGACATTAAAAATGATCCACATCAAAAGAAAAAAAAAGATCTTAAAAAAATAAAAAGAAGAAGAATGTGCCGAGCACGGATTGGATGCCTCAAAGGACACAATGGAATGGGTTAGGGGGTGCAGTTGGGAAGGAATGGAAGAAAATGAGAAATGCCAGTTGACAAAGGGAATACTAAATGAGAAGGAAAGCTTGGACTTCTGCAAGAACTGCGGTTGACTGGAAAATGAGGTGGGCTGGAATCAGTTCTGAGGGTCTCAGGGAAGATAATTCCCCACTTTTCCCCTTAAGATCTAGAAACTCCACAAGAGGAGAAAGGCCACATCCTGCCTGACACTCTTTCAGTGACGCTTGGGGACTGTTCATTCGGTCGGTCATGATTATCAAATTCACTCCCTAAAACTTTTAAACCTTTCCATTTCTTTTGGGAAAACTCCAGATTATATCAGCAATTATCTGATTAGCTAGTCTTGCTGGCCTCCACTTTCAACCTGGCCTCCTTTTAATCCCAGATCTTTCTAATCACGACATCACCTGACTCAGGGAAGATAATTCCACACTTTTCCCCTTAGATCTAGAAACTCCACAAGAGGAGAAAGGCCACATCCTGCCTGACACTCTTTCAGTGACGCTTGGGGACTGTTCATTCGGTCGGTCATGATAATCAAATTCACTCCCTAAAACTTTTAAACCTTTCCATTTCTTTTGGGAAAAGTCCAGATTATATCAGCAATTATCTGATTAGCTAGTCTTGCTGGCCTTCACTTTCAACCTGGTCTCCTTTTAATCCCAGATCTTTCTAATCACGACATCACCTGTTTTCAAAGCTTTCAAAATCTCTCCATGGCCCTCAGTGAACTGAGTGGGCCGCTATGCGGCCTTCCTGCATAGCCTCTGATTTAGCTCTGCTTGGTGGCTCAGTTGGTAAAGAATCTGCCTGCAATGTAGGAGACCTGGGTTTGATCCCCGAGTCAGAAAAATCCCCTGGAAGAAGGGAATGGCAACCCACTCCAGTATTCTTGCCTGGGAAATCCCATGGACAGAGGAACCTGGCAGGCTGCAGTCCACGGGGTTGCAAAGAATCAGACACAACTGAGTGACTAAACTACCACTCAGATAATAGTATTTGATGCACATATCCTGAGTGGTTTTGCAGATGTGAAAACCCCCCACCAAATGGCAGATGTTACCTATTGATAGTTGATGACCACGAGAACACAGCCCCAGGCCTCCTGGAGCCTAAGGACTGATAAGGTTAACCCCTGTGATGCCACCCGACTACTTCACCATCAGCCAATCAGAGAATCACGCAGAAGCTGATCACGTATCCTGTGACTTCCCTCCCTCACTTGGCTTTTAAAAGTGCCTTCCCGAAACTCTTCACGTAGTTTGGGACTTTTAGGGCATGAGCCCCCTGTCTCCTTGTGTGGCCCTGCAATAAACCTCGGCTCCAAACTCTGACGTTTCAATTTCTGTGCATTGGGCATATGAATGTGCCGCTAACATCACGATGGGGAGCAAAACTTCTCAACGTGGTGTACAAAGTATGACCTCCACCTCCGTCACTGACTCCTGCTCTCTCCACTGCTTCCTACTACTGTGCACTCCAACTGCAGTCAATTTCCTTGAGCTTCAGGTACTTTCTTGGATTTGTGCTTTTGCACATGTCATTTTTCTTGGGATGTTTTCCATCTGTCTTTTTTCACTCACTTTTAACTCATCCTTCAAGGTCAACTTTGATGCCATTTCTTTTCTAACAAGCACTGCTTCTGGGAAACATGTTCTGTGTTTCCCTTGTCATAAAAATTGTCAGTCTATATTCTATTTGCCTATCTACCCTTTTGCATCTGCTATTACACTGCAATAATCTTAATGTATATGATTCCTAAAAACATGTCTGATTCACCATTGAATGGCCAATCCCTCACACATACCTTGGTGACGTTAAAGGTACTCAGTAAATATTTGTTATATTTGTTGACTAAAGGAAGGAATAGGACTGTTACTGATGCTCTGAGCGGCAGCACTGGAAGTAATACTAATATGGGAATTATATAAATCTAGCTTTACTCTTGTGGAGAAGGAAATGGCAACCCACTCCAGTATTCTTGCCTGGAGAATCCCATGGACAGAGGAGCCTGGTGGACTGCTGTCCATGAGGTTGCACAGAGTCAGACACGACTGAAGCAACTTAGCAGCAGTAGCAGCTTTATCTTAGTTTCTTTATTCATAATATTAATGGATATATGAGTTTGATGCCTTAGTTTCATTGTCTACCCTAAGGACACAAAATTATATACTCTGTGGTGTCATCATGAAGATTTAATTCGATCATATGTCCTAGGCATCTTGCAAATACTCATTGCTAAATAAATAGTTAGGCAGTGATATTTTAAATTCCTTATTATTGCTGTTGTTTAGTCACTAAGTCATGTCTAACTTTTTGTGACTCCATGAACTGCAGCACGCCAGACTTCCCTATCCTTCACCATCTCCCAGAGTTTGCTCAAACTCATGTCCATTGAGTCAGTGAAGCTATCCAACCATGGTATAATTTTATAACATCACTCCCCATTTATCTTCCATTTAAAGATTTCTCTCACTTTTTATTACACAAGATTCCCTCTGAATAGCCATTTGGGGAAACCAGAACCACACGTCCTGGAAGGTGTAAAGTGGGTTGTAGGTGCGATTTACTCCTGGCATAGAGATCTGATTCCAAATAAAATGGAGTTAACTTTCTCTTCCTCTCGAAATAGTTGTCACTGAGAGTCCTTTTGCCTTTCCCAGTTTCAAGCTGATTTGCTCCTCTAGGTATTTGGAAACTGAATCTGGATCCAGGGACATGCCAGTGGCATCGGTGTCGTGTTAGAAGGCTTAAGCCAATGATAAGTGACACTTGAAGTCAGGCAGGCTCTGGAAGATACAGAAGGGGAAGCCTCTTCATGCTGAAGAATGGCACTCAGTATGGCAGCCCCTCAGGGCTGGTTTCAAGGGCACAGTGAAGATGGGAAAAGGCAACTGGACAAATGGCTTTGGACGGAGAAGGTGGGCCCTCCTGGTAGAGAAGAGGCAAACACAGCATGAGGAATCAGAAGCTCTAGGTTGATACAGAAGCAGAGCAATAGGAAGAAGGAAAGTGAAAAGTTCTAAACCCCCTACTGAATGCGGGCATATGGCACCTCACTCCAGTACTCTTGCCTGGAAAATCCCATGGATGGAGGAGCCTGGTGGGCTGCAGTCCATGGGATCACAAAGAGTCAAACACGACTAAGTGACTTCACTTTCACTCTTCACTTTCATGCATTGGAGAAGGAAATGGCAACCCACTCCAGTGTTCTTGCCTGGAGAATCCCAGGGACGGGGGAGCCTGGTAGGCTGCCGTCTACGGGGTCGCACAGAGTCGGACATGACTGAAACAACTCAGCAGCAGCAGCAGCAGCATGGGTAGCCAAGTCAATTTTAACAGGAAAAGTATAAGCCCTGTTGACGAAAAACCTTGGAGGCCATGGGAAATATGGATTGGATGAGAGCCTCTAGAGGCACAAAGGCAACAAGACCTTGATTTCAAGCAACATAAAATTGAGTCTGACAGAGGAACAGGGGGAATGAGAAAACAGGGTTGGCTGGGAGAGAATGACAAAGAAAGAATCAATAGAGCTGAAAACAGATCAGAGGCTAGGTTTAGAGAAATGAAACCTCCCAGAATGGGAGAAAAAGGGAACCAACAAGAGAAAGATCAAGGTCAGAAGACACACCTGGGGACTTCCCTGGTGGTCCAGTGGTTAAGACTCTGCCTTCCAATGCAGAGAGAGGGGTGCAGGTTCGATCTCTGATAGGGGAAATAAGGTCCCACATACTTTGGAGTACAGCTAAAAATTAAAAAAGAGAAAGACACAGCTGTAGCTTCTCACCACACCAGGAAAACACCGTGAGGTTGACAACCCCAGTGAAGAACTAGGCATGCTTCCATCCCCTGTGGATTGTCACAGAGTCACATGGAACTTGTGTCTACACAGTGTCACAACATCTAGTCAATCTGCTCTGGAAGTCACCCCAGCTGTTGGTTACAGCCCGTATAGGAGCAAGAGACAGCCAGGATGAGATCTGCACTCCCTCATGGTGTCTTCTCGCCCAGACTCACTCAGTCTGCCTACTGGAAGACAGTGAACCGAGCCAGGACGATGACGGCTCAAGACACTAGACGGCACAGAGCGAGGCTACTTCCAAGGCCTTAACTCTGTGTACACCGAAGGCTCAGAGGGTGCGGGGAAGGATTTAGACAAAGAAAAGTGACAAACCAAGGGGCAGAAAGGTGAAGTTCATTGCTTTCCCTGCAGCCGTGGGTCTATTTTTACATCTGCCACACGGGGCAGAGGGCTTATGTTGTCATTTCAAACCCCGCTTCATCATGACCAAGGCAGGATTATATATGACAGCACTGAAATCAGAACATCTCTGGAGGCAGCTGAGCGGAAGGACTTCTAACTGCTCTGGGTATCCAAAGTTAACACAAGTATCCCAGCTTGCCCCAGCTGTATGGGAAAGAGAGATCATTAATTCCCTAGACAGAAAACACTGCGGTTTCCAAAACCCGAAGGAAACAGCCCACCAAACGATGATTCCATTGTGATACGGTCTGCTTGTGTTATAAAGGGCTCCATTTTGCCATTCCAGAACCTGGAATAACCCCTATTTTTTCAAGTGTCAGTACAAACTGGAATCTAAGAGAGATGAAGAGAAATGTGTAAGATCAGTATCTTGGGAGCATGAAGAATGGAGTATAAAACTAACTGGCTGCTTTGTGTACACTTCATTTATTTCTGTATCGTTAGTTCCTGGCATCATGTCTAGGATTTTCATAAGTTTTGGTAAGCTGAATGGGTTAATAAAGTAAGACCATGTAATGTTACTTTTCTACCTTGTATGCCCTTCTCCCATGTGTCTTTGACTGGAAAATCCCTACTCATATTTTATGTCATATGACAAATGATAGGAAATATGACTTCCTGGGGGAAGTCAGAAAACACTTCTGTCAACCAAGACCAAAAGTGAAAGTGTTAGTTGCTCAGTAGTGTCCAACTCTTTCATCCAACTCTTTGGGACCCCATGGACTGTTGCCCTCCAGGCTGTTACTGCCCACGCAACTCTCCACTCAAGAATACTGGAGTAGGTTGCCATCCCTTTCTCCAGAGCGTCTTTCCAGCCCTGGTATCCTGCATTGCAGGCAGATTCTTTACCCTCCGAGCCACCAGGGAAACCCTCTGTCAGCCAAGACTGAAAGTAAATCTCCATCACTAACCTTTACCACGGTAGTGGTTGCTTGTGGGTGCCAGCAAGCTCTTTGTGTTTTATCTGTTGCTTGTCTCTGAGAAACCAGAAGGTAGAAACAATTTCTTATCCTCTCTCTTTTGATGGCCTGGTATACTTTGCCCCGTAGTAGTTTCCTAATAAGTATGTATTGCTGAGACGCTAGAGAGATGACATTGTCAGAGATTAATAACCGATGGAGTACAGGGACAAAGAAGAGGGAAAGGTTAATGATAAATAATCCCTGACATTCCTTTCTTTTGCCCTGTTCCATTTCTTTTCTTGACATCAGTAAGCGATCCACACATTCTTTGCGAACTGAACATTAATATATTCTGTCAGCCATGATTTCCTGCAGGAAGGCTTTCTGCACAAAGTTGCAAATAAAAGATAAAACTGTGACTGATGTTGGCTGTATGGTAGTTACCTCTTATATTGTTTTCCATAATTGTTTCTAAAGCCCAAGTTTGTGTGTGGTCTTTTGGAGAAGAGCCTCTTCCCTGTCGCAAGGAGCTGGAACACAGCTCTGAATACCTCCCCCAAAGGGAATCATTCCATGAACTGATTAGATCTGCCTCCAGGCTTCTCTGTTTCCTCCTAAATCACCGTATATATATATATATATATAAGTTTATGTGCTGTCTGTTAGATGGATTACCAATCTCCTCCATAAAACAAGTAAAAGAAACCGACAGGTCGATTTTCTTGGTGCTTTTCTCTAAGAAAAGCCGGTCACACTTACAGCTTCACTTTGTCTTTTCAATGACCTCCAATGACCCCCAGCATTTCAAGGGAATGACTCCAGCTCAGCTCTTTCTCTGGATCTCAAGTCAAGAGTGTTCCACATTATTTTCACCCATTGGCACGTGAAATTCTAAAATCCAGCTCAACATTTCCTTCCTTTGTCTGCAAAACCAGCTTCCCACATGGAGTCCCTTACTCCCAGGCACCATACCAGTGCTCTTCCCATCACCCAGGCTCAAAGTCAGAGTGGGATCCTCCTAATGGATTTACTTGTCTATGTCCAGTTTCATGCACATTGCCTCCAAAATTGTAGCCTTGAATTTCCATTTATTTTACTACAAATTCTAAACCCTTCAGTCTGGTGTTCAAAGCCCTACCCAAACTGATGCTTAGTTTTCACTCCACTCTATCTCTTATCTCCTGAAAAATCCCACGAGAATGTTACTGAGTCACTATTTTCTGTTCACTAAACAGACCCCAGCCCTCAGGCTTCATCCTCAGACTGACCATCCTGGATCAATTGTCTTTATCTCTCTGTCTTATGTCCCAGTGTCTGGGCTACTCATTGCCTTGGGTCTGATAATTTCCCACTTTTATAGGTTTGCTACGACCCTACTTAAGAGCCCAGATGCTGGTTTTCAGCATTATTTAACTCTACTACCCTCAGCAGCTCACAGACCACACTAAGCATACTTCCAATCCTCACCCTGGTTTCCCACGACCCAGAGCAAGATACTATGACCAGGGTTGCAGTTTATCTAAAAACACAAGTTCACAAAGTAGCCAAGTTAGGGCATCCTGGCAACAAATATAAAGATGAGAGTAGGATCATAACATGAAGAGAGAATCACACATGTTACCACGAAGGGACATAAAAGAGATGCTTCAGATCTGTTATGGTATCTGGGTGAATTAACTGGTATTCTTTCAATTACAAGTGATACGGTCCTAACTCAAGCCATCTTGAGCTGTAAAAAGAAAGAATTCACTTATGTCACTTAAAAGAAATCTATGGACAGGGCTTCCCTGATGGCTCAATGATAAAGAATCCACCTGCCAATGCAGGAGATACAGATTCAATTCCTGATCTGGGAAGATCCCACAAGCCACGGAGCAACTAAGCCCGAGGGCCACAACTATGGAGTGTGTGCTCTAGAGTCTGGGAACCACGACTACTGAGCCTCAGGCCGCAGCTACTGAACCCACGTGCCACAGCTACTGAAGCCCATGCTCTGCAACAAGAGAACCCACCGCAATAAGAAACCTGAGGGCCACAATGAAGAGCAGTCCCTGAAAAGCCCGTACAGCAAGGAAGACCCAGTATAGCCAAAACCAGACAAACAAACAAAAAACCCATGGCTTCATGTTTGCTTGGATATCAATGTACGGATAATGTCCTTGGACATCTTTCTCTCTCTAGCTTGGTTCTGTTTCCACTGTGTTTGTTTGCGAAGGTTTTCCCCTTGTATGAGCAAGCCCTGAGATTCCATCCTATCAAGCTTAGCAACCCCAGTGAAGAGCTCCTCTTTCATAATATCTGCACCAAGTTTCTGGATTGTTTCTCAGTGAACTGGCTTAGGTTCTATCCCTCATTCCTGAGTAAATCACTGTGGCCAGGGTGAAGAAATACATTACTAGAAAAATCAGGGCACTGGTAGAAGGAAAAGAGATAGATGCTGGGTAGGTAAAAAAGAAACAACCAGTGTCCTCCATGATAAGCTAGGTGGTTTGAGACATTGTCTACTTAGCCCTAAGTACCCTGCATGCTAGAGGCTTGAATCTTGTGAGCTGGGAGTGATCTGACCACTCACAGGTCCCACACTTGGTCTTTTTCCTATACCTTGGTACCTGTGGAGTCATGGCTGCTGATGAACCAGAAAATTATACCTTCCCCATCTCAGTAATATGGAACACACACACACACTCACACACACACTCACACACACACTCATGCACACACACACACACATACACAATCTACCTGGAAGTGGAACGATATCCTACTTAGATCAATTATGCAGAGAAAAATCTATGCATTGGGCAAATGCCTGGGGCTGCCAATAAAATATTCTATTCTTGGTGGAAGGATGGGAGAGTGAGACACAGTTACAAAGGAAGAGATTCAGAAAACTTTAAAAAATGAAAAATCAGAAAGAGAAAAACAAATATAGCATATTAATGTATATAATTAGAATCTAGAAAAATGATATAGATGATCTCATCTGCAAAGCAGAATTAGAGACACAGGCATAGAGAACGTATGGACTCCAAAGAGGGAAAGGGGAGTGGGCGAAACTGGGAAAATGGGATTGATGTGTATACACTATTGATACTATGTATAAAATAGGTAACTAATGAGAACCTACTGTATGGCACAGGAACTGTACTCCATGCTCTATGGTGACCTAAATGGGAAGGGAATCCAAAAAGAGGGGCTATATGTAAACATACATCTGATTCACTTTTTGCACAGTAGAAACTAACACAACATTGTAAAGCAACTAGACGCCAATAAAAATTAATAATAAAAAAAGCATAACATCTCTTCCCCCAGGTGGCTATTGCCCAACCATGCAACCTGTTTACCTTTGAACAGATAGAGCCTCTTTAGGGAACATTTCTCACTTGTCAATTTAATTGGATATGACCCCTTCCTGAGCACATTCCAAAACCCTTCCTTGCTCTGTATGAGGATTGGGGTCCAATTGTCCCTCTGATTTCCCAGCTGCCCAGTCTAGGCTCTGGGTTAAACATATCCCCATACTTTTCTTCAAGGCCCAGGTTAAATTCTTCTTTCTCTTATAAGCAGCTTGTAGGAGATGCTCTTACTTTAGGTTAGTTTCTCCCTCCCCCACATCCACAAAGTGTTGTTTATTCCCTCGTGATAGCACTTATCACAGTCTTCTTCTGAATTAGAATTATTTATGCATGTGTCTGTCTTCAATGATACACCATGAGCTCTCCACAGGCCTGAAACAGTGCTTATTTGTCTTGAATTCCCTATAGCGTCAAGTACTTTGTCCTCAGCAGATGTTCGCCAGGTTGCTGAAACCAATCATGTTAGTTGCTTGCACAGTATTTGTCAAAGATCCCACATGAACTGCAGCACAGCTTCTAAATTTTTTTTTAAATCCATGCTCCTTTTAAGAAATAAAAACTTCATGCCTTCCTCTTGGATTAGAGGGTGTCTTATAAAGAATACCTTCTCAGGATTTCACTGGTGGTCCAGTGACTAAGCCTCCAGACTCCCAAAGCAAGGAGCTGAGGTTCGACCCCTAGTTAGGGAACTAGATCTCACATGCAGCAACTCAGAGTTCACATACTGTAACCAAAGATCCTGCATGCCACAACTAAGACCTGGCACAGCCAAATAATAAATAAAAATATTTTTTCAGAAGACCTCTCCTTTTAAAGAAAAAAAAAATCCTTCTCTCCGCTCACACTCTGAACCTAATGTTAAAACATTAGGCAAGGAGTAAGACAGGTAGAGATTTTAAGCAACTTTTGTTATTGATAAAAGCTGAATTGAGGAAGTGGTTCAGATACATGACAAAAAAGGCTGTCTAATTCTGAACATCAGCCACAGGGCCCCCTCCCAGTTTGGGGACACCCTTTCAAAATGCAGAGCAAGGGAGGAGCAGAGCAGTAACTCATGTATATTGTGGGCAGGGGCTCCCAGAGGGAAGATGAGCTATGTATACCTATCTTTCATTACCTTTATTCAGTCAGCCACTCATCCTCCCATGAGGAGGCTTAAGAGTAGGGTCAGCAGATGGCTTGAGTGTCAGTAAAGTGAAAAATCCCTTCATACGAAAGGAAACACCAGGAGCAGGGAACACATCTTCAACACAGTTTTTCATTAGTGTGTTCACTAAATTATAAAGTCAATACCTAGTCATCATCTACTTTGTCTTCTACTTTGTAGAAGTGTCTAACACGTTCACAGCATTAGAAGTTGGGTTGTATAGAAATTAAGGGATTCCCAGATGGCTCAGAGGGTAAAGAATTCACCTGCCAATTTAGGAGACTCAAGAAATGCAGGTTGGATTCCTGGGTAGGGAAGATCCCATGGAGAAGGAAATGGCAACCTACTCCAGTATTCTTGTCTGGGAAATCCCAGGGACGAGGAGCCTGGTGGGCTGTAATCTATGGGGTTGCAAAGAATAAAACATGACTGAGGGTACACACATAGGACTTGGGATTCCTAAAAAAAGTATTTGGCTTTTTAAGATAAAGTTGGTTCTAAGAGTAGGGAGCTGAGCTCTGTGGTGATCTTGAGGGGTAGGTTGGGGAGGAGAGGGTGTGAGGAAAGAGGCTCACCAGGGAGGGGATATACGTATATATGTATGTGTATGCTGCTAAGTCACTTCAGTCGTGTCCAACTCTGTGCAACCCCAGAGACAAGGCTCCCCCATCCCTGGGATTCTCCAGGTGAGAACACTGGAGTGGGATGCCATTTCCTTCTCTAATCCATGAAAGTGGAAAGTGAAAGTGAAGTCACTCAGTCGTGTCCAACTGCTAGCGACCCTATGGACTGCAGCCTACCAGGCTCCTCCATCCATGGGATTTACCAGGCAAGAGTCCTGGAGTGTGTACATATGTATAAAGAGTATATGTATACATATGTACATATGCATACAGAGTATATGTATGTAAACATATAGCTGATTCAGTTCATTGTGCAGCAGAAACTAACACAGCATTCATTGTAAAGCAACTATACTGCAATTTAAAAAAAGATACATTTGGACAAGACAGGTACATTTCCAGCCTCCAGGGGCCTTATGGTCTAGAGTGATAAACAAACATGAAATGTGTGATCCCAAGTGTTGCATCAGTAAAGAGTTGTGGAAGGAGTCCAGACAGAGGGGTCTAGAGAAGTCACCTGAAAAAAGTGATGCTTTGGCTGAAACTTAATGAAGGATGGGTTTTTAGACAGCAAAGAAGAGAGACAGATTGTTAGTTGGAGAGAGGGGAGGGAAAGAAAAGAAAAACGGAGGAGGAGGTTCCAAATAAAGGGAAAGTGAAGAAAAGTTATGACCAACCTAGATAGCATATTCAAAAGCAGAGATATTACTTTGCCAACAAAGGTCCGTCTAGTCAAGGCTATGGTTTTTCCTGTGGTCATGTATGGATATGAGAGTTGGACTGTGAAGAAGGCTGAATGCTGAAGAATTGATGCTTTTGAACTGTGGTGTTGGAGAAGACTCTTGAGAGTCCCTTGGACTGCAAGGAGATCCAACCAGTCCATTCTGAAGGTCAGCCCTGGGATTTCTTTGGAAGGAATGATGCTAAAGTTGAAACTCCAGTACTTTGGCCACCTCATACGAAGAGTTGACTCATTGGAAAAGACTCTGATGCTGGGAGGGATTGGGGGCAGGAGGAGAAGGGGACGACTGAGGATGAGATGGCTGGATGGCATCACTGACTCAATGGGCGTGAGTCTGGGTGAACTCTGGGAGTTGGTGATGGACAGGGAGGCCTGGTGTCCTGCCATTCATGGGGTCGCAAAGAGTCGGACATGACTGAGTGACTGAACTGAACTGAACTGAACTGAAGTGGCTCAGTCGTGTCAGACTCTTTGTGACCCCATGGACTGTAGCCTATGAGGCTCCTCTGTCCATGGGATTTTCCAGGCAAGAGTGCTGGTGTGGATTGACATTTCCTTCTCCAGGGGATCTTCCCAACCCAGGAATCGAATCTGGGTCTCCCGCATTGTGGGCAGACGCTTTACCGTCTGAACCACCAGGGAAGCCCCATGAAGGGAAGCGCATACACAGAGAACTATGTCGGTGTGGGTATGAAGGACCGCGTTCCCCAGAAAATGACACGCAAAAGAAATCCTCAAAGTTTTGGCTTTCCCCCGTGCCAACTTCTAACTTTCCAAAATATTTTAAAACTGCATACATAGGCTCAAGAATTTTTCTTTTTGGCCCTGAGCTTTCACCTGCTTCTCTCACTCTGCTTCGTGCTAAGATGAAAAGCTGCTTGTCAAGGAACACAGGCGCAGTGGTGATTGGAAACAGAAACAAGATTCAAGTGAAAGACTAGCAATGACATTAAGGACTACAGCTGAAAGGAAGAGCCAGAGAGAAAAACAACATCGTGAGGAGGGAGACAAGGGGATCAGCTCTAAAATTATTCTTAAGGGGAAGAGATCATTTAAACTTGTAGACACACTTCTTAAATCCAGCCAAATTTGAACAAAACTCACTTGGTGCTTTTGGCGATATTTTCATTTTTGCTCTGAAGAAAATATCCACATTATCAGACTCTTAATTATCAGATGTATCTAGGCATGAAAAGGCAGGGAGACCAAAAAAGGCTCTGTTCTATTTTTAATGTTGCCAGAGACAGTCACGCTGACCCTAATAGCAATGATTTGTTGACTCCATTTATGGTACCCCTGCTTGGGAATCCAGTTCCCCAAAGAGTGAGTGTTCAGTCGTGTCCGACTCTTTGCCACCCCATGGACTGCAGCCCACCAGGCTCCTCTGTCTGTGGAATTTTTCAGGCAAGAACACTGGAGTGGGGTGCCATGTCCTACTCCATCAGTTCCCCAAATCTGCCAATAATACACGGATAACGACCAGGACATTCAAAGACAATGAATGGAGATACAACTTGGGCCGCAAACACGAACTTCCTCCTCTCAGTATTCCCCATCAACACCCTCACATAAGAGCTCAAGAAACCTTAGTGACTATCTTGTCCTACCCTTTCAGGCCAGTGCAGGAGACACAGGTTTGATCCCTGGGTCGGGAAGATCCCCTGGAGGAAGCATGGCAACCCACTCCAGTATTCTTGCCTGGAGAATCCCATGGACAGAGGAGCCTGGTGGACTACACAGTCCATAGGGTCGCAAAGAGTCAGACGCAACTGAAGAGACTTAGCATGCACACACGCAAACTATGCCTCCAGTTTTTCCTTCCTCTCTGTTGCGCTATTAAGGCTTACAGGAATGTTCAACTGAATTTCTAACTGTTTAATCTCTATTGTAGCTTGGCCCCCTTCCTTCTCAAGCAAATGGAGGACCTCTGCTGCTTTGCTGGAATTAAATTCCTTGCTTCTTTCTTTTGGGTTTTTTCCCTCTGCTTTCTGGCCAACATATTTATTTATCTAACACTATCCTTTAAATGTTATCTCATATGGTTTTCCCCAATTGGGGCTATAAAATTAATAATTTTGAAGTCTGCCAGAAGCCTCTAACATTCCAACAAATCTTGGGCATTATCATTTTCTGAGGTGAGTCGTGCTAACCAGGAGAGACTTTTCCATCAGACTACATCTGGATTTAATCTATCATTATTCTGCCTAGATCCTCTCTAATTGTGTTGTGGCAAGAAGAACCTAAAAATAGGCCCCAAGATATCCCACCCTGATCCCTGGGACTGTGACTATGATATCACACTGGTGATTACACTGCAGTACATGGCAAAGGGATTCTGAAAATATGATTAATGTTACTCATCAATTGACATTAAGTTCATCAAAAGGAAGATTATTTGTATGGTCGTGTGATTAATCTAATCACTTAAATTTTCAGATAATTCTAATAAATGATGGCCTTAAAATCCTAAATCCAAAAATAGACCAAGCCTTTTTCTAATGGCAGAGACAAGAGCTGAAAGAGCAGTCAAGTCTTCAAAATCCTGAAGTTCTTTTGAGTGCGTTCTACTGATGTCTCTTGTCTGTCCAAATATTCGGAGTCATTTATGTGTCCCTCCCATGCTTCATGGTTTCTTCACTGGTCCCCTCTCAGTTATTGTCAGCATCCTGAGACATTCATTCCAGTCTGCTTTTGAAATCTCGCCTCTTTCCTTCTGTTATATTTCTTTGTATAACTGTCAAATTGTCTGATCTAATAACAACTAAAATGCCTTCTTTCCTAATGCCCTTTTTTATATAGCAATTACATCTAGGTGCAGCTACTTTTATTTTTTATCTGCTTATCATAGTCCTTGATATCTCATTTCCCTTTCATATCTGCCTGATTTTTCCACTAAGATGTCAACATTTATCTAAGGAAGTATATTTCTGCTTTAACACGGTCATCCTGTGCTTGATTCCAAAGCTTCCATTACTCTCACTGGGAGTGACTAAAGCATACTAGTCAAGATTTCTATTTCCTCCTTGACTTTCTAAATAAAATGGCTCCTAGAAGTGAAGCATTCTAGGCACAGTCAGGCTTTTTAATTGTCTTCTTTTTTTCTAAGTTGAAGGATAATTGCTTTACAATGTTGTATTAGTTTCTGCTGTTTTATGAAGTGAATTGCTAGATGCATACATATACTCCTTTCCTCTTGAGCCTCACTCCTAACCACATCATATCCCTCTAGGTCATCATAGAGCACTGAGCTGAGCTCCCTGTGTTATATAGCAGCTTCCCACTACCTCTCTGTTTTACACACAGTGGCGTATAAATGTTAATCCCAGTCTCCCAATTCATCCATTCCCCTTCCCACTGCCTTTTTTCACATGCTCATTCTCTATATCTGCATCTTTATTCTTGCCCTGCTAACAGGAATCTGTACCATTTTTCTAGATTTTTAACTTCCAAATTTTTAATAATTCCTGCCAAGAAAATAGCTTACTCTTCTTTACAGTAAGAATTTCCTTTTATTTTACCTGTTGACTAATAAAATACACCACCATTCTGTGAGTGAAGGCACAGTTTCAGTCTTTGGAAACTAAAGCCATGGGCAGAACCTCAAAATAAACAAACCCTGTGCCAATTTGAGATCACAGAGTAGAGAATAAACTCTCAAGAACCAGTAGACAAGCCCACGTTTATAAGATATTAGAACCTCTGGGTTCATCCTTTTCCCCTCATGTTGCCGGGAGAGTTGGGGGCAGCAGGTTTAGCGCTGCCTACCTAGACCTGGCAATAACATTCTAAAGTAAGAATTTTCTGCAGTAAGATTCTGCAGTCCATGAAGAGTATAACTGCCTTCGCAGCTTAAAGTGGTCACCTGTAGACCTACTCTTGACCGATGACCTCAGGAAAAGTAGAAATACTGTGCCACTTATCAAGACCAAAACTTCTAACATCTGCCTCGGCTTCTCCTAAAATACTAGTCCAAGCCATACCTGTGTGGTTCAAGGTCAAGTTACAGGAGACCAAAATGAAGATTTAAATGACCAGCATATTCTGAAGTCCATGCTTATTAAAATCCACCTTTGTTTGTATAATAACAGCCATTCATTGATGGAAAAGCCTCCAGAAGCGTCACTGGCACCAGGATAAAACCAAAAACCACCCTCATGGGGTACAAGCCAATGCAAATTAGTCAAAATCCCACATGGGCACCATAAGCCATAACTTTGGGCCCAAAGCTGTGTTCCAAGCCAACAAATCCTCTATCACAATGACTTACATTTTGACCACAAATATTTCTTCTCTGTGATTTATCATAATCTGCTCTCATCAAATGAAAGCATTTTTGTGTCAGTAAATTATGCCTCACCTTTTTCTAATTATGGAGCAAATGACATATGGACCCTGGATTGGAGAGATGGAGATCAAAATGCCAGTTTCACTACTGATAAGTTATATCAACCATTATGGCTTCCAAGCATAGCCAATGAGCTTGTTAACACTCTGAACTGAACTTCCTCCCAAATCACTGCCCCCCCTCTTTGGCACATGAAGCTTGCCCCCCTCAAATTGGTACAAAATAAAAATAATAGACCAGAAACTTCCTCTTTAAAGGTAAGAATATGCCCCAAAAGAAGAGCCAAAATGGATTGAGCAATTCACTAATCAACGAAACTTCTTTCTTCCCTAAGGGAGAAGACAAAGAGTCCAGTGCCACAGGCCAGATGCTACTATAATGGAGCACTCTCGTATGAAAACATGAAGCCAAGGAGGAAGGAAATTCACTCCCCCAAACAGACTCTTGGATCAATTTAGAGTGTCTTTAAAGAAATTAAGAAATTACAGAGGGGTGGGATGAAAAGTGAGAGGGAGGCTCAAGAGGGAGGGGAAATATGTGTACATATAGCTGATTCACATTGTTGTACAACAGAAACCAATACAACTTCGTAAAGCAATTATCCTCCAAATAAAAATTTTAAAAATTAAATTACATAGGTAGTGTACTAGTTATTGAATGCCTGTTTTTAAAGTTTAGAAGTATAAGGAGTTAAACAAACTATTTTATTCATTCATTCTTTCAAACAAAATGTATTGAAAACCAACAGTGTAGAAGAAATTGCTAGCAATTCTCTCTTTTTCAAATGAGGAAACCCAGGACTAGAGAGAGAACACAATCTAACCATTCTCACATAACACGTCTGAGACAGAGCTCAGACCAATACCCGTTCTTCCAGGCATCATGGGATGAACAAACAATAAAACATGCAGTCCTGGGCAAGTCTCATCTGAAATGCTGCACCCACTTCTAGCCACTTCCAAGCAGTTATTGACTGGCAACAACTGTGACCCTGGAGAAAGACGCCAGAGGAATAAGGGAAAGTTTGGAAAATACAGCATGCAAGACACAGAAAGAGGGAAGCTGGGATGGAAAGAGTTCTGCTGGGTGTCAGATGACCTGTTTTCAAGACATGGATTCAAATACGTGGAGTTGCTATAACTTTGGACAAGTCCTCTGACCTTCCTGAGCCTGTTCCATTTCCTTCTCCATAGTCAGAGATGACAATAATATCACGGCCACTCTTGCAGAATAGAAGTGAGAATTGTATGTGAGAATAGACCAGGATGATTTCTGTAAAGCTGATGTCAATGTTATGCACATAATTATTACTATTAAAAGATAATGGAGTTGTGATTTCCCTGGTGGTTTATTGGCTAACACTCTGTACTCCCAATGCAGGGGGCCCAGGTTCTATCCCCGGTCAGGGAACTAATCCACAGCCTGAAACTAAGGTGGAAGACCCTACATGCTGCAACCAAAACTAGGTGCAGACAAATAAACAAATACTAAAAAAAAAAAAAAAAAAAGATAGTGGAGCTAAGAATATTTATCAAAGAGGAAAATGAAGCCAAGTTGAGCTCTGAGAAATCTGTGATACAATCCCTTATGACAAAAAAAAAGGGGGGGGGAGAATAAAACTTGCCAGCCATCTATTCCCTTAGACACTTTTCTAAGCCTTTGTTGCAAATTCACAACCAAGTAATGCTGTGATTGTTGTGATTCTCCATGATGCAGATGAAAAAACAAGGCTTCAGAGAGGTTGAGAAATTTGACCAAAATAGCGCAGTGAGGAAGTGGAGGAGTCATGGCTGGAATGAAATGAAAGCTCATCCTCTTTTCTCTGCCCCCAGACTACCAGTCAGTATGTTCTAGAACATAATGCAGCTTAGAGGGCAGATCACGGAGGGAGGTCATGAGCTTGGATCGAACGTGAGTCTGCCTGGCTGGCAGCTCACTTTCCACCATCAGGCCAAGGGTAGAGTGATGGGGTTCGTGGGCCCTAGAGTCAAAGTCCCTTGCATTGCATCATTTTTTGCACTGAGCAGCTGAATGGATGTGTGCATGTGTGTACATATGTGTGTTAGTCACTCAGTTGTGTCTGACTCTTTGATGACTCCGTAGACTGTAGCTCTCCACGCCCCTCTGTCCATGAAATTTTCCAGGCAGGAATATTGGGGTGGGTTGCCATTTCCCCCTCCAGGGGATCATTCCAACCCAGGGATCAAACCCACATTTCCTGCACTGCAGACAGGAGTCAGCTGGGAAGCCATGCAAGATAATTCATCTCGTGTCTCCTTTTCCTCATCTGTAAAATGGGAATAATAACAGGCCAACTCTTCCAGATGATTATATGAGAACACAGAAGTTCCTGTATATAGGATGCATGGAACTGCCAGGCAAAGTACATCTATTATGGCTGAACTGTTTTCAAAAAGGAATAGAAGGCATAAATTTATTCTCAGATGTAAGATTGAAGAGAGGATGGAAAGGTGACATTCAGGTTCCCTTCCCACCCTCAGACCTTAAGGACACTCTTCTTTCCCCCCTTCTCTCTCTCTATATATATTACCAGACAAAGACCTCCTGGAAGCACCCTAGAGCTCAGTCAAGTGCCTTGCTCAACATTGATTTTGATAGCAGCAAAAGGAATTTGGAAAATAACATCAAAGTCCTAGGTCCAAAAACTGACTTTTAAAAATAGGTACGCTAAAGCCAGTTCCGAGTGTAGTTGCTGGTATAGTTCATATATTTAGGGATTATTCTACTTTTTCTTTTAAACTGAACAAACACTGATTGTACTGCCTGAACGGGGCTGGGTAAGAAGCCCATAATGAGGGGAAAAAAAGGTTTTGGCCAGACAGCATGCTATCACATCCTGATGGTAAGATTAAATCTCACAGGTGTGAGGAGGGGACAAGTCTTGGCAGGAAGTTTTGACTCTACAATAAGAATAAAAGAGGTGTCATACTTCATGAACTTCCATGGAAACTGAGTAGAGTGATGGGAAAAATCAATATATTCCCCCTAAGCCTCACACTACTCAATATTAACATGGTTTTAATTTAATTAGGGATAACTTTTCTTTAAGGTGGTATTTTTGGCTTAATTTAATTTTTTTTAACATTTTTAAGTTCTACCTTTATTTCAATTTGGTTTTTTGAAATATGTAAGCTTCTCATTTCAATTATTGTATAATGCTTCAAAACTAGTTTAAACAAAGATAAACCCAAGAAGAACCAGTAAAGCATTTCTTCCTTTACATATGATGCCCCAAGTGCCACATATGTGGTAATGTATCACAGAAAAGAACTGATAATAGGTTAGCAGATTACAGAGCAATCCTAAAAGTTTACACAAGGCTAAACATTGCCTCCCTTCTAGTCCACTTATTTTCCTTTAATTTGATATTGGCTCTATTCATTATCTTTCTGTAACAATCCCTGTGTGACATCAGTTTCTTAAGTGTTCCAATTAATACACATACCTCTTTAAATAGCTCTGCAACATTTTAGAACATGCAACCAAAAAGATGGTGGTATTTTTGGCTTATTTTTAAAGCTAATAATCACAGCAATGAAGGGCTCTAGGCGGCTACTATTGCAGAATACTGATGAGAAGCTACATCGTTTTTGATAGATAGCCCCCAGATATATCTTGATCTCAAAATCCCATGTCTAAAGAAATCATTAAGCATGTAAAGAAATATAAACACATATGATCAATACAGCATTGTATGTGCTGGGCCAAAAAAAAAAAAATGGGAAAAGAAATGTTCAGAAATGCATGACCAGAGAAATAAATTGTAGAATTAATGAGATGGAATACCAGGTGGATATTCAACTGACAATCACTGTGAGCAATTGTGAAATGAGCAGATTATTAGAAAATGAGCTGTACAACCATAATTATGTGCATTCATTCACATAGAAAGAATAGAAACCTAGAAGGATGTGTGTACATCAAAATGAACACAGTGGTTAATTCAAGAGCAGTGGGACTTGGAATTTTTATGTCCTCTTTCCTGCTTTCATGTGCCATCCAAATTATTTCAGGTAAATTTCACAGTAAGTATCACTTCACAGTAAGAAAAAGTCAATACACAATTTTTACATAGGATGAGTTACTACTACTTTTTAAAGGTAAAGAGGATGCTATAGATATGCAGAACACATATATGCGTCGTCCCAGTAGTCTGCTGTGAGTTAACCGAGTCATCCGCGCTCTTGAACTATGTCTCTGGCCCTCATGCGATAGAGAGTCAGGGTTTTGAAGTTGGTGATGAGAAAAAAGCACCCCATATCACCTCTTCCTGAACACAAACCCTTAATCTAACTTAGCTTTAATTTCCTTGTTTGTAAAGTGAAGATCAGTCGTCCAAACCTATGCGCTGAGGACTCAGGTGAAAAATAAAGCGATTGAACATAGCTTGCTTGCAGAGGGATCTCAATCAAGGTGAGGTGTTTTACTTCATCTGCCCATTTGAAAACTGAATTGGTAAAATTCGCTGGCTGTCCAGTGGTTAGGACTCTGTCCTGTCACTGCTGAGGGGGCAGGTTCGATCCCTGGTTAGGGAACTAGGATCCCACAAATCACCGGGTGAGGCAAAAAATAAATTAAAAAACCGAATTGGTGTCGTTAAATGAGATAAGGTCTGAAATGCAAGTGTGGAGTGGACAAGACAGAAAGTGAGCACTCAGTGAAGGCGGCTTGTTTTTCTCTCCTCTTTGGCGGCACCTGGACTTTGTCTCCCCGCTCAAGCCTCTGCTCTCTGCTGTCCTTTTAGGACATAAGGCAGCATCAGCCAACAGAGAGCTGCTACCTCTGCCACAGGTAAGAAGGAGGGGTGAAGAGGCTGCCTCAACACGTTTTGGCCCCAGGAAGATACCACCTTGTCTGTGCTCCAGGGACTGAGGCAGACACCTCACCTGGTCTCTCCCTGCAGGCCAGTTCTGCACTGGCAAGCACCAGTCCAGCCCACACCTGGAATGCTGCTGCCTGAAACCCCAAATCTCCTTGACTGGGTTTGCCAGCTGCAGCTACTATAGCCACAGAAAGACAGCTTCTGGTTAAATCTCGCCTTCCAAGTCTCAATGTGAGTGCCACTGCTCTAACAGAAACTCAGTTTAACCAGAACCCTAGTTATAAGGGGGTTTGAGAAATGTAATTTTTAGACCACCAGTTTTACAAAAATAAAAGTATGGAAGGAAGTTGCATGGAAAGTTTAATGCTGACCTGCCAGATCTACCTGGTACTTCCCTCAGACACTAGAACAAAGGCATCCTTTCCCTGAACCCTTTTCTTTTGAGGATCCTACATATCACAAAAGTACATCAAAAGCAAATTTATGAAAGTACATATGTATACCACTGTTTCTTGGGATCTGATACTCAGCAGTTTGTTGTTGCTCAGTTGCTAAGTCCTGTCTGACTCTGCGACCCCATGGACTGCAACATGTCAGGCTTCTCTGTCCTTCACTCTCTCCCAGAGTTTGCTCAAATTCATGTCCATTGAGTTGGAGAGCTATCTAACCATCTCATCCTCTGTCTCCCCTTCTCCTCTTGCCCTTCATCTTTCCCAGCATCAGAGTCTTTTCCAATGAGTTGGCTCTTTGCATCAGGTGGCCAAAGTACTGGAGCTTCAGCTTCAGCGACAGACCTTCCAATGAATATTCAGGACTGATTTCCTTTAAGATTGACTGGTTTGATCTCTTTGCAGTCCAAGGTACTCTCAAGAGTCTCTTCTCCAACACCACAATTCAAAAGCATCAGTTCTTGGACACTCAGCCTTCTTTATGGTCCAGTTCTTACATCTGCATATGACTACTGGAAAAACCATAGCTTTGACTATGCGGACTTTTGTCAGCAAAGTGATGTCTCTGCTTTTTAATATGCTAAGTTTGTCATAGCTTCTCTTCCAAGGAGCAAGAGTCTTTTAATTTCACGGCGGCAGTTATCACCTACAGTGATATTGTAGCCCAAGAAAATAAAATCCGTCACTACTTTCACCTTTCTCCCTTCTATTTGCCATGAAGTGATGAAACTAGATTCATGATCTTATTATTTTTTTTAACATTGAGTTTTAAGCAAACTTTTCACTCTCCTCTTTGAGCAATGGCACAGAACAACTCATAAACCTAAACACTAGTTCATGTGTCTAACTCTTTGGACATAAAGGAAATGTTTCTTTTACCATAAATTCTTGAAAGATGGGGCTTCCTTGGTGGCTCAGATGATAAAGAATCTGCCTGCTAGGTGGGAGACCTGGATTCAATCCCTGGGTTGGGAAGATCCCCTGAAGGAGGGTATGGCAACCCACTCCAGTATTCTTGCCGGGAGAATCCCCCTGGAGAGAGGGGCCTGGAAGCCTACAGCCCATGGGGTCTCAAAGAGCAGGACACGAGTGAGTGACTTGAAAGATGGCTGAGTCCAAATGTGTGAAGCTTTGTGAAAGGAGATGGACACAAATGCGCATGAGTCATCTGTGTGGGGAAAACGCTTAAGGAAGAGAAAAGATCAAGCAACTACTCTATCGACTCTTTCCTTCAAGGATGCATTAGCTTTTGGTATAATAAAGCATCAGCTTCCCAAGGATGCCAATTATCTATTGATCTTGCATCTCTTTATATTCCAATTAGTGATTTCAGAGGTACTCAGAATTAACTTACAATTCAGAATACACACCTAAGTCAACTAAGAAACATTTTGCAATGTTAAACAATGCACTTCAAGGCAATGGCAACCCACTCCAGTACTCTTGCCTGCAAAACCCCATGGACGGAAGAGCCTGGTAGGCTGCAGTCCACGGGGTTGCTGGGAGTCGGACATGACTGAGCGACTTCACTTTCACTTTCACTTAAAACTGCATATTCTTGAGCTTCAGTCTGATATGTATGGGATGTTACTCTAATGCTTTATACTGGCAACCTGGTGGGCAATGGGTTCAAGAAATGTGAAGACTATTTTCATACATATATTTTAAAAGATTTAATTACATTTAAAAATTAAATAACTGTATTTGAATGATTTTGACTAAAATGTTGATATTAAGCAATTTTAATAATATTGTATATTTTAATTTTAATAAACAATACTGAAAGTTTATAAGACAACATTTTGGAGACATATGCAAAATGATGTTAATTTTTCAAATGTTTATATTTTACAGAAGTGACATTGACACTTTTGCTTGCATTTAGCTTACATTTTATGGAAATATATTCTAATTTTTCATACTTTGAATAGAACTCTATTTTATATTTCTTGCTGAGTATTTTAGTCAATAGAACACAAACAACATGAACATTTTCTATTTTAAAAGTATAAGAAATTATTTTTGCTGAAATGAAGTCAAGAAAAATAAGTTTCATGGAATAAACATACACTTATTTATGAATTATGCAACACAATGTTAGTGGTCCATCAACAGAATAACCAGACATGAGCAATCATCATTAAGTTCAGTTGCTGACAGATTTTGCTGACTTCCTCCCTTTTTTTGATTCTTTTTTCTTGGGATAATAGAAAAGACAACTAATCTTTATGGTACCTGACAGGTCCCTGATATTGAAGACAGTGATTGCAAACCTGGGAAACTTCTCTTCTCCAAGTCTAAATCAGACTAAGTATATGTTCACCATCCTCATGCATTCAGTCACTTCACTGCTGTTTCAAGTGAGAAGCCTCTAGAGAGGATTATGTGTGTGTGTGGTGGGGACAGGCCGAGGGGTATCCCAGGTGGCCTGGTGGTAAAGAATCTGCCTGCCAATGAAGGAAGATCCCCTGAGAAGGAAATGACTCTGCACCCCAGAATTCTTGCCTGTGAAGTCCCTTGGACAGAAGAACCTGAAGGACAACTGTTCATGGGGTCCCAAAGAGTTGGACGTGACTAAACACACATACATTACATGTGGGGCGTTGTGCTTGGTGCTGAACGAAAAGAAGTAAAAACATGTGGCTCCTGCTATAAAGACATCAGACTCCAGGGACTTCCCTGGTGGTCCAGTGGCTAAGACTGCAAGCTCCCAATTCAGGGAACCCTGGTTTGATTCCTGGTCAGAGAACTAGATCTCGCATGCTGCAACTAGACATGGCACAGCCAAATAAACAAATATATATTTTTTTAAGACATCAGATTCCAGCAAAGAAAATCTTTGGGCAAGCTCATTTGATTTTTGGTAGCTATTCCTTTTAAATTCAGTGCCAACAACAAAATGGAATATCTTTGCATAAATATATTCCTAAATACGTCCTTTTTATTCACTCTATTATTGAGCGTCTTTAACAACAAAATCTTGTCTGTTCTTGGGAACTGGGGATTCTAAGATGGATAAAAATGTCATGGTCAAAATTCAAAGTCAAATGCTCTGGACAGAGACACAGTCACTGTGTGATAAGTTTAATGACAGAGGCCAGTGTAGGATGCTGTGAGCATTTTCTTTTTATTCACAAATAATTTCATTTTACTCCATATCATCCTCAAACTACCAACCTATATAACCAACTTACTTATTCACTGTCATCCTTTTCTTACTTCACTGAAATTCCTCAATCCACAGAAATCTAGCATCTAGCCCACCCTCCACTTATCTGCCCAAACAAGGTCACCAGTGACCTCTTAAAAAATAAATCCAATGGGTGTTTTCATTCCTTATCTTAATCTGCAGAGACATATGCTTCCTTCTTGAAGTAACTTTTTCCACTGGTTTCTATGGTACCTCACCCTCCCAGTGAGTTCTCTAAGATTTCTGGCTAACCTATCTCAGCCTCCTTCATGACTCTGCTAATCTGTTAAAGCTCAGTACTATATATGTTTCCCACATATGTGAACTATAAATATGCTTGATGATTGCAACCATAAATATACTGGGTGATTGCAACTGTAAACACGCTAAATACTGACAAAGCTGCATCTGACCAAAATCTTTCTTCTGAGTTATGACATGTATATACAATTGCCAAACCAATCCCTCTCAGGTGTCACTGAAGCCCATTACATTTAGGCAAAACGAAGGTATTGTTGCTCCTTAGTCAGAGCTGTAAGAACATATGTAGAGGGAACACATATGATGGAACCTTGCAAGAAAGTGGAGTTTTATTATTTTAATAGAAATATTCAGATAACTACACATATTTGGGACCCATCCAATATCCTTGCATGAACATCTTCTAGCTGTTGATTGTCCCTGTTGCTAAAATGTTCTTAGAAGAAACAAACAACAACCAATGTTCCACTGGTCAGAAAAATCTATTCCTTTTCTCTCTTTCTTTCTCTGCAAGTAAATAAAGAGAGAGGGATATGGGGAAAGGCAGAGGAATAAAAGTTCATGGTTATCACAGATGGATAACAAAGAAGATGGTGGGAGAATGCAACCTGTCACTAAGGGGAGCCTAAGACTCAATCAACTGCAGATAAATCAGAGAGAAAACAGAGCTAAAGGTAATTTTGTTCATGTTATTCTGAACTCAGTAAAAGAGTGAGTGAATGTTAGTCTCTTAGTCATGTCTGGCTCTTTCTAACCTCATGGACTATAGCCCACTAGGCTCCTCTGTCCATGAAATTTTCCAGGCAAAAATACTGGAGTTGGTAGCCATTCCCTTCTCCAGGGGATCTCCAAAGGTAATTTTGCCATGTTATTTTGAACTCAATAAACGAAGTGCTTTAAAAATAGAGCCATTCATTAACAATCCAAAAGGATGTCTCTGGAGCTTTCCATGGGAGCGCCTCCTTGTCATTCAGCTCTTAGTTCAAATGCCATCTCTTCAGAGAGGCCTTCTCAGACCCCCCACTAGCCATCCCAATCTCTTACTTCTTTATATTTTGTTCCTTCACAGCTATTTATACCCATTTGAAATTCTCTTATTTATCTGATTTTTTGCTTGTGCATTTTCTGCTACCCACCAACCACTCCATGAGAATACAAGTTGCATGAAAGCAAGATGATATCTGAATCTTCAGAGACGTAGACTTCTGTTCAAAGCCCAAGTTGGTAGGGGACAGGGCCCATGTTGGAATCTGGCCTTCTGTGTCCCATGCTTTCTCTGTGGTCAAGGCTCTCTATCATCTTCTTTCCGCAAAACAGTTTTGAATCCAATCTCAAAGAATCATCTCTACCAAGGGGTCCACTTCTGGCAAAGAGACTGTTGTGCAAGCCTGTCTGGGGTCTGTGTCTCTGGATGCTGTTAATGAACTGCAAGTGTAGGGACAGTACTCCCTGGTGGAAGGTCTGGAGCTCTCCTTTCCCTTATTACAGCTTGGCCCGTGTCCCCACTAACACCACCATGATGATGGGCTGGAAAAGCTGGAGGGAGAACTTTTTAAAAATAATAATAAGGCTGATCAGAGTGACCTAAGAAAGTGAAAAATGGAGAAGACACAAAGCCCTGAACATGGACTGCCTGCTCTGAGTTATTTAAAGTCTCTTTCCTAAAAGGTGCCAACTCTTACTGTCTGATGATCTCAGAAGCTTGTATCCTTCCCCCCACCCCACCCCATCCCCAAACCAGCCACTGAAATGTAATAAATAGTCTCCAAGCTCATCCTCTGCTGAGTCATCTGGAGCTGGGAACCTCATGCATCTCAGGGCCTCATCTGAGATCGAATTCCTCTTTATAAACAGATCTCTAAAGATGACAGACACATGGTTCATGAATGATCCATCACTCAGGCAGCTTCTTAGAGACCACTGCTTCTGATGAGAATGGTTCACATTTTCTAAATAAACCATCAAAGTGAAAGTGTTAGTCACTCAGTCGCGTCTGACTCTTTGTGACCCCATGGACTGTAGCCTACCAGGCTTCTCTGTCCATGGAATTCTCCAGACAAGAATACTAGAAAAAGTGGCTATTTCCTTCTCCAGGGGATCTTTCCAACCCAGGATTGAACCAGGGTCTCCTGCATTGCAGGCAGGTTCTTTGCCATCTGAGCCACCAGGGAAATAATCCATGCCAGCACCCTAACTCAGCTGTTAAAAATAACAATAAAAATCCCCCAAATATGGATTAGGAACTAGCAGCATTTACTCAGGCAGGGTTTTCTAAAAAAGCTACTGGCTTCTCTCTTTAAATAGATGAACAGAATTTCAGAATTGGTAAGAATTTTGGAAACTATCTCAGCCCAACACCTCCCAATGTATGTTATACTAAACACAAAAGCTGCAGGACATTATTATGTGGGAAAGGGAGGCTTGGGAATAAAATAAATTCAGAGAATGCTATGTTTTGTGAAGTTCAATGGGTTTCTTTGTGTAAGAACTTATAGTCTCTAAGGTATACTGGGAAACTTTAATTGGGAAAAAATATAAGATATTACATATTCTCATCTTACTATCCATGGGACCCTTTGTCTTGGGACATCTTGTTGCATCAGTATTGTATGGGATACTAATTTGGAAAATGGTAGTCTGGTCTTACTTTTCATAAGTAAGTCACTTTGGTCAGGGAACAGTTTTATGTGTGTATTATACAAAATTTTCCAGATGTTCCTTTCATTGAAATTTTATGGAAACCTAAATTAGAAGAGGTGAATAGCTGAACACAAGGAAGTTTAGTGGAATGTACTTGGATTAACATCCTGGCATACCCAGCTGTGAGGTGTGTGGTCTGAGGAGAGCTATGCTATACCTGTGAGAAAGCTTAGGTCAGCCCAGTCAAGAGTGAGCAGCCAGCGTCTCCTGCTGGGGAGGGACAGCAGCGCTGGGGTTGTTCTTATTCAGTCTCCAAGTTGCGTCCGACTGTGACCCCATGAACTTCAGCACACCCGGCTGTCCTTCATCGTCTCCCAGAGTTTGCTAAACTCAAGTCCACTGAATCAGTGATGCCATCGAACCATCTCATCCTCTGTTGCCCCTTTCTTGTCATGCCTTCAATCTTTCCCAGCATCAGGATCTTTTCCAATGAATCAGCTCTTCACAGCAGGTGACCAAAGTATTGGAGCTTCAGCTTCAGCATCAGTCCTTCCAATGAATATTCAGAGTTGATCTCCTTTAGGATGGACTGGTTGGATCTCCTTGTAGTCCAAGGGACTCTCAGGAGTCTTCTCCAACACCACAGTTTGGAGACCATACATCAGACTTCAGCTCTGCAGCACATCCACAGCTGGCATCCACTGCCCTTTTCATGTGTCTGGTTCTCTTGGTCAAAAGTTTATAACCACTTGACTTTTTTCTGGAAAAACACCATGTTCCTCTTCGTGTCAAATAGACTACAATTGTGGATATTGATTCAACAACAATTTGTTAGGAACCTGCTAAGAGCAAGCACTGTGCTAAAAACTGGCAATGCAAATATAAAGAGACTAGATAGAAATTAAGGTCACCATTCTGGGCTTTTATCACTTTCATTCATATAGAGTCTCTCACCCTGATTCTAGCTCACATCCCAAGTCTCTCCTTCTGCCTGACTTCCAGGGAAAAGAGAGTACCTGTCATGATACCATCCTTTGGGGACTTTCTTGGTGCCCCAGTGACTGAGACTCTGCATAGCAGCGCAGGGGATACAGGTTTGATCCCTGGTCAGGGAGTTAAGATCCCGCATGCCTCACTGACAAAAAAAAAAAAAGAAAAAATATAAAACAATATTGTAATAAATTCAATGGTCCACATTAAAAAAATATTTTAAAAAATGATACTGTCCTTTGGAACTTTGCTCTCCAGCTGTATGTGTATCCATCATGATATCTTTGAGCATGTGCATAATGCCAGGTGCTCTAAAAGTTACTGAGAGGACACAGATGAGCAAGATATAGACCCAGCCTTCAAGGAAATCATCACCGAGCAATCCACCATGGCCAGCCTCTAGGTGGTTAATAGAATACGCTTCTGAATGTTACAAAAAAGAAAGCAGAGGCATCCATTTATAATTGAAAGTTAGAAATTTTGCTCTACCTTGACCAGCTGGGTATCTCCAAAAAAGCCCACTAGCATTTCTATTCCTTAGTTGCCGCATGTTCAGAAATGATCTACCTGACCTCTTGTCCCAAGTTTTAAGTAAACAAAGAATATTTACATAACATCTAACAGGATGTAAGTATTTTTAACATGCATTCTTAATCTTCACAATAACCTGGTGAAATAGGTATTTATCACTAATATTATAACATCAATGGTAGTTGTTATTGTATTAATCTTAGCATCTGTATCGTAAGCAATAGAACTGGTAGTATTACAGGAGTGATCGTATATCTGACAGGCCCAGAACAGAGCTATATATGCTTGTATTCTCATATGATTATTAAAAGTATTCACTTGGAAGCTCAAAACTCTCCAGGTTTGGCGATGACACATCGTATGACCCCTCAGTCATCAGCACAGATTCAAATAAGGCTCAGAGAGGCCACAAGGGATGTTCAAGATCACACAGCCGATGAATGGACAAGCTCTGATATGAACAGAGGTCCTCTCATTCTAGATACCATTTATTCTCAACCATCACAAGCAGGACAAATTGCTTTGTGAGAATAGAGAAGCCCACAAATAGGGAGGTGCTTTATAAACTGTGAGCTGACGTGCACCGCTTGGACAATGCGCAGTTACTAATAATCCATCATCTATCAGTCCTTGCCAAGGGCTCGTATCAGGAGGAGTCAATCATAGAAGCAGCAGCCCAGATGAGGCTGAGAAGCCACAGTGGATGTGACCAAGAGGGAAGAAACTCTGCTCACACTTCAGCAAAGAAAAATCCCTTCAACAAAGTAAAGCCAGAAACAGGCTGGGTGACAGAGTGTCTGACGCTGAGAAAGGGAAAGAAAAAGAAGGGCCAGCACTTATCCTGGTGAGACGCATAATACCTCTGTTCATGGGATGCAGTGGAACGTGGCATCTGGCGAAAGGAGAAGGAAACATGGCATTTGTCCCAAAGAGAGATGAACCCATGCCAAGGACAACAACTACCTCTCCAGGTGGAAAAAGTGTCACCTTAGGAGTGTTAATCAGCTCCCAGGCTGAGCAGAGTCCTGTCGCGGCGAGGATAGAGAGGAAAGCTGGTTGGTGGTCATTGCCTTTTTCAACCCTAACAGACATTCTGTAGCTCTTCATTTTTCCCCAGTTCTATTGAGAAATAATTGTCAAAACATTACTGGGAAAGTTCCAGGTGCACCGTACCATGGTTTGATTCACATAGATTGTAAAATGATTACCGAGATAAGTTTAGTTAACATCCATTGTCTCATAGAGATACAATGAAAGAAAAAAAATAAAGCATGACTATTTCTTGTAGTTAGAATTAGGCAAATCAATTATGATGTAAACAACATTAATATCTGTTAAGATTTACCTGCTTAAAGTTACAATGATAACATGTGAAAAATATTAACTAAATTCTCATCTGTTCGTACAGTTCTGTCAAATAATGTAATTCTAGCCCTTTAAAAAGACTTCCGCTTTCCCTGGTGTGATTCTGTCCTGCGCGGTTGCTCCTTTGAACAGTAGTCATTTAATTCCATCCAGTTTCTCTCCCACATAAATGTGTGCTGCCAACCCATGGAGGAGTCAATGGACATGGATATGAGCCTGTCAAGGCCCCAGAACTATCTTTCTGGTTGTGAACTAAAGGCTGACGGAGATTATCCCTTCAAGGTGGATAATGATGAAAACAAGCACCAGTTATCTTTAAGAACGGTCAGTTTAGGGGCTGGAGCAAAGGGTGGATTACACATTGTTGAAGCAGAGGCAATGGATTATGGAGGCGGTCCAACTAAAGTAACACTGGCAACTTTGAAAATGTTGTACAGCCAACGGTTTCTCCTGGGGGCTTTGAAATTACACCACCTGTGGTTTTACGGTTGAAGTGTGGTTCAGGGCCTGTGCCTATCAGTGGATAGCACTTAGTAGCTGTGGAGGAAGATGCAGGGTCAGAAGACAAAGAGGAGGAGGAGGTGAAACTCCTGAGTATATCTGGAAAGCGTTCTGTCCCTGGAAGTGGTAGCAAGGTTCCCCAGAAAAAAGCAAAGCTTGCTGCTGCTGCTGAAGATGATGAAGATGATGACAATTTTGATGAGGAAGTTGAAGAAAAAGCTCCAGTAGAGAAATCTGTAAGAGATACTCCAGCCAAAAATGCACAAAAATCGAATCAGAATGGAAAAGACTCAAAACTGTCCACACCAAGATCAAAAGGTCAAGGATCCTTCAAAAAAAAACAGGGGAAAAAAAAAACACCTACAACACCGAAAGGACCTAGTTCTGTCCTTAAGACATTAAAGCAAAAATGCAAGCAAGTATAGGAAAACACATTGAACAATCCTGGGCACTACCGGTAAATTAAGCCCAAAGATGGGGAGAGGAAAAGGAGAGTCACACATAGTCCAAACTGAGTATCATCAACAATCCAGACAAGTCTTCTAGCTTAATCTCAGTCCTCTTTCCTGATTGGCCACCCACCCACGCCTCCTTCCAGGCTGGAAGCAATCAACTGATCTCCTAAAACACTTAGAGTGCTGTGATTCAGTGAACCTTATACTTTGCTTTCTATTTGTGCAATTGCCTCACCTCTGACCATGTATTTCCCTAGCTGCTCAGTAAATATTTGAATCAAAAAAATTAAAAGGGGGCTTCCTTGGTGGCTCAGCAGTCAAGAATCCACCTGCCAGTGCAGGAGATGCGGGTTTTATCCCTGAGTTGGAAAGATTTCCTGGAGGAGAAATGGCAACCCACCCCAATAATACACTTGCCTGAGAAATTCCACGGACAGAAGAGCCTGTGAGGCAACAGTCCATGGGCTCACAAAGAGACAGACACGACTTAGCAACTAACAACAGCAACAGTCTTTTAGAATATTCTCCTTGTGATGAGAACTCTTGGGATCTACTCTTTTAAGAGCTTGAATAACAGACAGCAGTGCTAACTGTAGCCATCATGTTGTATATTATACCGCGAGGACTTGTTTGTCTTATAACTGATGCAGCTTTTCATCTGAAGTCAGGTAGGAAAGAGAAAGCTAAGTATGACTGAGCACTTGCTTTAAGCCAGGTATGCTCACTTGACAAATATTTTCAGAGCTCCTCATATGTTTCTAGACGCAGATTTAGACATTTCATTGTACAAAACAGATAAAGAGCCCTGCCCTCAAAAGAGCTTCAATTATGGAGGGGGAGGCACACAATTTACAATAAATGCAATAAATCAGCACCTTCTGGGTCTTATTCGCCTTTGCTACTTCATTATTTTGTATAATGCCTTAAGTACATGGAAGACGAACACAAGGATGAATGAATGATTAAAATCTAGACAGGTGAAATTTGGCCCTACAGTTTCCTGAGGGGACATCTGGAAAAAAGATGAAAAGAAAAAAAAATAATTTGAACAAAAACTAAGCATTATTCTTCTCCAACAGGAAGGGTAGCAGATTTCTGTGGACATGCATTTGCATATCTTTTTCTTAAATAGACTGTCCAAGTTACATACATTTGTATGTTCCATTCAAAGAAATTTACTGTCAGTATGTAAATTACTCAGCACATTAAATTCTCCTTTTCTTCTTATCATTTTTTCTCATTTTTGCTGTTTCCTCCTCATACTTAAATATACATACTTTGTACAAATTTCTTCCATATTTCTATAGTGCCTTTCAATGGCATATATTATTTTAAATAAAATTAGATAATTATATACGCCTTATGTGTCTATGTATAATACACATTCTGAGCTTTCATTTTTTTGTTTATTTTGGAGGGCTGCTCCCTACAGCATGTGGGATCTTAGTTCCTGGATCAGGGATTGATGCATACCCTCAGCAGTGAAAGTGTGGAGTCTTAACCACTGGACTATCAGGGATTCTCTGGAACTTTTATTAATCAAGGAGCTCAGAGGCTAAAGCGTCTGCCTCTAATACGGGAGACCTAGGTTCAATCCCTGGGTTGGGAAGATCCCCTGGAGAAAGAAATGGCAACCCACTCCAGTATTCTTGCCTGGAGAATCCCATGGAGGGAGGAGCCTGGTGGGCTACAGTCCATGGGGTTGCAAAGAGTCAGACACGACTGAGCGGCTTAACTTAACTTTTTAACATCCCTACAATTTAGTATTAAAATACTTAATTTTGTATCCATCTCTCTTTCAAACACCAAGTTTCATATAATGAGAACCCCAAGTCAAGATTTCTTGACCCAGCTCTGCCACTAACTAGCTGTGTAACCTAAGGGAAATAACCACATCTCTATGAATCTCTACTTCTTCAGTCAAATGGAAAGGTTGGGGTTCTTAGACACACAAGCACACATCCTAGGGTCAATCCATTTTCAGATTCATCTTACATGATGCTGCTTGATTGTGGGATTCTAAATTGCTCATGGTGGCCTAACACTTATGTGTTAATTGTTTTGATACATCCTCTAGAGAACTGTGAGGGTCGCAGAGTGATAAACTAAGAATATTACTTTAGATATGTTTGGTGGGCAATGCACGTCACTGGAACTGAAAGAATAACTGGTAGTCAAGACCCCTCCCATAGAGTAACTGTTGCTCCATTAAAAGAGAGCACTGAGTTCAGGGACGCTTGCTTCGTGGAAGAAAGGCTATGACCAATCCAGACAGCATATTCAAAAGCAGAGACATTACTTTGTCCACAAAGGTCCGTCTAGTCAAGGGTATGGTTTTTACTAGTGGTCATGTATGGATGTGAGAGTTGGACTATAAAGAAAGCTGAGTGCCAAAGAATTGACGCTTTTGAACTGTGATGTTGGAAAAGACTCTTGCGAGTCCCTTGGACTGCACAGAGATCCAACCAGTCAAACCTAAAGGAAATCAGTCCTGAATATTCACTGGAAGGACTGATGCTGAAGCTGAACCTCCAATACTTGGCCACCTGATGCAAAGAACTGACTCTTTGGAATAGGCCCTGATGCTGGGAAAGATTGAAGGCAGGAGGAGAAGGTGATGACAGAGGATGAAATGGTTGGATGGCATCACCAATTCAATGGACATGTGTTCGAGCAAGCTCCAGGAGTTGGTGATGGACAGGGAAGCCCAGTGTATTGCAGTCCATGGGGTCGCAAGGAGTTGGACACAACTGAGCAGCTGAACTGAACCGAACTATGAAGAATTTCTGACTCTTCTGCCTCTGGTAGAATCTGACCTACTCCCTCCCCCAGCTCATACTCTCAAGTCCTGTGAGAAATCTAAGAGAAATCCTAATAAATTTTCTCAATTTAGTTATGCACTATTTCTTATCACTATCACTCTTGTCGGAGAAGGCAGTGGCACCCCACTCCAGTACTCTTGCCTGGCAAATCCTATGGATGGAGGAGCCTGGTGGGCTGCAGTCCATGGGGTCGCTGGGAGTCGGATACGACTGAGCAACTTGACTTTCACTTTTCACTTTCATGCATTGGAGAAGGAAATGGCAACCCACTCCAGTGTTCTTGCCTGGAGAATCCCAGAGACGGGGGAGCTTGGTGGGCTGCCGTCTATGGGGTCGCACAGAGTCGGACACGACTGAAGTGACTTAGCAGCATCACTCTTGTAATTCTTGCCACTACTCCTTCTGTGGCACACTGCTTGTTTAAGAACAGAAGACATCACTTCATAGGAACCAGACCACCTGGATTCAAATCCCAGTTCTGCCAGGTGACCTGGGACACATGGTGACCTGGGGCATTGATTTAACCCATCTGAACTCCTCCATTTTAAAATGGGAACAATAACAGAACCTACAGCCTAGGGTTGCTATGAGGATTAAATGAGTCAAACTATGCTAAGTCCTTAAAATAGTTTCTGGAACATTCTGGAGCATTAATTATAGAAAGTATCATTCAGAGTCAGAGAGATGGGCAGTTTGAGACCTCAGACAAATAATGTAACATCTCCAACATCTAGTTTTTTATCTATAAAATAAGAAAAATTAATCTATAAAGCAGTAAAACAATGTGAAAATACACATAAAGTAGGGTTGGGTACTTAGAAGGTATTCACTACATTCTAACTTTCCCTCTAGTTTTAAAATTTTTTGTTAATTCTCTGTGAAAAAAATATTGCCTCCATTGAGCCACAAAAACTGTGCTTTCAATGAATTACATCAATTCAATGAATTATATTTTTAGTGGTATAGACAGATAGTACTTACCAGCCCCTGATTCCAGACTAATTTCTGATTCTATTTCTTCTTCTTTTTTTTTTTTTTTACATTTCTTTTGTAGCTTCTCAAGAGAAAAACAGCAATTTAACTTTATTTAGTTCCCGCCTTTCAAAGTGTGCAGGACTCAAGGTGAATGGAGTGATTTTCATTCTCATCTGATGCAACAGAGATTATTAAATGCATGCAAGACTTTAACTGTTTCCTTCCGTTTTTCTTTCACTGAAGATTTCCTCAAAGCTCCTATCCATCAGGGCTGACACTGCAAGTCATGAGATAATTATGACCCTCATGTGAGGGAGACAACTTGTACCCTGAGCTATAGTCTTCTGATCTGTAAGGCAGGGGTAATAGTAGCTACCCAGAGTGTATGGTGAAGATTAAACGTGACAGTGCGCTGAGGGTACTTAGCATAAAGCTTGACCCAATGTTTGGAATTATTTTGGTGATGATGATGAAGGTAATGATAATGGTGATGACGGACTTTGCCTGATATCCATAACCACCAAAGGCAAAGGCTTCTTTTACCCTGCAGGTATCCCACAAGCATCTTTCTACAATTCTCCCATTTTAAAATCCTGCATGTTAGGGTGTAAAGTCTGACTCCTACTGAAAAGTGAGAAAATCCCTCATTATAAGCTTCACAAGCGAAAGTTAAAAACAACCTTGCCAGTAGGACACAGAAAAGGCTCCACAGAGAATCCCACACCCTCTGTTCCCCAAATAGAAGCTCCATCCAGGTTGGAGGGCTGGCCCCAGGTCAGCAGTCAAGAGGGTACCTAGTGGCTGTGTTACCAAGTCCAAGCTTGCTCTGCTTGCCACACAACAGGACAATGAATCTGAGACAAGGAGTCGAAGCAAGTAATAGGACTTTATTCAGAAAGCCTTCTGACCAAGAAGATGGCAGACTAATATCTCAAAATAACCATCTTACCTGGGTCTGGATGCCAGGTTCTTTTGTAAATCAGAGACAGACTCAATGGACGTGAGTCTGAGTGAACTCCGGGAGTTGGTGATGGACAGGGAGGCCTGGCGTACTGTGATTCATGGGGTCGCAAAGAGTCGGACACGACTGCGCGACTGAACTGAACTGAACTGAACTGAGGAAGCAAAGTAAAAGGCCATTTAATCTTGCAAATGTCTCCCAGAATGGCAAGCCTCAGACAGGTGTATGTGTTCATTTCTTCCTTCCTGCCATCTACAGGGTTCTGAACAAAGGCACTCTGACAGTCAGGCAGAGGGGCAGGATTCTCTGAGGCCGGCCATTATGTATGACTATAATAACAAAAGCAACAGAAAGCAAGCCAAACAGTTACAATATGGAGTCAGAGGTGATTTCTCCTTGCAACAGCTGTACTGGTTTTCTGTGTATGTGCGTGTTCAGTTGTGTCTGACTGTTTGCAACCCCATGGACTGTCCCACCAGACTCCTCCGTCCATGGGATTTTCCAGGTAAGAATACTGGACTGGGTTACCATTTCCTCCTCCAGGGGATCTTCCCTTCTCAGGGATTGAACCCTCATCTCTTTCATCTCCTGCATTGGAAGGTGGGTTCTTTACCAGCTGAGCCAAGCTTGTTAAAAAAAAAAAAAAAGTAAATAAGCTAAAATAGTAGGTTGATCCTTTGGCTTTTTTCTTGCAAAAAAAAAAAAAAAAAATTTGTTTTAGTCCAAATAATGAGAGTCAGTAGCCAGCTCTAATCTTTCCTAGTTTTAAATGAGCAGTCATGAAAAGCAAATACTGTATCACATTGAACTTAAATTTTGAGTTTAATATATATCTCACACACTTCTTCTTTCATGTGCAATGCAGCAATGCATGATTTCACTGTGATCTGAATGTTTACTAACTTTGAGTCTGAAGTCTAGTATCTTAATCTGTTATTTTTATGTCAAACATATTTAAGGATCAAATAAAACAAATCACTTATGGAAGCCTTGTTCTCTCTCTGCTCTTTTTCCTGTCTCCTCTGATTTCCTAGACAGCCTTTGTCAGTTTGTACTAAAACGATTGTCTCAAAGGCTGTCTGCATAATTCAAATAAAGCAAATTGCAGACAGGTTTTTACCAATTAGCTGTGTGACTACAAGCTAGTTACCTGAACTTCCTCAACTCTTGGCTTCTTAATCTGTAAAATGGGCATAATTAGAACTACTCAATTCCCAGGTCTTGGTAAGGTATCAGAAATGTGATATAAATGTAATTTGTGTAACATACATGTGTAAGCCAAGGCTGTAAATTGACTTGGGATAAATACCTAGAAGCTATATTTTTGGTCCAAAGGACATGTATATGATTAAGATTTTTGATATACATTAGCAAATTATTTGCCAAAAACCTTGAAGTAAGTATGTGACTATATGAGAATGTCTGTTTTTTCTCCCAAATCAATGCCAAATTTTATTAAATAATTTAAGCAATTAGCATGTTGTGTGGTTTTATCAAGCATGATTGATAAAAACCAATATCCATAGTCCAAACTCCCAGTGAAAAGTCATCTCACATGAATAATGGTTCTATTATCAGAGATGGAGAGCCTAGACTCCTTCACAGAATAGATCGATTATGTCTAGCCAAGTTTGCCCTCAGCAAATAAGAGAGAAATCTGTATTAGTCCATGTACATTGTAGCAACAAATGTCAAGATTTGAACTGCCCCAGGCAAAACATCTCTGCCCACCCACCAAGGAGAGCTGATTCTTTGAAAACTAGCTCATCAGAATCTTATTAAAATGGATATAGAGGTAGTTCATATGCTGTGAAGACCAGTCTAAAAGCCAGATCTACCATTAAACTTCTAGAAATCTTTAAGAAGCTTGTTAACTTATCTGGAACTCAAGAGTCCAACTAAATAATTTCCCAGCCCTTCCAGATTCTGACAATATCTAAATCTATAGTTTGAGTTTTAATTATTCTCCTAAGAGTACTAAACTCTAGGTCATATCTCACATAGGATTGTAATTCATTCAACCCAATAGTCTGTCTGAAGCAGGTACCAAAAGATGCTTTTAGGATGCTTTATACATTTATTCCTTTATATATTATTTATTCTCCTTAAATAATTTTCAGTAATAATAAATTAAAATGTTGGAAATTAGGCAAAATTAGAATAAAAAACAAGAGCTGAGGATAGAGCAGGTAGAAAAAAAGATACTTAGCCTAAAGATAACCACTACAGTAGAATGCTCAATTTAGCCAAGAGCTTCCTGGCAAAGTAAGGCAGAAAGAACAATGCAATCAACTTCAATAGATCTATGTCTCAAAATATGACCAGAGGAGTCATAACTATTCATTAGAAAAAAAATGTGATTATAGCTTTGCTCCTTTGCACTGGACATTGACAAAGATCTTTATTTGTTCAGTTCAGTTCAGTCATTCAGTCGTGTCCGACTCTTTGCAATCCCATGAACCACAGCACTCCAGGCCTCCCTGTCCATCACCAACTCCCGGAGTTCACCCAAACCCATGTCCATTGAGTCGGTGATGCCATCCAACCATCTCATCCTCTGTCGTCCCCTTCTCCTCCTGCCCTCAATCTTTCCAGCATCAGGGTCTTTTCGAATGAATCAGCTCTTCGCATCAGGTGGCCAAAGTATTGGAGTTTCAACTTTAACATCAGTCCTTCCAATGAACACCCAGGACTGACCTCCTTTAGGATGGACTGGTTGGACCTCCTTTCAGTCCAAGGGACTCTCAAGAGTCTTCTCCAGCACCACAGTTCAAAAGCATCGATTCTTTGGTGCTCAGCTTTCTTTATAGTCCAACTCTGACATCCATACATGACCACAGGAAAAACCATAGCCTTGACTAGATGGACCTTTGTGGACAAAGTAATGTCTCTCTTTTTAATATGCTGTCTAGGTTGATCATAACTTTCCTTCCAAGGAGTAAGCATCTTTTAATTTCATGGCTGCAATCACCATCTGCAGTAATTTTGGAGCCCTAAAAAATAAAGTCAGCCACTGTTTCCACTGTTTCCCCATCTATTTCCCATGAAGTGATAGGACCGGATGCCATGATCTTAGTTTTCTGAATGTTGAACTTTAAGCCAACTTTTTCACTCTCCTCTTTCACTTTCATCAAGAGGTTCTTTAGTTCTTCTTCACTTTCTGCCATAAGGGTGGTGTCATCTGCATATCCGAGATTATTGATATTTCTCCTAGCAATCTTGATTCTGGCCTGTGCTTCCTCCAGCCCAGCATTTCTCATGATGTACCCTGTATATAAGTTAAATAAGCAGGGTGACAATATACAGCCTTGACATACTCCTTTTCCTATTTGGAACCAGTCTGTTTTTCCATGTCCAGTTCTAACTGTTGCTTCCTGACCTGCATACAGATTTCTCAAGAGGCAGGTCAGGTGGCCTGGTATTCCCATCTCTTTCAGAATTTTCCACAGTTGATTGTGATCCACACAGTCAAAGGCTTTGGCATAGTCAATAAAGCAGAAATAGATGTTTTTCTGGACTCTTGCTTTTTTGATGATCCAGCAGATGTTGGCAATTTGATCTCTGGTTCCTCTGCCTTTTCTAAAACCAGCTTGAACATCTGGAAGTTCACGGTTCACATATTGCTGAAGTCTGGCTTGGAGAATTTTGAGCATTACTTTACTAGCGTGTGAGATGAGTGCAATTGTGCTGTAGTTTGAGCATTCTTTGGCATTGCCTTTCTTTGGGACTGGAATGAAAACTGACCTTTTCCAGTCGTGTGGCCACTGTGGAGTTTTCCAAACTTGCTGGCATATTGAGTACAGCACTTTCACAGCATCATCTTTCAGGATTTGAAATAGCTTAACTGGAATTCCATCACCTCCACTAGCTTTGTTCATAATGATGCTTCCTAAGGCCCACTTGACTTCACATTCAGGATGTCTGGCTCTAGGTGAGTGATCACACCATTGTGATTATCTGGGTCATGAAGATCTTTTTTGTACAGTTCTTCTGTATATTCTTGCCACTTCTTCTTAATATCTTCTGCTTCTGTTAGGTCCATACCATTTCTGTCCTTTATTGAGCCCATCTTCATATGAAATGTTCCCTTGGTATCTCTAATTCTCTTGTTGCATCATTGGAAACACACACACACACACACACTTTGATATTATATCAAATACTTTTAAGTTTTAGGATTTCCTTCAAATATCCCTTGATTTCTTGATTACCCAAAATATTAATGTAAATGTGGTAGATGGCACCATCAAAACTTTAATAGCTCTTTATGTTCTTAATATATGTCACCTTTTAGAGTAACTATCTTTACCTGTATTGTCTAATATAGCAGCCACTACTCACATGAGCCTATTAAACATTTGCAATCTGACTATGCAAACTGAGATGTGCTCAAGTATACAGCAGACCTGTGCTAAGTCTCTCAGTCCTGTCCGGTTCTTTGTGACCCCACGGATTGGAGCCCACCAGGTTCCTCTAGCCATGGGATTTTCCAGGCAAGGATACTGGAGTGGGTTGCCATTTCCTTTTCCAGGGGATCTTCCTGAGCCAGGGATTGAACCCTCATCTCTTGCATCTCCCGCACTGGCAGGCAGACATTCTTTAGCACTGAGCCACCTAGGAAGCCCACACAATACACACTGGACTTCAAAGACTAAGAAAGTACAGACAAACCTCAGAGAGATTACAGGCTCTGTTCTGGACCAGCACAATAAAGGCGATATTGCAAGTGAGTTATATGAGTTTTTTGGCTTCCCAGTGCATCTAAAAGTTATATACACACTATACCATAGTCTAGTAAGTGTGTAATAGCATTACGCCTAAAAAACCAATGTACATACCTTAATTAAAAAGAAATTTGGGGACTTTCCTGGCAGTTCAGTCTTTAAGACTTTGCCTTCCAAGGCAGAGGGAAGATTCCTCATCAGGAAGCTAAGATCCACATGCCTCACAGCCAAAAAAAAAAACCAAAACATAAAAAAAAAAAGCAATATGTTAACAAATCCAATAAAGCCTTTAACAGTGGTTCACATAAAATAATCTTTAAAATTTTTAATTAAAAAAATAAAAATAACTTTATTGCTAAAAAATGTTAAGCATTATCTGAGACTTCAGCAAGTCCTAGCAGTAATATCAAAGATCACTGATCACCAGATCATCATAACAAATACAAGAATAATGAAACCGCTTGAAATATTGTGAGGATTACCAAATTGTGACACAGAGATATGAAGGGAGCAAATGGTGTTGGGGAAAAAAATGGCGCCAATAGACTTGCTCAATGCAAGGTTGCCACAGACCTTTCATTTGCTAAAACATGTAGTATCTGCAAAGTACAATAGAAAGAGATGCAATAAAATGAGGCATGCCTCCAAAAAGAAATGCAAAATATTTCACTACTAAATTTTATATTGATCAGATGTTGAGTGATAATATTCAATTATATTGAGTTAAATAATAAAACATATCATTAAACTATTAAAATTTATTTCGATAGATTTTTACTTTTTCAAAAGTGATTATTGGAAATTCAAAATAACATACTTGGCATGCATTTGTGGCTCATATTATATTTCTGTTGGGCAGCATTCATATATAATAGCAATAGTAACGAAAATCATAGGGTTTTTTGAGCAGCAGGCAGGTGCAGACAGTGTGTGGCTGCTGTAGATACATCATCTCACTCAGCTTGTAATGGCAGCTCATGTCACCATGAGACGGAGAGGTTATCCTTGGCCCAGTATTGAAAAACTGTTGTTCAGTTGTTCAGTCATATCTGATTCTTTGTAGACTGCAGCATACGAGGTTTTCCTGTCCTTCCCCATTTCCCAGAACTTGCTGGAAAAAAGAAAGCATTTTTTTTTAATACAAGTATGCGACAACTGCATAAACCAATTTCCCTAAAACAACACGTCTCATAAAGTGCTGAGTCTTCGCGGCTTGTTGATCAACCATTCATTTGTCACCATAATCATATTAATCAATGTTGCTAAGGGATCAGAGAACTGAGTTCAAATATGAAGATTGGGGTTTCAATCCTGTCTCAGCTACTACCTCAGTTTTCCCCCTAGGGTCTCACTTTCCCTTCTTGAACTAGATGAGCTAGTTCATCTAAAACTTACTGTATGTGTTTTTGTTTGTTTGTTTTAGTCATTCAGTCGTGTCCAACTCTTTGCAACCCCATGGACTGTAGCCCACCAGACTCCTATGTCCATGATATTTTCCAGGCATGACTACTGGAGTGGATTGTCATTTCCTTCTCCAGGAGATCTTCCCTGCCCAGGGACTGAACCCTTGTCTTTTGCTTCTCCTGCACTGGCGGGTAGATTCTTTACTGCTGAGCCACCTGGGAAGCTCAACAGCATCTGCTTTTATTGTCACCATTTACTAGCAATTCTGAACAATGTCAGTAAGAAAATGCACATTCCCCCAAATTATTTGCTGTTCCAAGTTCCCAACAATCACTGTTACTACTGATGAGTTTTACTAATGTGTCTGTAGGCTTCAAATTGGTACATGTTTGTTGTTCATTAATAAAATGGGAGTTGATTGAAAGAGCTCCCCTGACATGGATAAACCCAGTAACACATATTGCTTTCAAGAGTAAATTTTCCTAGGATTTAGAACTGTTTGTGCTTACTATGGGTGCAAATATAGTTGACATATCCAACCCTGTGGATATAGTGCATATTTCTATATTTAACCTACAGGTGAGAAATAAACAGTGATGATACAGTGATGGTAAAGATGAAGAAAGAACTAGAGTCACTTCAATTCTGTCATTCCATGTGCCTTTAAAGTGTTTATTTCAATTTAAAGGTGAAATAGAAAGTGAATTCAAGGTATAAAATTTTAAGATGTGAAATACAAATTTTGACTCTTACATGAAACATATTCATCCCTTTCATTGATTATTACTGAAAATAATTCTGCCTTGTAAATGGAGACATCAAAAACAGATCTGCTTCGGGAATCAACCAGGCACATTTGTCGCTTCAGTCTCTGGATTTCAAAGGGCAAGCAACCTCATGTAAAAATGCAGGTTTTATGATTATAGTAACTCTCATTCTTCATATTTCTAAGCTTGGGCCGCTCAGTGCGCCTGAAATTCTGCGACCAAATGAAACGGGAAAAATTAAACAAAATTAGTTGATACCAGGTCCCTCCATCACCTTCGTTTTATTCTGATGCATCTTCATTGGATGCATCAGAAATGTGGCTGCCCGACCACAGGGTAGAGTCAACGTTCCTTTGTAGCTCTGAGCCTGAGTCCTCCCCAGCTTCCTTTTACTCTGGTAAACTCTGGCAATTTTCCTCAGGATGTGCCACAATCTGTTTTGCATGCCTGCTCCTCCCTCCACCTGGAGAGCCTTCTCTTGTCTCTCTTCCTCTCTGGCCACTTTGTCTGATGAGAAGATCACTCCTTATCCTTTAGGGTAACATTTCCTCATCATGATAGTGCCCCCTGAAAAAACTCTCCTGACAACTCTGGGCAAAACTAATGCTTGTTAGGTCAGTGAACACTTACTATAATCTCCTGATAGCTAATTTCCATGCCTGCTTCCCCTTCTCCCACTTCAGAAATGGCCTCTAAAGTTCAAGAATAGCTTTCTCTACATTCTCATACCTACAAGACCCCAAATAAAGCCCATCCCTTAGTATGAACTCAATAAACATTTAGCTCACAAATGTATGACTGGGGTCCAGCATTGTCCAGTTGCTTAGCTTGGTGCCCAAAGGAAGAGTATAGTGACACTGCAAACAAGAGGGAAAATTATCCAAGCCTCGGTTTCCTAGAAAACAGTCTGAGGAGAATCTTAGCTGCTATTTTTCACAGGGGTGTACGGCTGGTGCACAGGAGAGGGGAGCAAAAGGGAAGAGAGAAGGAAGCAAGGAAAACAAATACGAGATGCATGCTACTAAACTGATCAAAGTTTCAAGGGAAATATGAAATGGGCTTTACTAAACTGACCCAAGTTTCAGGGGACTCTAAAGGGAGAGGGTGATCAGTCACAAGGGTGTCCCTGGAAAAGCCAAGTTGGGCTGTGTCAGAGAGAAGCACTAGCAATGTATCTGCCCATCCTTCCTGTCTCCTGTCTCTCACTGGTCCAAGCTCACCCCCTGGGGTGTCAATTCCATCATCGTACTTGGCTATTGTACCTGGCTTTTCCCGCCCGAGCCTTGGGAAGCCAGAGCCTCTTGGATCTGTAGGGTCAAACCTAAGCTGTTGTTCCCTCAGTCCTCACCAATGAGGGTCCTCGGAGGCTCGGCTGAAGCCTGGCTCTTGTACCCAGAGGAAGCAGTGATAAGACTCGGTGATGGAGGCAGCGGACAGGCTTGGCTAGTACAGGACTTGGAGAAGACAGTCAGGAAAAGGGAAAATGACAGAAAGTACCAAGAAGTTCACCAGAAGTAGATACACTGAATCCACTAAAAAACAATTAATAATAAACAGCAGCTGAGATATATTGTACTGAACATTCACACTGGACTTGATTCAATTCCATATAGTAGTCTGAAGGTACATGGTGAGCCAAAACAAAAGTAAGAAATACAGTCTTCAGAGGGTGTAAACTGTCTGGCAGAAAAAAGACATTAATCAAATAACTGCCAAGGAAATGAAAAATGGCAAATATGAAAAGCACAACCAAGAATAAGTTATCCCGTCTTCTCAGAGCCTGTGGGAAGAGTTGTTGACCAAATCAGGGGTTTGGGGAGAGATTTTCTAAGGATATAACAAGGAAGTGAGATACTAAGGATGAAAATATGTGACTGAGGTGACGAGAGGGATCAGGAAAACACAGAGGGGTGATGTGGGCAAAAGCAGTGAGGACCAGGTATATTTAGAGAATGTGATCAAAGATAATGCTTGGGGCCAGCTGAAGGAGGAGAGACAGACAGAAGCTGGGTCAAGGGAGGTCCTGAAGTCCATTCTGGGGGTTTCTGTCCTAACCATATGGGCCACAGGAAGACAAATGCCGGAGGGGTTTAGTGGATGTGCAAATGTTTATGCTGACAGTGAAGAAGGAATAAACAAAAGAGATAAAAGGATGAAGGGAGATTATTACTGTTTGGGGGCTTCCCTGGTAGTCCAGGGGTTAAGACTTCTCACTTTCAATGCAGGGCGTGAGTTCCAGCCTTGGTTAGGGAACTAGGACCCTGCATGCCACATGGCATGGCTAGAAAAAGAAAACACTATCATAGCTTGGACAGAGGAAATGACGATAGAATTGAAAGAAAAAGTAGAACGACTTGCGAGATGGTTGAATGTGACAGACATCTTGCAATAGCCAATGAGACAAAGCTGAAGAATTTACACCTAGAGTTGTGGGCCTGAAAACTGTGGGTTATACATGGCTTGGATTATTTTTGAATTATTTTTCTTCTAAATATATCACTTTACACTTTCCTGATGATGGACCTTTTTGTACACTCTTCTGAAACCTAATGGAGCACTTTTTTCTCTCAGCCAGATATCCCACTGTCCAAGAGTAAAGCAACATCTATAAATGGAAGATTTATTCTTTCTCTCCCCTTCCTGTAGTCTTCAGCACTCTATTAAGATGAACGCTTGTGTGGATTTCTGGGATCATGCATTCATGCTTGCTCAATTGCTCTGTCGTATGCAACTCTTTGCGATGCTACGGGCTGTAGCCTGCCAGGCTCCTCTGTCCTTGGGATTATCCCAGCAAGAATACCAGGGTGGATTGCCAATTCCTACTCCAGGGGATCTTCTTGACCCAGGGCTTGAAACTGCATCTCCTGCGGCTCTTGCATTGCAGGCATATTCTTTACTACTGAGCCACCTGGGGAGCCTTCTGTGATTATATTTTAAAAAAAAATAAAAATAAAATGAGAAGCACATTAACGTTAACAGCATCATCCCAGCTTTTCTAGTTTGGATAGAGACCATCATCTATTTTCTTGAGAAACTTTGCCCAACTCTGCAAAGCACCGGACGGGACGCAAAAGAGACGGACATTTACAGCTTGAATGAATGAAGGCAAGACTCTTAATCTCAAGGCTCCTTGTGCTCATCTTTACAAAGAAATCTGCTTTAGTCACCAGGTTGTTGTATAAGCCAGCGAGAAGTCCCTTTTCTGAGAGTGAATCACTTCCAACTAGGATCATTATCCAGACCACAATAAGGAATTGTAAAAGGTCTGCTCATGCTGTGGAGTGTAGGACATTTTTTTCCCACTACAACAGGAAACATGATACTATTTTTTAGTGCAGTAATGCTGGTAGCAGAAGAAAATTCATTTAACTTTCTTATAAAGTACTATTATGATAAGAAAAGATAAAATGAAAGAAGTATTGTGGATGGTATTAAATATTAAACTCATATGAAACAACTGCATAAAATCCCATCAAAATTCTAATAGGCAACTTGAACTTGCTTCTCTGGTGATAATTTTTATTTCATAGTGGATTTTATGCTTCAGCTGGCCACACACAAATTCTGATGGATACTTTTTAATGAGGCTCTTTTCAAAGTTTTAATAGTTACCACAACTAAAAACCAACTTGTACGAGTAGGTGTTAATAAAATGTAACACCATTTCACAACCATTCAAAATTTGCAACAGCTGAAATGAAATGTACAGAATCCAAAAGATCTTTCTCTTCTCTTACTGACAAAATATGGAGGAAATTTCCCTCACTGATGTGAATGGATGGCAAATGCAATCAAACGTTTTCACATGAAGTATCTCAAAACAACACACGAGTTCTCTTTGGAGAACATACATGAATGGTGAAGGCAATTACCTTCTACAGCTGGTTTGGACTGAAAGAGCATTAAAAAAAACTATCACTAAAAGAACACATCAACAACAAATTAAACAGCAATATCCAGTATTTGTGAAAACAGAGTCTCTGGGCTGGTCCCTGAAGCTGTGCTTTCCAGGCTTTGCAGCAATGACTTGTTAGCTTTTCCTCTTATGTGGGCGGCAGGCTGTGTTTCTGGGGCACCAGAAACCTGAACTTCCCCTTCAGCTCTGCCAAAGTCTGGTCCAAAAAGGCAGAAAAGTGCTCCCCTGGCCATGTTTCATATTAACAGAACAAGAAGATCAGATGCTGCTTATTCAGGTTGGTGTCTGCAACGGCGCCCTTGATCTCAGTCCTTCTTTGTCCAAAAGCTCCCACGAGTCTGTGAAGCCAATTGGACCCTGGATCCTGGCAGCCATGGAGATGAATATGACAAAGGTACCCCAGAAACCCACTCCACTGAAACCAGGTGAGTTAAAGGAACCTCTTCTACCGTGCGGATGAGGAGGACAAGAGTGTGTGCTTATTGTTGTTGTTATTAAGTCTTGTCCGACTTTGTGACCCCACAGACTATAGCCCATCAGGCTCCTCTGTCCATGAGGTCCTCCAGCAAGAATACTGGAGTGGGTTGCCATTTTTAAACCTATCCTTAGCACATCAGGTGTGCTGGCATCCCTAAGGGATGGTAATGGATTCAAATAAACACACCCTAGTCTTACAGTGTGTCTTATGGTCTTATCTGTTATGCAGCAGAATACAGCTCCATCTTCTGAGCCCATCTAAAATGTGGGCATTTTAATTACTGAGGACAAAACCGAGCTTAAATCTAAAGTAAATATGAGTCAGCAGAGCATTATACATGGAGGTTGAAAATAATGACTAAAGGTGCAATTCCATCCAAACAACACCTCAGAAGCAAATTAGTGAAAATAAAACTCCTTCATATTCTGTCGCTCTTGTCAGGTAGTAAAGAAATCAACATAACTCAGCTGGGGGCTTTGGTTTGGTTAAGGAATCACTGAGTGGAAATCATGCTTCATTGCAAATCCCATCAGTAATGGCCCTTCAAAGTGGCTAAATTAGTTCTCTAAAGGAAAGAAACCTCATCTATTTCCTTTTTTATTTTTAATTTTCTGCACAGGAAAAACACTTTAAAAGAGAACTCAGAAGAATTTTAATTCCCAATAACTTCTCAATTATCTCACATGTGGCCTTAGAAATGTCACTCAAAATCTGTGATGACTCAGTTTTCCATCTCTTGACCGAAGACATGAGCTGAAACTTTATGTGAGACCACATATTGCTAAAATTCTGGAATTTTATTTTGTTTCCTCACATCGCTTCATTGATTAGGACTGTTTTACTCAGGAACTGTGTGTTTTCCCAAATATAAAATGTTATCCAGATTATCAGAGAAAGTAAAGAAAATAAAATAACGATGTAAAAAGATGCAAGCTTTAGGTAATAAAATCAGGGATGTTGTATCATTTATTGAATCCCAGGGATGGTTTAACACATATTCAGTACTCAGTAGATATTTGATAAAGTCAAAGGATCCCTGCTAAATGCATAATTTTTCTTGATTGTTTTTGGAAGAATTTTCTTTCTTCTTTGCTTGAACTCCTCGGTACTAAAGCAGGGTGACATATAGGAATCACCCATAGATTTTTTTTTCTTGGTTCATGGCAGCTTCACACTAACCCTCAGCATAGTGCACAGGGCTATCTTCCCAGGCTGTGACCTTGAAGCTGTGATTTAATGGGCCATTCACCCCTTTCAGAAACATGGGCTAGGCATTTACCTGGAGTCAGGTACTTATGTTCGAGGCAAGAAATATTCCCTGGTGGCTCAGATGGCAAAGAATCTGCCTACAATGGAGGAGACCAGGGTTTGATCCATGAGTCAGGAAGATCCCCTAGAGAAGGGAATGGCGACCCACTCCAGTATTCTTGTCTGGAGAATTCCATGGACAGAGGAACCTGGCAGGCTATAGTCCATAGGGGTCACAAAGAGTTGGACATGACTGAGTGACTTATACACAATACACAAAATGAATAAGTTGCTTCATAGAGTTTATAGTCTAAAGTTTTCATAGAGTTTATAGTCTAAAGGACAAAAACAAGGAGAAAACATTTAATTAGGTAACAAAGAAAATTTTCAGTAGTAGTAAGTGTTATGAAGAAAAAATATAAGTAGAGTAAGAGGAATGCAAGAAGTTGGAGTCAGTGGGTATTTCAGACAGCACGCCACTCAAGAGACACTTTAGCAGAGGTCATATGGTAAAATAAAGGAAGTCAATGGAAGATCTGGGGACCCAGAGACCAGCCAGAGGGGAGGCAAGCACAAACCCTAACACATAAAGATAACTTGGAGATTTGTGGCCATAGTCACCTGTGCAAGTGGGAAAGTGAGATGAAAGTTGAAAAGTTCAGAGAAAACTATTCAAGTCTCAACTAGTCACTTACTAGTTGTATGGGATCAAAACATCTCATTTACTCTCAAGAACTTATTTATCTTCTAACTGCAAGTTTGTAGTGCTTGGCATGGTGATTATAGTCAACAATACTGTATTATATACTTCAAAGTTGCTAAGAGACTAGATCTTAAATGTCTTCACCACAAAGAAAGAAACAATAATTATGGGATTTGATAGGGGTGTTAGCTAATGCTAGGGTAGCCATCACAGTGCAATATACAAGTAAACTCAATCAATACGTTGTACACCTTAAATCTACACAATGTTCAATGTCAAGCGTATCACAAATAAATAAATAAAAGATTCTGAAAGTGAAAGATGAAAAGAAAAATCTTGTTTGACTTCTTCAAACCTGAGTTTATCACTGGGCATTAGTGGTGATAATATTTGCCTCGTGGACTTGCTGTGAGACAGTCTAATGGGTACCATCTTGAGTGTGTGTTAAGTCACTTCAGTCGTGTCCAACTATGTGACCCTGTGGACTGCAGCCCTCCAGGCTTCCCTGTTCTTGGGATTCTCCAAGCAAGAATAATGGAGTGGATTGCCATGCCCTCCTCCAGGGGATCTTCCTGACCCAGGAATGGAAGCTGCATCTCTTGTCTCCTGCATTGGCAGGAGATTCTTTACCACTGGCGCCACCTGGGAAGTCCAGGTACCATCCTATGTTTTGTCAAATGGAAGTCAAACTCCCTGACACAGCACTCCAGGTGGTTTTGACCTTGGGTCTGACTGCCTCGGTAGCTTCATTTCAGCCTATTTCTCCTCATTCACTCTTGACCCAAATGCAGTGTGTCCTTGCACTTCCCTGAAATTGATTTTCCTTTTGTTCATGGCTCCCTCTACCTAAAATGCCCTCTACTTCCTTGTCTTAGCTTACTTTTTACTTACTTACCAAACCTGGCTTAAGCGATTCTTCTTGGCCCTCCAACAATACACTGAGCACTGCTGACCTGCAGTCACTGTTTTGTCTCTCCCTCTCTGCTCTAGACACCTTAAGAAGACAAACATATTTGCACATCACAGTCCCACATAACCTGGAACAAATAGGTGTTCAGTGAGTTTTATGGGATAATCTCTATGTCAGCTGGGGTCGACTTAATGCTAAAATATCTCAACCCACCCAGCTCCTGCTGTGAAGTTCAAATTCCTGCTATTAGTCACGTTAGGCTGGGTTATTCCATAATAACAAACATTCCTAAATCTCAATGGCCGAACACAAATAAGAATTATCTCTTACTCATGTAATATGTTCAACCTGGGTCAGCAGGGAAATCTGCTCATTAAAGCTCCTGGAATTCAAGAGGACCGAGGCTACTTCTAAACATTGATTTCCTTGGTCATCACTGCAAAGAGAAGTGAACTCTTGCTTGTCTGAAAGTATTTGGTTAGAAGATTCTTAAATGCCCATTTTCTGATTTTTCCTAAAGTGCTTGGCTTCCAGTTTGACTAGAATTTCCGTGAAAGCAGCTCCTTTGAATATATTTCAAGAGCTAAGTGGGATGTGGAAAAAATCCTGCACATGTGCTCACACATGTGCACACAGGCAACACACGTGTATATGGAAGGACACAAAGCAATCAACAACAGTTTCTGAAATGTCACAGAGCCTAAATCCTGTAGTCACCAGTGTTACCCACCAGGTTTCAGTATAGAAGTGATTCGCCTGGTGTTCAGCTATCTTGACTATTACATTGCCTTAGAATTGGGAGTCAGGGCCATATATCCATGTAGGAGGCTCTGCACTTCCACCTAAAATAAAATCAAATTCCACCAGTAAATGTGATATTGGGCAAGTCACTTAACTTTCCTGAAACTCAATTTTGAAATTCTAGTAATCAAAAGCATTAAGATCATGATAATAATAGCAGCAATAGCTGACATCCATTGGGTATCTATCCACATGTACTGTCTTATTAATTCCCACTCTCTCACACACACACACACACACACACACACATCTATTAGCTAGAGCTATTATCCTATTTTGCAAAAAAGGCAACCAAAGTGCAGAGAAGAGAAATTAAATAATGTACCTAGAGCTGCAATTAAGCCAAATCAAACTCAAGTTGAACTCCACAGCTAGGGCTCTTAATCCCAATGTTATACATCAATGGAAGAGGACAAGGGTGCCAAAAATCAAATGCTTGAGTGCATTAGGTGGGAATATGCTTATGGAAAGTTAGTAGTAAGATGTAACAAGGAATTCTCCCAGATTATTATAAACCCCTGAAGACAGGAATTGTGTTGCATTCATCTGAGTGTTTCTTGGCATACAGTAGACATTTAATAAATGTTTGATGTATTCAGTAAACATCAATTCAGGTGACTCACTTGCCATATCCCAGTAGCTACATGGGATACTATGGGACTATGTCTACCTGATCAAAGATGGTACTGTTGATGTAGAAACACTTGAGTAGGCTGTCAGTCAATCATTTCTCTTTTCTGGGAATGGGAAAGCTGAAAGGAAGATTCCAGGGACTGAGGGACTATTGGAACTGAGTTACATCAATGACTGAAACAGAGAAGAAAGAGCAATAAAACATGTTGCTGAAGTCCTCAAAGATAGCCCAGGTTTTATCCTTGCCAAGTTCCCCTGTTCATCTCTTCCTTTTACACTGTGAACTTTTCAGGTTCCCACCATGAAATCCCATCCTTTCTACTTTTATTGGCTTAAACTAGCTGCAGACTTTTTCTATACTTTGCAGCAAAAAGAACCACAACTAATGAAATTCATCAATATTTGTATGGAAAGTTGTTATGGACCAAAAGTTTGTGTTCCTCCAAGATTTATATGCTGAGTCCCTAACCTCCGATATACTGGTATTTGTAGATAGTACCTTTGAGACCCAATTAGGCTATAAAGATAGAGTCTTCACGAATGGGATTAGTGCCTTTGTAAAAAGAGACGAGTGCTTTTAAAGTACATTTGACAAGAGGAGGAGACACAGAGAGAGGCAGATGAAGTAAGGGAAGGAAAGAAAAGAGAGAAAGAAGGAAAAGGAGAGAAGGAGGAAAGTAGGAGATGGAGGAAAAATAAATAGGTTTCAAAAACAAAAGAAGGAGTGGGGAGGGAAGAAAAAGAAAAAAGAGAGCTAGGAGAAAGGAGAGAGAAAAGAAAGGAGAGAAAAAGAAGGAGAAGGAAGGAAAACTGAGCAGGAGCGGGGAAGAGATGAGTCTTTCTCCAAAAGATGAAGTCTGGAAAGAAACTTCTGGTAACCTCTGACCTGTCTGGTAATAGCCTCTGACCTGTCTCTGGAGGCTCACCTCTACACCAGAACTCTACAATGTCCCCTTTGTAATTTTAAGATATGTTTTTTGATACCTGTTATGATATTATCATCCCTAATATGCAGATAAAAAGCAGTAAAGAGGAGAGAAGCTACGTTACTTGATCAAGGGCACAGGGCTGCCTAGGGGAAGTCAGGAAGTGAAGCCAGATTTGACTCCAGACTGTGTGTGTTTCCCTCAGATGAGCTGTTGCTGTTGTTTAGCTGCTAAGTTGTGTTTGACTCTTTGGCAACCCCATGGACTGTACCCCTCCCAGGCTCCTCTCTGAATGGGATTTCCCAAGTAAGAATACTAGAGTGGGTTGTCATTTCCTCCTCTAGGGGATCTTCCCAACCCAGGGATTGAACCCATATCTTCTGCATTGGCAGGCAGATTCTTTACTGCTGAGACACCTGGTAAGTCCCTCAGATGAATTACTGGTCCTGTAATGAGTAGAGGGTGGTCCCAGTCCTTTAACCTCTTTGCGACTGACCTCACCTATAAAATAAAAAGATGTGAGTCTCTTCATTCCCTTCCAGTAAGTCAATGGCTTTATTATCACCACAACATACTGTATTTCTTGGAATATAACACTCCATTAACTCTTATCAGTTCAGTTCAGTCACTCAGTCCTGTCCAACTCTTTGTGACCCCATGAATCGCAGCACGCCAGGCCTCCCTGTCCATCACCAACTCCCAGAGTTCACACAGACTCACCTCCATCAAGTCAGTGATGCCATCCAGCCATCTC
>SJXQ01008885.1:51626-63603 GCA_006408695.1 Aepyceros melampus | reverse complement strand
GAGCCACAGTCAGCTCCTGGTCTTGTCTTTGTTGACTGTATAGAGCTTCTCCATCTTTGGCTGCAAAGAATATAATCAATCTGATTTTGGTGTTGACCATCTGGTGATGGCCATGTGTAGAATCTTCTCTTGTGGTGTTGGAAGAGGGTGTTTGCTATGACCAGTGCGTTCTCTTGGCAAAACTGTGTTAGTCTTTGCCCTGCTTCATTCTGTATTCCAAGGCCAAATTTGCCTGTTACCCCAGGTGTTTCTTGACTTCCTACTTTTGCATTCCAGTCCCCTATAATGAAAGTAAGTAAGTAAGTAAGTAAGTAAAGTCACTCAGTCGTGTCCGACTCTTTGTGACCCCATGGACTGCAGCCCACCAGGCTCCTCAGTCCATGAGATTCTCCAAGCAAGAATACTGGAGTGGGTTGCCATTTCCTTCTCCACCTATAATGAAAAGGACATCTTTTCTGGGTGTTAGTTCTAAAAGGTTTGTAGGTCTTCATAGCACCATTCAACTTCAGCTTCTTCAGCATTGCTGGTTGGGGCATAGACTTGGATAACCGTGATACTGAATGATTTGCCTTGGAAATGAACAGAGATAATTGTGAGTGTGGGCAGCTGCGACAGTGCACAGAGCATGGCCGAGAGGAGCTACCCCTCATCCGAGGTCAGGGTCGGCGGCCGGGAGGAACTACCCCGCGTCCGAGTCTGGGGTGGCGGCCGAGAGTGCCAGGCTGCAACAGCCCAGGAGCAGCCGAGAGGAGCTACCCCAGGCCCAAGGCCAGAGGCTGCGGCCTGGAGGAACTACTCCAAGTCCAAGAAGCGGTGGCTGCGTGGGCACAGGAGGGCCTAGAGGAGCTATTCCAGGTTCACGGTCAGGAGGGGCAGCAGTGAGGAGATACCCCTTGACCAAGGTAAGGAACAGTGGCTGTGTTTTGCTGGAGCAGTCGTGAAGAGATACCCTACGTCCAAGGTAAGAGAAACCCAAGTAAGACGGTAGATGTTGCAACAGGCATCAGAGGGCAGACACACTGAAACCATAATCACAGAAAACTAGTCAATCTAATCACACTGGGACCTCAGCCTTGTCTAACTCAATGAAACCAAGCCATACCCGTGGGGCAACCGAAGACGGGAGGTACGGTGGGGAGGTCTGACAGAATGTGGTCCACTGGAGAAGGGAATGGCAAACCACTTCAGTATTCTTGCCTTGAGAACCCCATGAACAGTATGAAAAGGCAAAATGATAGGATACCAAAAGAGAAACTCCCCAGGTCAGTAGGTGCCCAACATGCTACTGGAGATCAGTGGAAAAATAACTCCAGAAAGAATGAAGGGATGGAGCCAAAGCAAAAAGCCTTGTCTAACTCAATGAAACCAAGCCATACCCGTGGGGCAACCGAAGACGGGAGGTACGGTGGGGAGGTCTGACAGAATGTGGTCCACTGGAGAAGGGAATGGCAAACCACTTCAGTATTCTTGCCTTGAGAACCCCATGAACAGTATGAAAAGGCAAAATGATAGGATACCAAAAGAGAAACTCCCCAGGTCAGTAGGTGCCCAACATGCTACTGGAGATCAGTGGAAAAATAACTCCAGAAAGAATGAAGGGATGGAGCCAAAGCAAAAACAGTACCCAGCTGTGGATGTGACTGGTGATAGAAACAAGGTTTAATGATGTAAAGAGCAATATTGCATAGGAACCTGGAATGTTAGGTCCATGAATCAAGGCAAATTGGAAGTGGTCAAACAGGAGATGGCAAGAGTGAATGTCAACATTCTAGGAATCAGGGAACTAAAATGGACTGGAATGGGTGAATTTAACTCAGATGACCATTATATCTACTACTGTGGGCAGGAATCCCTCAGAAGAAATGGAGTAGCCATCATGGTCAACAAAAGAGTCTGAAATGCGGTACTTGGATTAACTCTTATACACTTCATTATTTCATGCAGCTCTAAAAAAGAAAAACAAATGCTGCTAATTAAACTATAAAGCAATGCTTTTTACCACTTAGAATTTTAAGTGCATACTTACTGAAAGAGCATTTAAACAGATAAATATAGATTTTAACAGATACCACACTTGTAGATATAGTATATATATATATATGAAAATATAACTGATATAAATATATATATATATTTATATATATATATAAAATATAACTGATATAATCGGGAACTATATTCCTAAAACTTTCAAAGTGGTACCATTCTGAATGGTTTTTCATCTCAGAGTCATCAGTGTTCTATGCCATCAAGAGCATTGTTATGGCATCATTTCATTTTTTAAAAGGATCTTCTATTGTCTCCTGGGTTTTCTTCCAAGCTGCTTATCTTCATTTCTCCAGCTTTAATTCAGGCACTCTCTGGATTTTATCAGATGTCAACAGAAGATTTTGTAGACTACTTCATGGAGATACAGCTTCAAAGGGTAGATTTGTGGTCCTTTGTCAGTTTGAGTGACAGTGAAGCCTGCTGTGTTGGGAGCCCCACTGAGGGCCATCTCTCCACTCCAAGTCATCCCAACATGAGGGAACTTTCAGATAAATTTGGGTGCAGTGGGGTCTTAGGCTCTGGGCACATGGAGAACTCATAACCAAATCCTCGCCTTCCAACCATCAGCCTCACCCCAGAGTTGAAGCCAAAGAGTGAAACTCTATTTGTGATGACCTCCTTCTGGGCTCCATAGCCACCATGTCTAGACACTTTTTATTGGTGAACTCCCTGGGGTTTGTAAGGAGTACACTCAAGTCTAATTAATTACTCTAATAGTGTGCACCGTCGTTAAAGAGTAAGCACAGCTTTAATGAAGACAAAAGGGCGCCAGATGTACCTTTCGATCGTAACCAGGGCCACGTTGTCTTGCCCGTCCCTGTTCTCTCCTCTCCTCTCCTGGCTGCTGCTGGTCCCCACTCATAGTCTCCTACCTCTCCAGATCTTTTCTCCTATGATATAGTGGTAAGCACAAGAACTTGAAAGCTTCCACTGATACTGAGTCCCATTCCTGAACCATATAGAGGAATCCCTGTGTAGGCTTGATGAGGCCTCAGTTTGCTCATCTGTACTATGGGGGGAACGGTGTCTACCTCACTGGGTCCTTGTGTGGATCTGATACAGTGAAGTGTGTGAAAGGGCTGGGTTCACAGTGAACAGGTGCCGCTTACTCTCCTTCCTTCTCTTCTTCTGTCCTCTCCCTTTTACATCTTGCTCTTTTCAAAACCTTTTCCACCTTCCGTCCCATGCTCCTCCCTCTTTCCCTTCATTCCTTCCTCCTTTCTTTCTTCCTTCTGTTATTCCCTTGCTCCCTCCTTTCCTCTCCTTTCCCAGACTTCCTCTTTTTACTCATCCTCACCTTCTCCCACCTGGTCATCACAGGCACAGGAGGTCTGAGACTTCTCTGGATGTCTGGCAAGGCCGGTGAATTTGTAAAAGACTGAAACACAGGAATAGCACTCGAAGTGGCAAAGCAGATAAAGGTGTCTGTTGTGTTATTACGACAAGTCTATCTTTCTCTCACTGTCTTGGTTAATGAGGGATACACAAAGAAACAAGAGATTGAGGAGGTCAGAACCAGAGAAAGGGGCAGTTTCTCCTAGCTAATGCCTCCTGTTTTGTACCTTGTATTTATTCAAGGTCACTGCAGAGAAACAGATATGACTAACTGTAGATTTGGAAAGTTTCAAATATTCGAGCACATGAGAATAGTTCTCAGTGACATATATGATCTTGACTGAACTGCAGCAAATCTAAATGGTTGTTGTTTGTTTGTTTCAGTTATTTATTCATTTATTTTTGAAAACCTACCATAGCTACCTGGGGAGCAATCTATTATCTGCCTGAATCATAATCCTAAGTGGTTTTCTCTTATCACGATGGTGGAGTCTGGAGGGGAGAAAGACTTTCATCTCTGATAAAAAAGAAGGTGATGAGGAGGGACTTCCCTGGCGGTCTAATGGCTAAGACTCCACCTCCCAGTGCAGGCATTCGACCCATGGTTAGGAAACTCGATCCCACATGCCGCAAACAAGAGCTGGTGCAGTCAAATAAATAAACTTTTTTCTTTAAAAAAAGAAAAGAAAGTACTGAGGAGAAACTCTGAGCATCACTCCTCCTTCTGCTTCTACCTTTCTATGTGGAATGGGAAACTGAATGCTTAGAGATGCTACAATCATCTTGTGGCCATAAGGAAAAAGCCAAAGGAATTCTAGAGAGTCGCATGAAGTCCCTTATATAATTAACTTCCTGAACCAAAGCAGCAAATCTCTACATTCCCGATTCTTGCCATGAAAGAAAAACTAACTCCTATTTGCTTAAGTTGTCTTTATTTGGGTTTTGCGATTATTTGTAGCCAAAAGCATTTCTCATTTGTAGAGGCATCTAACCTGGACCTAGAAAGCTGGGGAAACTTCTTGAAGAAGAGGACATCCATGCAAAGAGCAGAAGATGTGGAGAAAGAGAGCTCTAGGCAAAGGGAATAGTAAGTCCGTGGATTCAGAGAGAAGAGAGAGCTAGGTTCCTTGGGAAAGCTGACTCATCTGAGGGGTAGGGTGAAGTCTTCTGTATTGAGCATTTGCAGTGTATGATGCGCTATACCTACCAGGCGTTTATAGAAGTTCCCTTCAGCCCTCACAAAACCTGGTGAAGTTGTCATTTCCCTCCTCCATGTTATGAAAGTTCAAAAACACCAAGTAACCGAGCGAGATCACAGACCCGTCATCTTGTAAAGTCACAGCTCAAGAATGAGTCTTCCTAACTGCCACAGCACCTCATTTCAGTAAGCATGAAAGTGAAAGTCGCTCAGTCGTGTCCGACTCTTTGCAAACCCATGGACTATACAGTCCATGGGATTCTTCAGGCCAGAATACTGAAGAGGGTAGCCTTTCCCTTCTCCAGGGGATCTTCCCGACATAGGAATGGAACTGGGGTCTCCTGAATTGCAGGCGGATTCTATACCAACTGAGCTACGAAACATAGTATTTAATAATTCCAATAATGATCTGAGGGCTAGACCAATCTCTTCCAAATTTTTTTTACTTTAATTCACATTACAAAATCTATGTTAAATGGTACCCAGTACACATAGAGTATGTGAATATGTGTGTATGTAGCTTACGATGGCCAAATCTACTTGATTCCTAACTGTATCACGTGAGTTTAAATATCATGTTGGATAGTGGGAAATGCTGTACTGTACTAAATTTTGTTTTGTGAATTTCAGATAATGTCATGCCAAAAGTTGATAAGGTATTTTTCTGAGATTTTATCAATCTTTCTTCTGTTTTTAACATCAGAGAGGAAGAATTTGGATAAAAAAGAAAGCTTTTACAAAGAGTAGCAAGATATAATTATCCCTATGCTTGTGTTCTACTGTTTTACTAATTTGTTCTTTAAGTGCTAATTGTGACCCACCAAGTGGATTTCACACCCCACGGTTTGGTTGGAACCCACAGTGCAAAAAAAAACCCAAAAAACAAACAAACAAACAAACAAAAAAACTGATCAGGAGAAATGAGTCTCACCCATTTTGTAAATGTGAATTATTTTGAGATATTAATTTATGAGATTTGCTTTTGTGTAGTCCCTTTTCCCCTTTCCTTCATGCAAGCCTTCTACAAATTGCGTCCAGAAAGAATGAATAGAAAGCACAAGTAGTCTTTCCATCTTTTGTTTTTATAAAAAAAAAAATTCCCAAAGAGAACAGGAAAAATAAGATGGGCTTGTAAGAAACATAAAGTGAGGATTCTGACCAGACTAAGGGAGATATTCCCACAATGGGGCAGAAGAAGAGAAAGGAAGAGACAGACAGACAGACAGACAGACAAAGACAGAAACAGGGAGAGGGGGAGCTATTGCATACTACATGATGACTTCCCAGGGGTGCCCTAGAGAGGGCCCAGCACCCTAAAGAGGAGGGGCGACGTCCTGTGTCATGAAGGCCCTTAAGCAGACCTTGAAGGGAACAATGCAGATGCTACTGGCCCCGTAGGAACCATGTGATTAGGACCAAAGACTGACTGCCTCCGTCGTGACTTTTACAAATAAGAGGCCAAAGACCAGAGGGCATGCATGTTCACCCTCTTCCTTACCCCTTTCCACACACACCTGGACACTACATAAGAGCCTGGAACTGTGGCATCCTCTTGGGATTAGGAGGGTACAGATGAAAGCCTCAAGAAGGATGCAAGTTAGCTGTCTCACAAACTGGATGAAAACAGAAATACATCGATTTTTAAAAGATGAAGAGAAATGTTTCTTTCAACTTAATCAGTGGACCGAGATCCATATACAGAACTACATCAATAAATTTAACTACATTAAATGTGTTATACTACCATCTGTGAGCCTTTACCCTAAATATTCTACATAGATCCCAAAAACCTCCAAGAGGGAAACAGTAATAAGGTGAAACATTCCAAGAAATAAGAAGAGTGGGGTCTTCCCCCACTGTCAAGGCTCTGCTCTTCCAACGCAGGGAGTGCTGGTTTGAATCCCTGGTCCAGGAATAAGATCCCACATGGTTCACAGTGCAGCCAAAAGAAAAAGACAATGTCTGTGGAAATTAAGAATCAGCTAGATTTTTAAAAGATAGAGTAGGGGAAAATGATCTACTTTGTTTCCCATTGAGTCTGATCACTTTGCTCTAAGACTTCTTCAGTGCACCAGATTAAAAAGCAGATATTAAACCATTGCCAAAGGAAGGTTGGGGCTTCCCTGGTGACTCAGACAATAAAGAATCTACCTGCAATGCAGGAGACCCAGGTTCGATCCCTAGGTCAGGAAGATCCCCTCGAGAAGGAAATGGCAACCCACTCTCATATTTTTGCCTGGAGAACTCCATGGACATAGGAGTCTAGTGGGCTACAGTCCATGGGGTCACAGAGTCGGACAGTCCTGAGCGACTAACACTTTCACTTTCAAAAGAAGATTTGGTGATGTGGGTGAACTACCTGCAAACTCTTTTACTTTTTCTTTTATAACTACTTCCTTTAGGGGGCATCTTAACAGCTTGTCCAATGGGCTGTATGAGTATGTGTGTGTGTTCTTATTATCATTTCAGTATGTGAAGGCTTCATAAGTGCTGCCACAGCAAGCTCACACCCTAGTGAAACCAGAGGCAAAGGAATCATCTTTTAAGAAGAAAATGGTGCTTGTGTCTGTCACCCTTGGACAGATCTTTCTCTGACTCGCCTAACTGATGAATTCTGTATATAAATACGCTGTCTCACAATCACTTTCCCACTGATGAGGTTTCTTCTCTCAGGCACTGGAATCTAATTGAACTAGTTCCCATGAAGATCCAAAATGTACACAAAATTTTCCCTCTCTTACATTTTACAATGCAAAGAAAACACATGAAAGGAGTAAAATGGACATTTCAATCTTTCTATTGTATATTTGTGCTGCATTTCAGATGAAACATGAGCTTAAATTTGGTCATTCATAGACTTTTTCCATGGACGAGCCTTATTTAACTTAGACATTGACTTTTACCTGGAGTTCTGTCAAAGTAGTCCATGCTCTGATATCTCCTAAGAGCAGTGCTTCCAGGCAAGACAGTCATATCCTTTTCATCACCCTGCCCCCCAGCTTTATTGTGGTATAATTGAAACTAAAAACGGCATCGATTTCATTTCTTCTTTTAGTATTTGTTTACTTACTTAGTTTTGGCTGTGCTGGCTCTCTGTTGCTGTGAGGGCTTTTCTCTAGCTGTGGCGAGTTGGGGCTGCCCTCTAGTTGCAGTCCACGGGCTTCCCATCGCAGCGGTTTCTCTTGTTGAGGACCGGCTCTAGGGGGCGGGGGCTTCAGTAGTTGCAGCTCCCGGGCTCTAGAGCCCCGGCTCAGTAGTTGCGGCACACAGGCTCAGTTGCTCCTTGACATATGAAGTCTTTCCCAACCAGGGATCAAAACAGCATCTCCTGCATTGGTAGGTGGATTCTTTACCACCGAACCACCAAGAAGCCCCAAAACTGTATATATTTAAGGTTACAACTTGATATTTTGATATACAATATGAGTTCTTCACAATCAAGTAATTAACCTATGCATTACCTCGTACAGTCTTTTTTTTTTTCCTTCGTGTGTGTGTGTGTGACCATTTAAGATCTATCCTCAGAAAATTTCCTGCACTTTTCCTTTAAGGACTTCCAGCTTTGGAAGCTGCCTTGTCATCAACACCCTCCTTCCCTTTGGAAACAGGATCTCTCTGGTTTCAGGTCTCCTTCCTGAACTGAGTCCATCTTTTCTTTTACATGTGAATATTTTATATGTCTTCAGTGACTGTTAGAGTTTCTAAGGGTATTTTCAAAGAGCACAGCTCTTATCAAATTTAAATCATATATTAGTTAGCCTAGGAAGTCAAAGAAGCATTTGAGAGGAACAAATTTCCCATATCTACCATACATGTGGCCAGGAGTAGGCAGCAACATCATACAGCAAATACTTTTTTTCCAATGGGAGAAGAGGCTCTTTTGCCACTACTACTCTTAGCCAATGAGTACCATGCAATAATTAATTATTTTAGTAAATCCAATATGTGAAAAATCTGCTTTTTCACAAATTAGGAATAGTGTCCATAGCTCACACTGAGCAAAACCTAGCAGACCCTCTATAGAAACAAGAATCCGTTCTGCTACCTCATCCATTTGGAGTCATCCCACTAGACTTCTCAAAGCCCAAACATCTCAGAAGTCTCTTATTTAATTTGCATTTGGAAAGTCAAAATATATTTGAAATTTTCTGGCCTATCAATCCTATTTAAATTAGGTCAAAAATGTGTGACTTGCTTGTCACAATATTTTTATTGAGCACATGGAGGCTAGATTTATACAATTTAAATTTAACTGCTGGAATTTTACTATAGATGAGATCTTGGACAAGTTTCTTAGTTGAATGGAGCCTCAATATCTTAGTCAATAAAATGGGAATAATAAAAAATAGATAAGGATCTAACTCAGAGAATTGATGGTTATGAAGATCTTTGTAAAGGGCGAAGTGTGCCATCTACTATTGCTAATTTTATCATCTCTATGTACACAGAGTTATTAGAAACAGGGGGACATGGACTCAAGGAAAATCAGTTTTGCCCTTCAATGAGCCCACCCGTTCATGGAGGGATAAATGAGTATGTAAGAACCATACTGAAGGGCCGAACAGAACAATTTGCCAGGTGGCTCAGTGGTAAAGAATCAGCCTGCTAATGCAGGAGACACAAGAGATAATGGTTCGCTCTCTGGGTTGGGAAGCTCCCCCGGAGGAGGAAATGGCAACCCACTCCAGTATTCTTGCCTGGAAAATTCCAGAGAGAGAGGAGACTGGCGGGTTACATCCATGGGGTCGCAAAGAGTCGGACACAACTGAGTGGCTGAGTACAACAGAACGACAGAAAAGAAAACCAGAACAACGGAAAAGGAAACCACTAATTCTCATTGGAAATACCAGGAAAGCAGAGACAACATTGCTTGGGCTTTGAAGGAATGAGATGAGTAGGGCTTTGAAGGAAGGTTATGAAAGGAATAGAGGGAAATTCCAAGAAGAAGCAGCTGTATACAAAAAGACATTGAGTCTGCAAAATCCTTTCCCTCTACAGTGGAGACACAGCCATAATAAATATGCAGGGAATTAAATGAAAGCACTATGAGAGGTCCAGTATAGCCTCAAAGCAATGTGTTGACTTTTCTTGTTTTAAGTGATAATCATATGGTGGTTTGCGTGTTCCCAAAAGCCTCCCAATACGTGTGTTGAGCCAGTGCTGTCATCCAAAAACAGAATTTTGGGGGTGCTGAATGGCACTGTGTCATTCCAAGAAGAAGAATAACATTTTATCTTATTCTGTCATTCACGTTCTTATTTTCAAACAACATGTCCTAACACCTCCTACAGCAAAGGAACTTTCAGAGGAGTCCGTTGACCAGATGCAGTGTTTTCTCCCTGATATATTAGCTTCGACCTCTAAGTTCATGAAATTGTTTGAGCTGCTTTCTGTTAGCATGCTATGCTCATTCATCAGCCTGAGTCATTTTATCTGATTGGGTCCAATCTCCCCCTCCTTGGCACGCCTCCTTTTGCTTCTGAATAAATCATCCTGGGATATGTCCAGGAGGAAGATTTTCATAGGAAAGTTCCATCTGCATTCAACCCCTCATTTATTCAGGCTGAGTTCTCAGGCTCCCAAGGAGAAAGAATTGAGAAAATAAAGAGGTGTCTTCCACTGCCAAGTTTACTAATATGGTCATTAGCATAGATGACTTGGGGCTGTGCCTGCAGGCTGAGGACACAGCTCCCCACACATCCTGGCATGGGGTCCACAGGAACCCCCTCCCTCTCCTACCCAGCCCTCTGCCCTATTTGGCTCCCCCACCTTAAGTCAAGATACTACCCAACCCAAAGTTTCAGGAGAGCTGGCCAGGCAGAGTCCAAGGAATTTAAGAAGGGAGAAAGCAAGGAGCATTTCTCTCTCAGGAATGTAATGCCCAGGACGATTTCATTAAGGTCTGCTGCTGCTGCTAAGTCCTTTCAGTCGTGTCTGACTCTGTGCAACCCCATAGACCCCCATCAGGCTCCCCCGACCCTGGGATTCATTAAGGTCTAGATAACTGCAAAAGTGGGTTGGGAGCAGGGAGAAGGGCTTTGCCCGTAAGTTCCAGCCTCACCGAAGAGACCAGCTATTCTGGGACCTCTTTACAGCTAAGGAATTAATACATCTACAACTGAGTTAAAAATAGAACCGACCTTCTTTCCATTTAAAATTGAGCCTTTAATTTAGTTCTCTTTCTTGAGGGGTGCAGTGGTAGAAGACAACTTGAAAGGACTCGGATTAAAGGAGTCTTTTCCACGATGTACATAACATCTCAGAAATCTACTCTTAGGGGAAAATGCTGAGTCTTCTTCCTGCTTTGGGGCGGAGGTGGGGGCGATTCTATGTGCAAGACAGTTGACGAGCTCTGGGCTTCAACTGAAACCCATGTGTTTGGGAAATGAAAGGCTTGATATAATGAAATCTTGTGTTTCTGGGACAGAGTGGACACAAATAACCCTGGAGATGGTGTAAGCGGTTGAGAAGAGCGGTAGGCACAGCTATTCTCGCCCAGGGCAGGCGAAGGGAGGGGAGTTTCTCCCAGGGAAAGCAGGAGGGGATCGTCCGTTGGGGGGGCCTGAAGGGGGCGGTGAGGCAGTCCCTGGGGCTTTCGGGGGGGCGCCACGGAGAGCCGCTAAAGCGCCCGGGGCCTGACGTCATTGACCATCAGCTGACCGTGCTCAGGGCCCGGGTTCCACCCGCGGCAGCCGCAGTCCCAGTGGCGGAGGTGGAGGCCACCACCTGCAGCCGAGCTCGGGACTGCGGCGCCCGGGGCCCGTGCTGGGCCGGCGCGGGATCATTGGCCATCAGCTGACCGTGCTCAGGGCCCGGGTTCCACCCGCGGCAGCCGCAGTCCCAGTGGCGGAGGTGGAGGCCACCACCTGCAGCCGAGCTCGGGACTGCGGCGCCCGGGGCCCGTGCTGGGCCGGCGCGGGCGCAAACACCACGCGCCCCCGGGTGGCGCCTGGCTCTGCCCGGAGCGCCACCAAGCGCTGTGTCCGCTACTGCTCGCAACCGGAGCTCGGCGGGCGGGAAACCGGGTTTCAGCGGGCGGCTGGAGATGCCTTCCCCGCGGCCTCGTACTCCACCCCGCCCGTAAGCCGGGAGAAACAGCGTGCGAGGCACTCCGGGGACCCTTGTATTCTAATGCCTCGCGCCCTCCACCTCCTGGACTGGCGTGGTTAAAAGACTCTTTTGGGAAGCTGCCTGTCTCTACAACTGCGGCTTCTTGGGGACATTTTGCTTTTAGCCCGAAAGTTGGCTTTGTCAAAAGACACCCCATTGGAGAGCGCGTAAAGGAGACCCTCTATTCCTTGGCGTTGGGCCCTCGGATTCCGTGGGCACAGCGGCCTACAAGTGTCGGCTGCGCACCTGCCCAGGACCCGAGCCAGTACCTAAGAAAGAACCGCG
>SJXQ01008885.1:0-50278 GCA_006408695.1 Aepyceros melampus | reverse complement strand
TCCTGCGGCTCCCTCCCCGCGGCCCGGCGCCATGGAGCTCTCCGATGTGCGCTGCCTAAGCGGCAGCGAGGAACTCTACACCATCCACCCGACGCCCCCGGCCGGCGACGGCGGGAGCGGCTCCCGGCCGCAGCGGCTGCTGTGGCAGACGGCGGTGCGGCACATCACCGAGCAGCGCTTCATCCACGGGCACCGCGGCGGCGGCGGCGGCGGGAACGGAAGCTCCAGCAAAGCCTCGGACCCCGGAGGCGGCGGCCCCAACCACCACCACGCGTCGCAGCTGTCCGGCGATTCGGCGCTGCCCCTCTACGCGCTGGGCCCTGGGGAGCGAGCGCACGGCACCGGCGGCCCCAAAGTCTTCCCGGAACGCAGCGGGAGCGGGAGCGCCAGCGGCAGCGGCGGCGGGGGCGACCTGGGCTTCCTGCACCTCGACTGCGCCCCGAGCAACTCGGATTTCTTCCTCAATGGGGGCTACAGCTACCGAGGGGTCATTTTCCCCACCCTGCGCAACTCCTTCAAGTCCCGGGATCTGGAGCGCCTCTACCAGCGCTATTTCCTGGGCCAGAGGCGCAAATCGGAGGTGGTGATGAACGTGCTGGACGTGCTGACCAAACTCACCCTCCTGGTTTTGCACTTGAGCCTGGCCTCGGCCCCCATGGACCCGCTCAAGGGCATCCTGCTGGGCTTCTTCACCGGCATAGAGGTGGTGATCTGCGCCCTGGTGGTGGTCAGGAAGGACACCACCTCGCACACATACCTGCAGTATAGCGGCGTGGTCACTTGGGTGGCCATGACCACCCAGATCTTAGCAGCAGGGCTCGGCTATGGGCTCCTGGGAGACGGCATCGGCTACGTGCTCTTCACCCTTTTCGCCACCTACAGCATGCTGCCGCTGCCCCTCACCTGGGCTATCCTGGCCGGCCTAGGCACCTCTCTGATGCAGGTAGTCCTCCAAGCGGTCATCCCCAGGCTGGCGGTCATTTCCATCAATCAGGTAACTCCTGCCTGCCTTGCTCTTCCCCTGAGTCCCCTGGGGGTTCTTTAGAAACCGCTTTTTTAAGAAGCAGGGTACCTGGCTCCCTTCGAGTCTGCTCCCCCAGCCTGGCACAGTGCCTTGCACCTAGGAAGTCCTGGGTACCCCTGGGATGGTATTTCTTTCTTCTTAGAGGGAACTGGAATTAAATGACCTCTAAAGTTTCTACGAACTCGACCATTCCACTCTGATTCTATGAGTAATTCCTCTCTTCTTAGCTTCTTAGCTGATGTACAGTCTCCTTTCTGCTCCTCACACATACCCCAAGGGCTGCAGTGAGGCTCTGGAGCAGGAGATGGAAGGGGAGGAGAAGCCCCCCAATTTAGAAGGTAACCCATTCCTTAGCAGCTTTACTCATCAGCGTTACAGCAGGGGGTTGTAAGGGACTGTGGGATTCAGTGCTGGGTTTCTCTGAATCTCTGTGCCGCAAAGGAATCAACATTAGTTAACCCTGTACTAATTTCTGGTGCTGGGTACCCTACTTAAGTTTTCTCACGCAGTCCTTCAGTTAAACCTGAGATACATGTTTTATGTGGGAATTCTTTTTTGTCTTGTGAGTCTACAAAGTTATCTTCTCTTGTTACAGGATCCAACCCCAATGCTTTGAATAAATCAAATTCAGAACTTGAGGTTGGTGGGGAGGGGGAGCATGCCATTAGCAAAGAAGGCAAGTTTTTCTTCATTGGAAAGGGACATTTTGATGTAGATGGTTTGAAATATTTAGGTGGAACCTAACTCTTTATGTCCCTTTCTCCCACTTTCTTCCTATCTTTCTCCCACTTTCTTCCTATCTTCCCTCATTAAATATGGATGTGGTTTTGTGAACAGAGTTCTCTTCATCTGTGAAGGAGGAGGTAGACGATGACTATTGTTTAAATTCATTGAAATCAATAGATAATTAATGCCCTGGCACTTCCTTGGCAAAATGTCTGGTAGGTAACAAGAGTAAATGGAAGGAGGGTCATCTCCATAAAAATGAAGGAAGCGTATCAGCAGAAGTGTTTTCAAATAAAAAGCTGATGAGAGGTGCTTGAATAGGGGCATGCTTTGTATGTTCCTCTTTAGCTTCAGCCTCTGGGGTACTTTTGCTCTACTGGAAGTTCAGGGGCTCCTCTTGAGGTCTGGTTTGAATAATGCTTCTTAGAATAAACAGGTACAACACCTATGAAAACTGCTCATGACTTTTAGAGTGCTGGCACTGTCAGAGTGCTTTCCCCATCACTGACCTTCTGGGCTTCTAGCTGATTTGGGATTCTCTCTCTTCTCTGCTGGCTCTGTATCCATTTGCTCAGGTTACTTATCTGGTTGACTGCTTTTACGATGCTTTTTGAAGTCTCCCTGGGTAGAGCAAAGAGCATATAAAGTACTTGGCTGTGATCATCAGGCGTGAAATGAGGCCGTGAGAGCCTCTGTAAGGCCTGACCAGGTGAATTTTTTCTTATTAAAGATAATAGTGAATGTTTTCTCAAAATCACCGTGAACCTGTAATATCCACATATGATAAGAGTCTCAGTTTGGAGATTATAGGAAAGTATATGTTAACTGTGTTTCTGAATCTCATTGACCCAGTGATTTCAGCCCCAGTGTCCTCTGATTCTCTCCCTTTCTCCCAAGTTCTCTCCTGCTTTGCATTTCCTTTATTACCTGCCTAGACATCAGCTGACCTCTCCTGACCCCCTCCTGCTCCTTTCCCCTTCTTCCCCTTCTCAGTTTTTCTGTCTCCTTCTTCTCCTTCCTTACCCTTCTCTTTTTTTCCACTATGAGTCGTTTTCATAATATAACTATCCGGCCATTTGCGGAAAATTCCATTTATCATAATCCACTGCTTCTCATGCAGTAGCCTTTCTTGGTAGGCGTTACTGAAAGACTTCATCAAGTCAGTTTGGAATAGTATTTAGAATAACACATCCTAAGTGGCAAATGATGAATATTTTCAAAGCCCTAAGTATAGAGATACTTTTTTTGCCAAACGAATCCAGAAAGTAAAGTTTGGATCCATATTTGTTTTATATTCCACTCAAATACTACCAGATGGGAGAAGATTAAAAATAACCCCCAAATGTCTTCCTACTCCCACCCTAATCATAAACAATCCTTCGGTGTGAAAACTAGGGTCCTGGTACCTGCACACCAAGCTCATCCAACTTTCTGTTTGGGTAGGAACTGTAGATGAACTGTCCTCTCATAACTCGTCACCTTTTACCAGACTGAAGGCACAAGTAGAGCGCTTTCCTCTGATTGTAGGTGCTGAAAAGGACCTTGGTGGCTACAAAACACTTTCCTTTGGCGCCCTCTAGAGGTTCAAGCGTCTTTCCTGGATCTTGCAGGTGGATGAAGTGAAGCATTAATCGCTTAAAAAAAATAGCCTGTGGTTTTTGTATTGATGATGTTTGCTATACCATTTGGTGATATACAGGGCATACTTAATACCTGCTAATGATCTTATATAAAAACTGGAATAAAATCCTAACTCCTTATCATGGGCTACTGGATCTACTATTATTTGATGCTGCTTTTCTTGCTAATTAGATTTCTCTTCTCTCTTCTTTCCTTTTCCTTTTCTCTTCCTTTTTTCTCTTCAACTCCTCAGCCTCCAAATCACTGTTTACCTGTCTTTCGAATATCCCAAACTCTTTCCCACTTCTTAGGCTTTATGCCTGCTGCCTGGAGCAATTTTTGCCAGGTCTTCCATGACTGACACATCCTCATGATTCCAGATTCAGTTCAGATGCCACTCCCTGGTACATGACGCGCCTTGTTCTCTCCAGAGCACGTGCATCATCTGAAATGATCTGATTTGTTTGTATTTCCTGTGTTTCTTCTCCCAACCCCGTACCCTCACAAGAATGTAAACACCATGTAAGAGGCAAGACGTTGTCTGTCGTGTTTATCATTTTATCCTCATCACCTAGAAAAATGCTAGGCACCTGGTAGGCCCTTCAGTTACTGAATGAGCAAGACTACTCATTGCATAAGCAATATTATGAAATAGCCAAGTCCCCCGACGTTTTTGTTGGTGAAAGCTTTCTATACACAAACACACACACACACACACACACACACACACACACTATGTATGCAAGGCAGTCTTTTACACATAAACCCTTTGGGGAAATCAAAGCACGGTAGCAGCTCTTTACATTTGTACACTATTTGGCATGTAACCAAGAGCCTTTGCATACATGATCTCATCTAGTAATGCCAAACAGATGGTAACATCCATCACTTTTCTTTCAGAGAAGAAATGACAGGTTCTTAGAAACTTCAAAGGGACATCCGGAAGATGATAAGAATGACAAGTGGTGAGGGCTGGATTCAAATCCTAGCTCAATGCTAATCATATTTCAGAAACTTTTCAGAGAGCATCCTTCTAAAAACATAAGCATTTGAAGTGGCTTCAGAGCAAGAGCTTCACCCATGTTTCACCACTCAAGGGAGTAATACCCCATATAGCCCAAGAATTAACATATAACAAAACAGCCAAAGGGCAATCAGCAGGGGAAAATGATTGAATTGCAGGGAACAGGCTCCTTGTAGCTAGCTCATCTCATCATCTAGCTTGGCGGATATAAATTTGTCAACTGAAGGGCATAAACACTGGCATATCTTCTTTCCCTATATTAATCTCTATCCCCATTAAGCGGATGGCTCATGTTGAACTTAGCATTTTTAAGAAGCAGGAAGCTGAGGATATAGTGAACACACCTCTCAGCTATTTCCCTTCACCGAAAAGGCCATTTTCAAAAGGAACAAATGAGCTGGTGATTGCCTTCTCTAATGCAGGCTTGAGAGACAGCTTCTCTTTTCCTCTGGAAGAATGTGGTATCTGTGGCTTGCCGGGGTAACAACCAAGCTGCAGATCTCTGCAGATACCCTGTATGAAGAGAGAGAGTCCTGTGTTCATTCAGCTCTCATGTGCTTTCCACTGTGGATCCAAGATGGAGCCTATCAGGTTGACCACAAAGTTTGTTCGGGTTTTTGTAATACCGTACAGAAAAACCCAAACAAACTTTTCGGCCAGCCCAGTAAAAAGGGCCAACCAGGAGGTTCCTTACTATCAGCAAGGAAATGGTTTCTGTTTTCTCCACTTGGTGAACTGTTGGAGAAAAGTCGTGAACTTCCCACCGAGGAGGTTCTGTTCAAATACACAGATACGATCCCTGCATATTTTGTATGTCTAAAGCGGCATGGGAAATATTGAGGAACCCTTAGAAGGTACAAAGCCCAGTTCAAAGGATTCCTTTCTTTTGAAATCTCCCCCTGAGATAGTTCAGCTACTGGTAGTACTAGGACTGCAGTTATTCCTTCCTTTGGGAGTCTCATCCATTTTAAGTTAAATCAGTTTCATTGTGGGCTTCCCTGGTGGCTCAGCTGATAAATAATCCCCCTGTAATGCAGGAGACCTGGGTTTGATCCCTGGGTTGGGAAGATCCCCTGGAGAAGGGAAAGGCTACCCACTCCAGTATTCTTGGACTTCCCTTGTGGCTCAGCTGATAAATAATCCACCTGCAATGCAGGAGACCTGGGTTTGATCCCTGGGTTGGAAAGATCCTCTAGAGAAGGGAAAGGCTACCCACTCCAGTATTCTGGCCTGGAGAATTCCATCGACTGTATAGTCCATGGGATTGCAAAGAGTTGGACATGACTGAGCGACTGGTGGCTTAGTGTAAAGTATCCGCCTGTCAACACAGGAGACACGGGTTCGATCCCTGATCTGAGAAAATCCCCCTTAGAGAAGGAAATGGCAACCCACTTCAGTGTTCTTGCCTGGGTGACCCCGTGGACTGAGTAGCCTGGTGCGCTCCAGTCCACGGGGTCGCAAAGAGTCAGACACAACTCAGCGGCTGAAGAAACAAACAGCTTCGCTATGTGATTCAAGCCAAAGACAGTAGCACTTCTGTCCAGATTTCCTCTACGACACAGAATTCCCCTACATGTTAAACAAATTGCTTATCCTGTCAGTTCAATTTACCCATCTAAAACCTCATTACAGAATGGCATTATATGTATAAATAACTTATGAATGATAAGGTCATATTTGTTAAGTTCTTCCACCCGATGCAGCCTAAGCGCTGTTGCTGTAATTAGCATTTTACTCTGTTTTAATTGTCAGTGACAATAATATGGGCTACCTACCATTTGAAATTGTCTCGTTCTCATTCTTCGGTCCACTAGTGATAAGATGGCGAAAATCATTTAGTTATTGGAACCCTGAGAGACAGCAGTATTCAACCAGAAAGATTGCTGCGTTATGCTTCCCTCTGGGGGATTCTAAAATGCTGCAGCTAGTGGCTAATTAGCCCTTTGAACCTCTTGGTGAGGCAGATAAGCAGAAGTGTCAGAGAGGAGGTGATTTCTCCAAGATAACTCTAGAACAAATGCAGCCAAGTATGCAAATCCAGGTAAGTTAGTGCTCAAGGTCATGCTGTCAGAGCTGAATTTGGAAAGCAACCTTTGCTTCCCAGTCTTACATACATCCCATGAAACAGTGCCAGAAGCATGCTAATTAAGGCACAATCATTACACTTGACTAAAAAAAAAGGGACTTAGAGCTTACCATCTGGTCTTTAAAAAATCCTTTTGGGGAGTATCTTTCATTTCTATTAGGTGAGATAGTGGTGTCTGGTATGAGAAGGTGGGAGTCAGGAGAGAAGTAGCCTTTGCACGTTTCTGATCATTTAAATGAAGGGTTGACTTCACAGTAAAGACAAAGTGAGCATAATGGAATTACCATCTTTCTCCCCATTTATAAAATTTAAATATAAGCATATGTTATATGTTCTTTGTCTAAGTCTGCTAATCCAAGTCAGATAAAGGAAATCTTATGACTACTTAATGCATGGCAAATGATGTCATTTAAATTATCTCGATTTGGTATTTGATATCAAGACAGATACTTCAGAAAACACAAATATCCATTAAATGAGTGTAAGTGGAGTCCTATTTCAAGCACCTCACTAGTTATGATGTGCATTTTTTAAAAGCCCAGATACCTCCATTTCTGTGCATTTTCAGTTGGCAAATTCATGTAGACTTAAAAAAAAAATAATTGCAGCATTCCAACCTGTCTGAGAAAATGACTTTCAAAAGCAGATTTGAGTGTCAGCATTCCCAAGAGGGTCCTCTGAACACCAGGAAATGGAAATATTATCCTCTCTTACTTCTGAAAATACCCAGAGACTGTCCTTTTTGGCTCTATCTATTCCTTCTTTCCTTTCCCCTTTTTTTTTTTTTTTGATGCAGAGTAGGCTTTGCAAAGGATATTTTTAATGACATCTGAAATGACCAACTAAGTCCCTTCAGCCTTTATCTGTAGATACATTTGCCCTGGAGTTGCCAAGAAGCTTGGCATCTGTGTATTTAGACTGAGTTGTAAAATGACGTGTGGTGTGGTCTTTGCAAGACTGAATTATGAGTTTGTGTTTCTGCCTAGCCAGTAATGTCAACTGACTGGTTTCAGTGTGTCGGAGCACAATTAGATGGGAACTGGGAAGACTGGGAGGACTTTATTTCTGGAGCAGCTGCTGCAGTATCATGCTAAGTAGGACAAGTGCGTTAGTCATATTTACACCTTGAAGATTGATGGCATTTCAAGAGCTCATCAAAAGTAAGTGAAACCAAGCATTAAAAGAAAAGATTAAAAAAAAAAGTTGATTCCAACTTCAGTGCTGCCGGCAACATGTAATCAAAGGACACTACTACAATCAGGCTGATGTGACATTTCACTGGTGTTTAAATATTTCTTAGGATGATAATTTATTCATTTCCCGTGTGTCTATTTGAGTTGATCCTACATGTGTTTGTTTTCAGAACATGGGAGACACTTACAATACTCATCCCATACTCTTCCTCTCACCGATGAATGGGCACAATACTGATGCTGCGATCAGCCAGGAAGTCTAGAATACGCAGTTGATGTCGCATCAGTTCACTAGACATATGGCGTGTTCTTTACTTTCTCTATTAACACAAAGTACCAAGAGCAAAAAATAGGCAAATTTCTGGGATGTATAGGTCTGACCCTCAGTTAGCGAGAAAATAGGTTCCATAAATAATTTCTCCCCCAGCATTTTCTTAGGGCTGAAGTAGAAGACTGCTACTCTGCCCAACCAGGCATCACAGAGCAGTGAGAGCCAATATCATCTTCCCTGTGCTTCCCCAGGGAACATAATTGGATTTACACACTCAAATAGATCATGTGAGTTTTGTTTATGAAGGACTATTTTAAGAAGTCAGGTCACTTAAGCAGCACTTCGGAAGCCAGCTTTTCTCACTGCAAGATTTTTCACAGTTAGCTCTCTGCAGGGTATAGAAGAATGCTGGGTAGATGAATTAACTGTTGAGGCCCCAAACATTCCCAGGGAGGCCAGGCCACCTCCCAGGAGGAATAAAAGCCATTCTACCTGTGAATGCAAATGAGTGCCCGCCCTCTCAATCAGTGAACTGGGATTATAACTCTGTGTTGTCAGATAAACCTACAATTCGGTGTTTCCTTGATATCTCTGCTTCGGACTCTGATTGGGCATGTCTGTGGTTTTGTATCTAAATTTTATTTTTAGCTACGTCATGTGGTTTAATATGTATAATGCCTTGCATATTCATTAGTCGAGTGAGTTTTTCTATCTCTTCCACCCCACTTCCTGACTTATATGCCTCCAAGCTCAGGTGTTAGGAATTGCAAAGTATCTTTGAAACACAAAATTCTCCTAAATCAGAACATGGTAAAAACTTAACATGGTGAAGACAAGAGCTAAGTGTGAAATTAAATCATTTTTTTTTAACAAGTAAATTTTTAAAACTGCTATCTCTATATAAAAAGCATACCTGCATAAAATTTTCAGGTGAAACAAGAATTATTTTGTTGAACTATCTTACAAACTACGTCTTTATCCTGTGTCAGCTGGTTTTCCAGTTGACTGGAGTAAACCATTTCAGAATCTTTTCTCCTTTTTTTATGTGTGATTATGTGTTGAATACACATGATTGCTTATAAAACCAAGATGACTAAGGATTAGGGAATGTATAGTCAAAATATAATGTATTCCTTTCACTCAGAACATGGAAAAAATTGCAGCAAAATAGAACAGAACCAGAAAAACAAACAAACAAAAAGAAACACTCCTGCAAGGCCTAAAGATAGAAGATATATGGTCAGTGTTTTCAAATATTGGGGGTACTTCATGACAAACAGAGACTGTTTATTTTAGGTGTATATTTAAGACAGAATAATGACCAGTGGGTGGTCTTTGTACCATGAGAGATTTTGGTTCACTGAAACCTTATAAGGCTTTGTAACAACTAGACCTGCCCAGGGGGATGTTTTTTTAAGTGATGAGCTCCCTGTCAGGAGATTCATCAAGAGAAAGCTGTACAGAAGTCTATCCAGATGCTCTAACAGAAAATTCCACAGGGAAGATTTTTTTCCTCAAGGTCATTTGAAAACAACTGGTTGTGTCTCTAAGCCATCACAGCCACTTTGCAGGCAAGAAAAAGGGAGAGGGCAAAGGGTAAGAGGCCAAGATGATCATGCTGTAGCCATGCATTCTGGGAAACACTCAGGCAATGCAGACAGTGGAGCGCAGTTTATTACACCAGCGAGGCCGAGGCAGGGAGTCTCCTCTCAGCCAAGGGCCCCAACCAACTTTTGTGAAAACCTTAATACCTTAAGTGTACTGCTCAAGCCCACATCCCCAAATTCCTTAAATCTAGCCCGGAAAGTGTTAAAGAGAGATGCAATCAGGTTACAGCCATGATTCACAATCAGAAGGGTCAGCTGGTTATACATGGTAACCTACACCAATGGGTGCCATAAAGATTACAAAGGGGGATTAGTATATTCCTTTTGGTGACGGGAAATCTTGGTATGGAATCTGGTGTTTATCAGTCCAGGAGGTCAGTTTGGCTGTGGGTATGTTATCCCCATGGCTACCAGGCATATAGTCCAAAGCTCACTGAAAGTGCAAGATGGAGTTTCCTTCTTTTTCAAGGTGGAGTCAGCTCGGCCTGTTCCTTTCCTCCCTCAACCAAAGCGCATTTGCCCGCGAGTCTGTAGCTCTTTCAGGAAGGGACCCCTGCATGGTCCTCTGGGACCCATATCCAATGCCATCTGCCTCTATTTTGGAGACCAGAATTCTGAATTCTGACACATGGCCCCGCCTCCATCATCATGAAAAGATGGCAAAAATAGATTCAAGTTACTGCTTCTCAAAAAATCAAGAGTGAATTAAGAAGAATAGAGAATAAGGATTGAGTAGGAAAACTGTCCAGTAAATACTTGTTGACTGATTGTTGGGTTCTAGATTCTGAGACAGCTGTGTGCTACACTGTCAAGGTTGTCACTTTAAGGAGGGTGATACCTGAATGGATCTGGGGGGGCGGTGCGGGGGAAGTTTGTGAATCTGGTACAGGAGTAGGGAGGTTTGTAACTGACTCTTAGAACCTGTCTGAAACACATAGCATTGGGTAAGTGTTTTATGCAGGTCTTGGGCTCTTTTTACTACAATCTCTAAAGCATGAAAAAAATCAAAGCTATGGTGGATTTCTTTTAGGAGTTGTGTGAAAGAAGAAATTGTAAAAGGGTGTGGATCTTTCTGGCAAAGAGGGTAAAGAGACCCTGGGAAGGGCCAGGAGGTCAGTTATAAAGCATCACCTTATCACAGACTGAGCGCATCCCAGGCCTGGTGGCCAGCAAACGCACGAGAGCATCTGCCTCGTGTTGAGAAGGTCGGGCTTGGCAGCAGCTCCGGGTTCTCCTAGCTGTTCTGTGTTCTCACTCACGTTTGACTCTTTGCAATCCCATGGACTGTAGCCTGCCAGGCTCCTCTGTCTGTGGGATTTTTCAATCAAGAATGCTGGAGTGAGTTGTCATTTTCTCCTCCAGGGATTCGTCCCGACCCAGGGATCAAACCCGTGTCTCTTGTGTCTCCAGCATTGGCAGGCATGTTCTTTAGCACTAGGGCCAGGTGAGAAGCACATGTACGCAATAACTCCAGCTAGAAACAGAGCAGATGCCTTGGAGCTCCAGGCAGCCCATTTCACACAAGGGTGGGCAGACAAGGAGCTTAAGCAAGGTTCAGTTCCCTCTCCTTGGTACATTGCCACACTCTGCATTTTCAACTATCAAAGCAACTTATAACATTTCATGTGCCTACCAGGCTGTGAACTCCTTGAGGTCAAGGATTGTGTCTTGCTCATCTTTGTGTCCCTAGCTCCTAGTATCGTATCTGGCACATTAACAGTACTAAACAGCACAGTTATAGTGAAGTGAATGGATGAATATTATATGATCAACTCCTTCCCCTGTCCCCTCCCTGGCTACCCCTCAACACACACAATCAGTGAGAAACCAGTGAGAGAGAGGGAAAAAAATCCATTTCTCTGGTCAGTACAGGCAAAAGAACACCAAATGTTATCCCAAGAAGTCCTTTGGGCAGAAAGTTTCAAGCTGAGTGGTTGCTAGACCTGTGTTAAGGAAGTTATATTAGATAACACGAAGAAAAATTTAACTCATTATCCAGATGACTTCAGTCAAAATAGGAAAAGGAGATTAAAAATGATGGACCTAAATTATCCATGCCTGTTTGTCCATTCCTGAAAATTTTAAACGGATCCAGTCCATCCACACAAAATAGAGTCCAGGTATTAATGAGAGCCTCCCCCGCTCCTTGGCTTCCTTCTTGGTTCTTTAGCACCTTGGCTCCGAATCCCAACACCAACACCTCGCTCAGGCTCCCTCTGCTTTGTGACCCATCATCTTTTGTCTTCGTACACGCATGCATGCTTTGCGTGTGTGCTCAGTCATGTCTGACTGGGACCCCATGGACTGCAGCCCTCCAGGCTCCTCTGTCCATGGAATTTTCCAGGCCAGAATACTGGAGCAGGTTGCCATTTCCTTCTCCAGGGGATCTTCTTGACCCAGGGATCAAGTCCACATCGTTTGTGTCTCCTGCACTGGAAGCAGATTCTTTACCACTTTGCCACCTGGGAAGAAGCCCCTTGCTTTGTGGTGTCGTTGTTCAGTTGCTCAGTCATGTCTGACTCTGCAACCCCATGGACTGCAGCACTCCAGGCTTCCCTGTCCTTCACTATCTCCCAGAGCTTACTCAAACTCATGTCCATCGAGCTGGTGATGCCATCCAACCACCTCATCCTCTGTCATCCGCTTCTCCTCCTGCCCTCAATCTTTCCCAGCATCAGAGTCTTTCCTAATGAGTTGGCTCTTCCCATCAGGTGCTTTGTGGTATACTGCTTGGTGGTATTCTACCCCAAATCAACTCTTTGCCAGACCCCTCAGTGGTCCCCGCTTTTGGTCACCTATGGATGTTCACTTTCTAGCTTCATCCAGGTGTAGCTGTGGGCAAGCAGTGTCTCTACTTTCCTACCTGCTTCCTGGCGCTCCTCACCAGCCAGGCTGGTCTGTCTCACTCCTAAGAGAAGGCCATTGAACAGAACCAATTGACCTTGCTGAGTGTAATAACTGAATAATACTTAGTCTCCCACTTTTACAGTGTAAAACCTATCCTATAAAGACCAATTTGTATACCAACTGGACCAATTTTATCTGAAGACTACCTAAAGCCAACATGTGGGCTTCTCTGGTGGCCTGGTAATTAAGAATCCACCAGCCAATGCAGGGGACATGGGTTCAATCCCTGGTCCAGGAAGTTTTCCCATGCTGTGGGGCAACTAAGCCCATGAACCAGGCTGAGCTGGCATGCTGCAACTACTGAAGCCTGCACGCTCTAGGACCTGAGAGCCTCAACTACTGAGCAAAGTAAAGCCTGTGCCCTAAAGAAAGTCTGTGCTCCACAACTCAAGAAGCCACGGCAATCAAAAACCTGTGCCCCACAATGAGAGAATAGCCCCTGGTCGCAGCAACTAGAGAAAGTCCACGTGCAGCAATGAAGACCCAGCGCAGCCAAAAATAAATTAATTATTTAGTAAGACAATAGTAAAGGCAATATAGAGCCTGATTTTTGGAGAAGGCAATGGCACCCCACTCCAGTACTCTTGCCTGGAAAATCTCATGGACGGAGGAGCCTGATGGGCTGCAGTCCATGGGGTCGCTAAGAGTCAGACACGACTTCACTTTCACTTTTCACTTTCATGCGTTGGAGGAGAAAATGGCAACACACTCCAATGTTCTTGCCTGGAGAATCCCAGGGACGGGGAGCTTGGTGAGCTGCCATCTATAGGGTCGCACAGAGTCAGACACAACTGAAGTGACTTAGCAGCAGCAGCAGCAGCAGAGCCTGATTTTAAATATTGGAACCCAATGCAAGTAACTTGAACAGTCTTCATGAAAGGTCCAAAAAGGCTACAAGTCAGTCTCCTATTTTCAGTTCTTGAGGCATCATCCTTATCAGTTCCCTTTTCTGCTGTCAACTAGTTCAAGAAACAAAATCAGTAAGAACCAACTTATTTTCTTCTAAGTCAACATCAAACTTCTCCCATTACTTACGTGAGTCTTCCTAGCCAACTGGTGATGGGCAGCTCATTTGAGGGTGGGTTCATGGGACCAGACAGTCAGCACCCAGGGAATAGAAAGCTTTCTTCTCTGTTTATGAGAGAGACACAACCTTTGTCTCTTATCAAGTGAACAATGACATCACGTGCTCTTGGGGTCCTGCCCAAGACATTTCAGCCAGAGAGGATCTGTGAACTGTGCCAATGGACAGTGAGAGATATTTCTGAAGCTGTGTATATACGTTTCCTTAAAAACAGGAACCACCAATTGTCATCCTATTTTTACTCTGAATTTTCTCAGTGACATTGGCCAGGTGACTTTGTTTTCTTGATGCCTAAAAGGGTTTTGTGAGTAGTGAAAAAAAATGCCAGAATTCTGAAGTTTTCTCAACAGCTAGAGTTAGGAGTTTCCCTGGTACCTCAGATGGTAAAGAATCTGCTTGCAATGCTGGAGACCCAGATTCGACCCCTGGGTCAGGAAGACTCCCTGGAGAAAGGAATGTCTACCCACTCTAGTATTCTTGCCTGGATAATTCCATGGACAGGAGAATTCCACGGACAGAGAAGCTTGGTAGGTTATAGTTAATGGGGTCGCAAAGAGTTGGACACAGCTACACAACTAACACACACAGAGAATGAATTAGATATTCCTTCTTCTCTGACCTCATTACCTTTTACCAGCCCATCTGCTTGAAATTAGCAGAGACCCCACCTTCCCTGCAATGGGCTTGCTGACAGTCGACCAGGTGGATGTAGGTCCCTGTCCACTTGGGTCTCCTTGTGCCCTTTACATCCCTCCATTTTACAGGCAATATACAGCCAAATAAATAAATAAATTTCTAAACTGTACACCCCTGGACTCAGCTAGTCTCACTCTAGTTCTGGTCCTGGTTTCTGTTTAAAAGAAAACACTTGACTTGAACTGAGATGAGAAAAATATTTCTAATTAAGACCTGAAGAAGGACTAAGGGTTAGTAGGTGAGATTGAAGCTATTGTTTCCTTATTTGTTTCTACTGCTAAACCATACACTCTTTGAGGACATTTAACAGACCTTTTACATATTTCTGGAATGGATGTTGGCACATCACGGGAACAGCTCGTAGCAGAGGCTTATTGAGTCAATGTCTGAGGAATCATCTTAGCATCAGTGCTGCTGCTTCCTTTTTATAGCTGAGGATGCTAAGCTCAGCGTATTACATCATATCCCCTTGGTCAGACAGCTAATAAAGGATTTTAACCACATCTGTCTCATTTCAAAGCTGCCCCTCGATTTGATGGTCTTTTAAGACCATTTTATCTCAATTAACTCTGCTAGTTTCAGAGGCGATTCGTTAAAAGTCATAACGGGGAAGAAAAATGAAATTTGTATTCCAAATGGTAGCAATGCACATGATATTATTGCTTTATAGAGCCAGGGGAATAGCACATTGCATTGAAAATAGCAGCTAACAGTCAGCAAAAGATGGACCTCGGATTTTATATCCAGTACCGTGCAGCTTTGTACAGACCACTCCACCTGTCTTGGCCTTGAAATGAATTCCTCACAGCTCTAAAAGTCTATCACTATGAAATGGTTTTTGAGAAGGCTCATGCTCTACAATTTCGAACTGTGGTGCTGGAGAAGACTCTTGAGAGTCCCTTGGACTGCAAGGAGATCAAACCAGTCAATCCTAAAGGAAATCCACCCTGAATATTCATTGGAAGGACTGATGTTGAAACTAAGGATCCAATAGTTTGCACACCTGATGTGAAGAGCTGACTCACTGGAAAAGACCCTGATGCTGGGAAAGATTGAGGGCAGAGGGAGAAGGCCACAGTGGGGTTTGAATAAACTCCAAGAGATAGTGAAAGACAGGGAAGCCTGGTGTGCTGCAGTCCAGGGGTCACAAAGAATTAGACATGATTGAGCAACTGAACCACAACAACAAGTTATAATGAGTGTGGAGGTGAGGATTTGTTTGTTTTCTTGGTTTATTTGGCTTCCAAGATCAGATTATGACAGGCATTACAGAAAATAGAGCTGGCTGAAGTCTGTGATCTCTGAGAAGGAAGAGAAATACAAGTAAGATTATAGCAAATGCTAAGAGAATTACTTATTAGATGGTATTTAATATTTAGTTTCTCCTAGTAGTTTAATTACATTGACTCCATGACTTGTAAAACTGTATGTGGTTTTAGTCATTTGATTTGTTTCAAAGGGAATAGTAACTGAGATATTTAATTGACAGACAAATGTTTACTTTGAATATTTAATTAATGATTCGTGGCACTTGTCAGAATTGCCTATCTAGCTTTTCTAAAATGTGCATGTCAGCCGTTATCAACAAGCCATTTTATGTCAATGTTACGTAGAAGTGATTTAGCTGGGCATTTATGCAGCCTGAATATCCTACAGCTTGGAGTTTGGCTTCTGTGATTTCTTCTTCATCATCTGCAGACTCTAGGACACAAACAGCAGAGCCCTGAGGAACTCACTTTATCCTGTCATACGTTAGTCACATGATCGGGAACAAGATGAGGATGTAGGATACCTGCTGTCAGAACCTCATATTTTATAGACATGAAAGGAGCTGATGAATAAGAACAAGTGTTGAGCTGCTAAACAGGAGGCTCCAAGCCCTGGACTGCAGTGGTAATCGCAGTATTTCTGTGGCACACATGGACCTGATGCGCTTGGTTACACATGGTCAGGCTGTCTTGCTTTGAGATGGGGCTGGAGCTGGTCAAACACAGGACAGTAGCCCACAGGCTGAGTACCCGATCACTTTGTACCGTGTGTGGAATCTTTTTAAAAAATGATACATGGACTTCCCTGGTGGTTCAGTGGTTAAGATGCCAGCATTTTCACTGGACGGGTCAAGGGTTCGATTGCTGGTTAGAGAACTAAGATCCCACAAGCCAGGGGTGCTGCCAAAAGAAAAAAAAAATGCTTTAAAAAAGAAATAAGCGTTGTCAGTTCAGTTCAGTCGCTCAGTTGTGTCCGACTCTTTGCAACCCCGTTTACTGCAGCACGCCAGGCCTCCCTGTCCATCACCAACTCCCAGAGCCTACTCAAACTCATGTCCATCAAGTTAGTGATGCCATCAACTATCTTATCCTCTGTCTTCCCCTTAACCTCCCACCTTCAATCTTTCCTAGCATCTGGGTCTTTTCCAAAGAATCAGTTCTTCGCATCAAGTGGCCAAAGTTCTAGAGTTTCAGCTTCAGTATCAGTCCTTCCAATGAATATTCAGAACTGATTTCCTTAAGAATTGACTGGTTTGATCTCCTTGGCTGTTCAAGAGACTCTCAAGAGTCTTCTCCAGCACCACACCTCAAAAACATGAATTCTTCAGCGTTCAGCCTTTCTTGTGGTCCAACTCTCACATCCATGAATGACTACTGGAAAAGCCATAGCTCTGATAGCTCAGCTGGTAAAGAATCTGCCTTCAATGCAGGAGACCCCGGTTCAGTTCCTGGGTCCGGAAGATCCCCTGGAGAAGGGAAAGGCTACCACTCCAGTATTCTGGCCTAGAGAATTCCATGGACTCTATATTCCATGGGGTCACAAAGAGTCGGACATGACTGAGTGACTTTCACTTTTCACTCACTTGACTATATGGACTTTTGTCAGCAAAGTAATGTCTCTGCTTTTTAATACACTGTCTAGATTGTCATAGCTTTTCTTCCAAGGAGCCCCATGAACACATGTCTCCATTACCAACATCTCAAATGCGATTATTAATCAATGCTGATTGCAAAATATATCCATGGTACATTGACCAATACATAACCATTGACCACTCCTTGATTGCAACTATTCTGTTGATTATCTGTTCATTTAGGAAAAACCAAGACACTTTCATTTTGTGATTTTTTTTTTTGCTTCATATTTTAGGTTTCAGGAACATAAAGAAAGATTCAAATCAGATGTTGTGTCATCTATACATAATTTATAGCACTAGAATAAATACCAGGCAATAATTATGGCTGGAGAAGACTTGTAGGACTATGTCCCAAGGGAAGAAGTGGATGCCTTCCTATTTATAACTCTTTGAAATCACACCGGGCTTTGTGAGATTAAAAGGCATCCCTGGAGGTGTTCAGGAGAAGCCAGATGCCCATCATCAGGAATTTGGGGCAAAAGGCAAAGGGTTGAACTAAATGATTTTTAAGATCCCTTCTAGTTTGAAGCTTATAACTCTGTGACTTTTGATGTTATAAATAATTGGCTACATGTAAAATAATTGGATCCTAAAAGGAAATCCAAAAAATACCTTCTAATATCATAAAGGAATGGGGCTATTTACATCCTGCAGTTCCCCTAAGCTTGCCTTCCGCCCAGATCTTGATCTGAATGGACCTAGGGTTCTCTGGTCCATTCTTGCAGTTGCCCAAACCAGAAAGCCCATCTCTGTCTCTTCTCCGTCTCTCAGTCCCCACAACTGAGCAACTGCAAGTTCCTGCCCAGTTTGCCATCCAAATAGCTCATTTCCTCCCCCTCATCTCCATCCTTTCACTTCGGTGCAGTAGATGCTGTTCCTCTCCTGAATCACAGTGACCTCCCTGTGCCCACTTTTGACCCTTTCCAGTCTTCTGTCCACAGTGTCATAGGGTGGTGTTCTTCTTTGGGGGATTATTGCTTAGAATCCTTCAGCAAAGGTGAGTAGCTTCCCATTGCTCCTGAGGCGAAGGCAGAATTTCCCCCTGGGATCCACATTTAAGATCTGGCTTCTGTCTTCCTCCAATAATTCCATTCTTCATCTCCCTCTCACTCAGTTTGAGAAACTGACTTCCGTTCAGTTCCTCCAAAGACCCATTCTCTTTCTGCCTCTGAGCTGCCTGAGTTTCTGTTCCTCCTTTTTCCAAGAAGCTCTTTCCTCATTCTCAACCCAAGGAACTTTCTCAGGGAGGCTTCCTCTGCCCTCTCTTAGATCCCAACTTGTGGCTTAGTGATGATAAATCCCCCGCCAATGCAGGAGATGAAGGAAATGCCAAGTTCAGTCTCTGGATCGGGAAGATCCCCTGGAGAAGGAAATGGCAACCCACTCCAGTCTTCTGCAGCCTGGAGGGCTGCAGTCCATAGTGTTGGAAAGAGTTGGACATGAGTGAGCACGTGTCTTCTTCTTTTTGTACTCTTCTTAGATAACATATAACACTGTGTGTGTGTGTGTGTGTGTGTGTGTGTGTGTGTGTGGTGAGAGTATTTGTTCCATGTCTGTTTTTCCACCAGAGAGTAGGTATGATGAAATAAGGAGTGGGTCAAGTTTGCTTGCACACCTGAATACTCTTAGCACTCCATGTTTGCTGAATGTTTGTATAAGAATGAAAAAATGAATGGGAATACTCAAGGCTGATATTCAGGGTCAGGAGGTAGTTCTGGCTTCTTTAGAGGATATATTACAATAGATTTTAATGTCCAAGAAGGTGAGATAATTTGGGGTTGGACCAGGGTTCAGATTAGTGCTTCTACCGAGCTTCTGGCCTCTTTCTTTCTGGCTCAAATCTTGGATAAGACTAAAAATTGCAAACAAAATATTTTTGGTACCAGTAAATGAATAGGAATCATATCAAGGGAAGATGAATTTGCCTTTAAGTAATAATTCCAGTGATCCTAACACAAAATCATTATGCCAATGTGATGCTTTTCTTTTAATAGTCCACATTCTGGTAAAAATACTCATGACCCCCATAGTCTTTAAATAGATGGTGTCATTAAAGAGATAGCCACCAATTTTCAGTTCAGTTCAGTCGCGCAGTCGTGTCCGACTCTTTGCGACCCCATGAATCGCAGTACGCCAGGCCTCCCTGTCCATCACCAACTCCCAGAGTTCACTCAGACTCACGTCCATTGAGTCCATGATGCCATCCAGCCATCTCATCCTCGGTTGTCCCTTTCTCCTCCTGCCCCCAATCCCTCCCAGCATCAGGGTCTTTTCCAATGAGTCAACTCTTCGCATAAGGTGGCCAAAGTACTGGAGCTTCATTTTAGCATCATTCCTTCCAAAGAAATCCCAGGGTTGATCTCCCTCAGAATGGACTGGTTGGATCTCCTTGCAGTCCAAGGGACTCTCATTATCTTACTGCTTATTTCTTATGGTGGATCTCAGTAAGCTTGAGTTATCAAATAAATTTATAAGATCTATTGACCTTACGATGAGGAAGTTGACACAAATACTGGATTGGGTGGCTAAATAGCTAACTAGCTAGATAAATAGATAGGTAGAGGAAACGAAAACTTACCTAATACTAGGGAAAACTTTTGAGTCATACTGACATTCATTTGTCCTCTCAGTTGTGGGACTGAGTCTGGGAAGAGTAGTGGATATCATAAAAAAGTAGAATGTAGATTAATATGCTTAATCTATATGTGAAAGTGAAAGTTGCTCAGTTGTGTTGGACGCTTTGTGACCCCATGGATTATACAATCCATGGAATTCTCTAGGCCAGAATACTGGAGTGAGTAGCTGTTTGCTTCACCAGGGGATCTTCCCGACCCAGGAATTGAACTGGGGTCTCCTGCATTTCAAGCAGATTCTTTACCAACTGAGCTATCAAGGAAGTGACTTAATCTGTATATTTTCTATTAAATTTTTATACTAATTCTGCTTGAATACTCCAATGACAGGAAACTCACTCCACCCCACGAAGGTCTTGGCCTTTTGTGACACACCGACTCGTAGAAAATGCTGTTTGTCACATGACATAAGCAGCTGCCATAGTTTGGTGCTGCAAAAAGCCAGTACTGCCTACAATATCTCAGATCATCATTTTCATTAATTCCAACATTACCCTTATTTCCATCGTCACCATGATCATTCCTTTTCTCCTCCCTTTTATCATCTCCACGAGAGTCCCTGACATTTGTGTAGTATTTTGAGCCAGAAAGAAGGTGGTGTCATTAATTCTGACTGGGGACACAGGAAAATGTCACTGTAGCAGGTGAGCTGGGAATTCAAAGGTAAGATTTAGAGGTATGGCATGGCTAAATAGTGAGCCCTCCACTGCTGAAAATGAGATGCCCATATCCATACCCTCCACTATATTTTTGTTTTCAGGAAATGTCACTTGTGTATTTCCTCTCAAATTAAAGAAAATGTTTTGGCAAAATGAGTGATAAGACATGCTTTGGAACGAGAGTACTTGGCTTTGAATCCTGACACCACCACTAACTTGTGATAGCAAGTTATTTAACTTCTTCAAACCTCAGTTCCCTCATCTATAAAATGGGGATAGTTATAGTATGTATCTTATAAGGCCAGTGTGAGCATTAACAGAGGTAATGTGGGTAAAGTCTTGGGACGTTAAACTGCTTAGGCCATGTGTGTTTTCTGTGTGTGTGTGTGTGTGTGTGCACACGCTCAGTCCCTGAGCCGTGACCCCATGGACTAAAGCTTGCCAGGTTCCTCTGCTCATGGGATTTCTCAGGGAAGCTTACTGGAGTGCATTGCCATTTCCTTCTACAGGGAATTTTCCGAACTCAGGGATTGAACCTGCGTCTCCTGTGTTGGCAGGTGGGTTCTTTTCCACTGAGCCACCAGGGAAGTCTTGTGTTACCTGTTACTATACAGTTTGCAGTGGAAGCTTCATAAGGACAAAGACCTTGGTTCTTTTTTAATATTTATTACTTTTTAATTTATTTTATCTATTTGGCTGCACCTGATCTTAGCTGTAGCTTGCGGGATATTTAGCTGTGGCATGCCAGCTCTTAGTTTCGGCATGTGGGATCTAGTTCCCCAACTAGGGATTGAACCTGAGCCCCCTGCATTGGGAGCTCAGAATCTCAGCCACTGGACCACCAGGGAAGTCCCGAGACCTTGATTCTTTAATTCATTGTCATCTTTCTAGCCCCTGCAACATTGCGTAGCACATAACTGATAATCTGTAAGTAATTATTGAATGAATGAACAGAGCTGTTGGGAAGAGTGACAAGGCCAAAATGAAACAAGTGGCAAAAGGCTCAGGCCAAAGCACTGGCGAATAGCCTGATTAACAAAAATGTATGCCTTTGATATTTTTAAACTGCTACTTCAAATCATTTGATGGAAGGCTGAAAGAATGTAATGAAACATCATTTCTCCAACATGGTATGTTTTACTAAAAAGAAAAAAGTAAAAGAGTTGAGTCTCTTTCTCTGAGTATTCTCTTTGACCTTTTAAAAATGATAGCTAAAAGAGACAGTATTGGAACTCTATTAAGTCACTATTTTGTTTAAATATTGAAGGAGGACATGTATTTCAAAGCCCACTTCTTTCCATTGAACCAACGCTTTCTCTAAATGATCCACTCACTCAAACCAAAAAATACACTTGGCAGTTGTTAATACAATTTATATTTTAAAGCTTTCTGATATTCAGTGTATCCGATGGTATAATAATTTGGTTATGGAAGGCAAGTTACTAGCCCTGTTGCTTATCAGACCTGGAAGCTTGCACCTGAAATGTTTCTTAGTATCCTGACACTGGGCAGGGTACTATCCTGGACTATTCATTTACTAGTGGGATTTCTTTTTCTCTAACTTGGCATACTTCTCTGTCACCATTTCTAAAACTCTGATGGGCAAAGGAAATTAATTGTTAATGCTGCTGGTAAGTCGCTTCAGTCGTGTCCGACTCTGTGCGACCCCATAGACGGCAGCCCACCAGGCTCCCCCGTTGCTGGGATTCTCCAGGGAAGAACACTGGAGTGGGCTGCCATTTCCTTCTCCAAAGCATGAAAGTGAAAGTGAAGTCGCTCAGTCATGTCTGACTCTTAGCGACCCCATGGACTGCAGCCCACCAGGCTCCTACGTCCATGGGATTTTCCAGGCAAGAGTACTGGAGTGGGGTGCCATTGCCTTCTCCAAATTGTTAATAGATTGTGATTATAACTTGCCAGGTGGCACAGTGGTAAAGAATCCACCTGCCAACGCAGGAGACGCAGGAGATGTGGGTTTGATCCCTGGGTTGAGAAAATCCCCTGGAGGAGGAAATGGCAACGCACTCCAGTATTCTTGCCTGGAAAATTCCATGGACAGAGGAGCCTGGTGGGCTACAGTCCACGGAGTGACGAAGATCAAACATGACTGAACCCGCATGCATTATTTTACATTACAAGGCTGTTATTGCTAACTGGTTCCAGTGCCTGCCCCCAGAGGACGATGGGTCAGATTTGCTAGTGGTCACAAGTGAGAGCAGCGTCCTCTGGCGGCTGCCCACAGAGACTCCAGGAGATGCGGAAGGTCTAGCATCTGCTTTCCCGGAACTTCTCATCCCATACCCTAAAGAACGACTTTGCAAACGTACGTCCTGTACTTGAATTCAAAGCCATGGCCGTTTTCTACAAAAGGGTGGGAGCAAGGAACACCAATCTGAGTGTTTCCAGTCATCTACCTTGGCTTTCTACTGCACTTCAGAATCTCAAGCATTCCAAGATTGAGGGGATGCTCATGCTCCCAAAGGTCCCTTCTGATCAAAGCAGGAGTCCTTCTTCTAGCTTCTTGGATGGGTCAGGAGAAGAACTTCGAGCTGAAGAAATTTTAGGAGAGCTCAGGAAGCCGTTGTGCATTCTGCAGGTTCAAGCAGATGGACCAATGGCTTTTCAAAGGATAACTCCTGAAACGAATGTGTCATCAGCACAGCCCCTCCTCTGCTGCAAACCAAGCGTGGCTCCCCATTTCATGCTGGTCAAGCTGGGGTCCACTCTGGCCCTCCACCCGCTGCCCGGGTTTCTACTACTCTCTCCCTTGTTCACTCTGCTCCAGTCTCAACTCTCCTAGAAATTCTTGAGTACACCCTCCTGGCCTTACCATCTGCTGGGGATGTCCTTAACCCAGAGATCCCCATCTCAACTTCCTCTTTCACATTTTGGCAGGAAAGCCACCCTTTCGGTGGCAGCATCTACCCTGATGTTCTCATTTAAATGTGTAACCTCTCTCTCACACAGCATCCCCACCCCACCCCAACCTACATTCCACTGCATTTTATGTTGCAGTATTTTGTTTTTATTCATTTATTTGGCTGTGCCAGGTCTTAATTGCAGCGCATGGAATCTTTGACTGCTTCCATCCAAACATGCAAGATCTTTAGTTGTGGCATCAGGGTCTAGTTCCCCAACCAGCATTGAACCTGGGCCCCCACAATGGGAGCGTGGAGTCTTAGCCACTGGACCGCCAGGGAAGTCCCCATTGCTCTATTTTAAAAGCGTGCTTTTTACCTTCTTTTTGTTGTTGTGCAGTCACTAAGTCATGTCCAACTCTTTGTGACCCCATGGACACATTAGGCTCTTTCTCTTTCACTATCTCCTGGAGTTTGCTGAAATTCATCTCCATTTAGTTGGTGATGCTATCTCATCATTTTGTCCTCTGTCACCCCTCCTCCTTTTGCCTTCCATCTTTCCCAGCATCAGGGTCTTTTCTAGTGAGTCAGTTCTTCGCATCAGGTGGCCAAAGTATTGGAGCTTCAGCATCTGTCCTTCCAATGAATATTCAGGGTTGATTTCCTTTACGATTGACTGGTTTGATTTCCTTGCTGTCCAAGGGATTCTCAAGAGTCTCCTCCAGCATCACAATTCAAAAGCATCAGTTCTTCAGTGCCCATCCTTCCTTATGGTCCAACTCTCACATCCATACATGATTACTGAGAAAACCATAGCTTTGACTATACGGTCCTTTGTCAGCAAAGCGATGTCTCTGCTTTTTTTTTTGTCTAGGTTTGTCATAACTTTCCTTCCAAAGAAAAATCGTCTTTCAATCTCATGGCTATAGTCACTGTCTGCAGTGATTTTGGAGCCCAAGAAGATAAAATCTATCACTGCTTCTACGTTTTTTCCCTTCTGTTTGCCATGAAGTGATGGGACTAGATGCCATGATCTTAATTTTTTGAATGTTGAGTTTTAAGTCAGCTTTTTCACCTTCTACCACTTCAAATAATTTATGTAATTGTATTATTTGTTTCTGCCAGCAGTGCAGGCCCACAGATAGAAAATGATGTCCACTTCTCACTAATGTATCCTCAAAGTCTAGAACAGTACCTGGCATGTAGTAGGCCCTTGGAAAGCATTTGTTGAATTATAAAGGAAGAAAGAAATTTCCGTCATTAACTATGCTTTGAGGTTTTCTTTGTTCTCAGATGGATACAGGCTTCTTATCTAAGTGTTAGGATTACAAGCAAAGTCATCAGACAAAAGGCAAGGCATTTGAAATCTGCAAACTGGGGTCTGTATTTCAGGCCTGGTTCCTCTACCTGGCCATGGATACACACAAGGATTTTCACCTCACTGAGCCTCATGTCTCTCATTGGAAAAGCAGGTGCCATAACCCCCATGTTGACCTATTGTGGTAAAGTACCACACACATAGGAGATACATAATAAATTTAATTACTATTTTTATAATGGTGACAGCTGGTTAAAGCTGTTATGTTATAAATTATTTAAAGATCAAATCGCCAAAATTATAAAGAAAACAGCAGGCATATCTGAAATTGAGTTTTTAAAGTCTCCATAAAATTGCTTAGATTATATTTTGTCTTCTGATTTCCATTTATTGTTATGAATGTTTGTTGATAATGGAGTATATACTCCACATTATTCCTTTGGATATCTGCATGGTTTGCTCACCTTTTGGGGAGCTCTCTGCTCAAATATAACTTGATCAGAGATAGCTGTATTTTTCTCTATAACACTCTTTACCAGTGCACAGGAAATACTATAATTTAGTATTCCTTTGGCATTTTTCTTATGGGTCAGCAGCTTTGGTGTTTTATGCTTTTATTGGCGTGTAATTGCTCTACAATGTTGTGTTAGTTTCTGCCGTACGGCAACGTGCATCAGCTACATGTGCGCATATGTGCCCTCCCTCGTGGGCCTCCTCTCCCACCCCAGCGCATCATCACAGAGCAGCACGCTGGGCCCCCTGTGCTGTGCGGCAGCTTCCCGCTAGCTGTCTCTTCACACGTGGTGGCGTGCATGTGTCCATGCTGCTCTTTCCTTTCCCCCTCTGTGTCCACAAGTTCATCCTCTCCATCTGCATCTCTGCAGCTAGGTTCATCAGCACCATTCTACTTTCCACATATATGTGTTAATATACTGCTGCTGCTGCTGCTGAGTTGCTTCAGTCGTGTCCGACTCTGTGCGACCCCGTGATGGCAGCCCACCAGGCTCCGCCGTCCCTGGGATTCTCCAGGCAAGAACACTGGAGTGGGCTGCCATTTCCTTCTCCAATGCAGGAAAGTGAAAAGTGCAAGGGAAGTCTCTCAGTTGTGTCCGACTCTTCGCGACCCCATGGACTGCAGCCCACGAGTCTCCTCCATCCATGGGATTTTCCAGGCGAGAGTACTGGAGCGGGGTGCCATTGCCTTCTCCGGTGTTAATATACAATATTTGTTTTTCTCTTTCTGACTTACTTCACTCTGTATGACAAACTCTGGGTTCATCCATGTCAACTACAGATGACCCAATTTTGTTCCTTTTTATGACTGAGTAATATTTCATCGTATATATGTACGACATCTTCTTTATCTATTCGTCTGTCCATGGACATTTAGGTTGCTTTATATAGTTTTAAGTACTTCTTACCATTTTAAGTAGCGCTGCAATGAACTCAGAGGGTGCGTCTGTCTTTTTGTATTCCTTTGTTTATTGTCTGCATCCTCATAAGTAGAAGAAGGGGTTTGGTCTCTTTTGTTGACTGACATATCCCCAGACCCTAGGGTGGTGCCTGCACTTACAGAATTGAAGACATTGCCCTTTATTAAGCTATTTCCCAAGAGTGTAGCTTGAAGGTTTATATAACTGGCCTGTGCCTAAGCCAGGAGCAAGTGCCACAGGTAGGATCACTATATATTACAGAGTGCCCAGGACACCCCAGACTGGTGCCTGCCTCCTCTCACTCTCAAAAGTATCCAAGTTTTCAAAATAGATACATTGTCATAATAGTTATAGCATCCAAAAGAATTAGGCATGACTCTTGTCACTCATTTGGAGAAGGAAATGGCAACCCACTCCAGTATTCTTGCCTGGAGAATCCCAGGGACAGGGGAGCCTGGTGGGCTTCCATCTATGGGGTCACACAGAGTTGGACACGACTGAAGTGACTTAGCAGCAGTAGCAACTTAGCAACTTGTCACTCATTAAAGGAACATGCGGGCTTCCCAGGTGGCACTATGCTAAAGGACGCGCTTGCCAATGCAGGAGACATAAGAGATGTGGGTTCAGTTCCTGGGTTGGGAAGATCCCCTGGAGGAGGGCAGGGCGAGCCAATCCAGTATTCTTGTCTGGAGAATCCCATGGACAGAGGTGCCTAGAGGGCTACAGTCTATACGGCTGCAAAGAGTCAGACACTACTGAAGCAACTTAGCACGCACGCAAAGGAACATACAGTCTAGCTGAGAAAAAGAAATGGCTTGATAGTAACAGCTGACATGTACTAACTGATCACTGTATGCCAAAGGATCCATGTAATCACTTCTCTCCATCACAGAACCCTATGAAGTCGGCACAGTTATTATCCCCACTTAACATGTGAGGAGCCTGAAGCTTAGAGAGATTTTTAAAGCTCCATCTCCCCACATTTAGGTAAGTTGAGAATTCAAATCCCAGAGGCAGATCTTTGTACTTCTAGGTTAGTGTAGCCGACAGCATGGTGGGGTTTATCCTGAGGTGACCTCTTTTTATCTTGTGGCGATCCTGGAAAGTTAGTTGCTCCACTTTTTAAAGCTGGCAAAATAGGCTTAGCTATGTTCAGTAGCAGGATTAAGAGACAAACATAGAATGATATGAAAAAAAAAATTGCAAACAGGATGGCGTTAGGGATGAGTCACCACAGGCTGGAGACACTTCGTGTTCTTGGCTTCCGTTGTATTTTTACTACCTAATGTGTCACAAGGTATATAACTCAGCCCTATAGACCCAAACACACGGCACTTACTCATAACCACCATGGACTTAAATGTTTGAAGAATATTGTATTTGATTCAAACATTAAATGGGTAAACTTGGAAAAGTGAGAGTAAACGAAACTCTTAGCAACAGATTCTGTGCTTGTGTTAAGTCACCTTAGTCGTGTTTGACTCTTGTGACCTTATGGAGTGCAGCCTGCCAGGCTCCTTGTCTGGGATTCTCCAGGCAAGAATACTGGAGTGGGTTGTCATGTCCTCTTCCTGGGGATCTTCTTGACCCAGGGATCAACCGACGTCTCTTATGTCTCCTGCATTAGCAGTCATGTTCTTTACCACTAGTGCCACAAATTAGCCAATGTCTATTCTTTACTACAAAGGTTGACCAGTGTTTGTCCTTTGGTAGACTGCCATATTTCAACCACTCTATTCTGTATACTCATCTGATAAAAGAAATGCTGGGAGACTGGCTTTATCCCCTGCCTGTAAAATTGTGTAGTTGAGGAACTTTATAAAGTTATTCCCTATAAAGTTATCTTCTCTATGAATTGGGCTGTTCAACTTGGACATAATGGACTCTTTTTTTTTTTTTTCATCTAAGTCAATACTATATTCATCCATAACAACAAACATGCCTTTTTGTGAAGTAATGCAGATGATAATTGGACCTTCTTTGGAGGAGTCAAGATCAAGATTTAGGTGACTTGAGAAAATGCTCCAATTTTGGGTGCATACTGCACTTTATCAGAACAGCAGACACATTTTAAGAGAAAACAGGCTCTTGGTGAGGCACTAATTTTAGCTCAGTAGCTAATGATGAATCAAAATGTTTCTTCAAACCCAATTACCCAATAAAACTTGCCATAGTAACCATCACGTTACACAACACCTCCTTCATGCTCACACCAAAAACTTCCTTGGGAACTGCTATCACCACCTCCTTGACAGCACCATCTGCTCCAGAGGGAGGGGAAGGAGGAGACGGTGAGGGAGGCTGGAGAAGAAAGGGTAGTTCTGATCTCAAATCGCAGGAAGAGAGAGTCTCAGGGCAGAGATATATTGGGTAGAAAAACCATCTTCTGTGGTTTTCACTGTGACCTAGAAGTGGCTCAACCCCAGAGCACCAGGCTGAAACAAGCTATACAGTGTCAGCAAGAAGCCCTCTGCCCTTGCTCTCCCCATACTTCACTTACTCTAGGGTCACCCTCTCTGCTTGCCCTCTGCCTGGAGTAGTTGTTGCCTGCCTCTTTTATTGGCCAACTCCTCCTCATTCTTCAGGATTCCTTTAAACTTTCCACCCCCAGAGAGGTTGTCCTGAACTATGTGATCTAAATTAAAGTTCCTACGAGTGTCCCATAAGGGAGGGCCCTGAGAGGTCTTATTTGCTATGAGAATCTAAAACAGATGTGGAGGCAACATAGATGCTGATCAACAGAGGAATGAATGGGAAAGGTGTGGTATGTATATATGATGGAATGTTACTCAGCCATGGAAAAGAGTGAAATGATGCCATCTGCAGCAACATGGATGGACGTAAATATCATCATCCTAGGTGAAGTGGGCCAGACAGACAGGGACAGATGGCATGTGATGTCACTTGTATGTGGATTTTTTTTTTTTTTACAAAAGGGTACGAATGAACTTGCTTTCAAGACAGAAACAGACTCACAGCTTTTGAAATCAAGCTTTTGGTTACCAGAAGGAAAACGGGGGGACATGGTGGATTGGGAAATGGGGATTGGCTTGGCATGTGCGCACTACCGTGTGGAAAGTGGATAACTAATAAGGAGCTATAGTATAACAAAGGGAACTCTACTCAGTATTCTGAGGTGGCCTATACGGGAAAAGAATCTGAAAAAGAATGTATGCATATGTATATATTTGTGGTGGAGTGGGGCTGGTTCACTTTGCTGTATACCTGAAATTAACACAGCATTGTGAATCAACCATACTCCAATAAGAATTTTTTTAAATAAAATAAAAGTGTCTAGGTCATTGTCTGATATCTCAGTTCGTAAAGAATCTGCCTGCAGTGCAGGAGACCCTGGTTCGATTCCTGGATCAGGAAGATCCGCTGGAGAAGGGATAGGCTACCCACTCCAGTATTCTTGGGATTCCCTTAAGTTTCAGCTGGTAAAGAATTTGCCTGCAAAATGAGAGACCTGGGTTCTATCCCTGGGTTGGGAAGATCCCCTGGAGAAGGGAAAGGCTACCCACTCCAGTATTCTGGCCTGGAGAATCCCATGGACTGAATGGCCCAGGGGTCACAAAGAGTCAAACAGAACTGAGCAACTTTCACTTCACTTCACAGGTCATTGTTGGGGCTCAGTAAATAAAAATGGGTGAAGAAAGAAGAGAAGTCTCTGTGACATGATCAAGTCATCATCCATCTAGTGGTCTGGATGACAAAATACACTCATTATTTAAATCACTCATTGAACAGATTTATTCGTTCAACCAATATAGGAGGCTGACAACATTCGTGAGGGTTCTGAATGCTTTCTGGTTGTTACCAGCTGGGTCCTATGAGAAGCAGACTGAGAGGTGGATGAATGTTGGGAGTTTATTAGGGGGTGTTTTGGGAATCAGCTCCCGTGGAAGGGAAGAAAAGAAAGTAAAACTAGACAAAGGGACAAATTGAGCTGTGAATCCGTTTCAACAGCAACCTCAGTAATTCCATGGGGAGTTTGTTTGATTTTGGCTGATTCATGTGGCATTCAGGATCTTAGTTCCCCAACCAGGCATTGAACTTCTGCACCCTGTGATGGAAGTGCAGTCTTAACCTGAGAAGTCCATGGGGAATTCTGAAGCCAGGATCATGTTTCTGAGCTGAAGTTATGAGCATTTATACCTCCAAGTTCTTTGGTCTTAGAGAGTGACCTCAAGTGAGGAGGCCCTCTCAAGAGCCTCAGATTTTCCAAGAGAATCTGAGTTGATTCTCAAAGAATGATGCCAGCCCTTGGCAGGAATCCTAGGAGAATATGTCCCTGGTTCCGAGAGGGAGACCTAATGGCTCATCCCAAGACCCACCACAGTTCACTCCTTGTGCCACTGGGATCTACATCTTTGCATAAGTTCTGAGAGCAGTTTCTCTCTGCCCCGGGTGAGCCTGTCTTTCCTGGGCAAACTTAGAAGAGGGCAGTGCCTGAGATAAATCAGTTTCCACTGTTGCAGCTGGTCTTGGGGGCCCAACCGATACACATGGTGTCCCTCCTTTTGTCTGTTCTAGATTCCCCTCTCTGCCGGCTAGCATCTCTGGCGGTGGTTTACATCTCTTGGCGGTTTACCGGATGGCATGGTCCCATTTCTAACCCCCCAGGCCTCTGAGCCTCTGGTCACCATGCCTTTCCTAGGCAAGATAGAATTCCTGCCTGAATGATGACTCTGCTGGTCTGCTGCTTACTTGGCCTAATGAGCCCGACATGCCATATTTTATAGTTCGTAGGACTGTTACTCGATCACCTGGTGGAAGTTTTCAACCTGTGGAGAGCTGGAGCTCTAAAGCTATAGCACTCAGGGTTTCAGGCTCGCCAGGTGGGTCACTGGGAGAGATGGTAAGTGGGGTCACTCCTGCTTCCCCTCTTTATTTCTCAGACTCATGCCTCCCCCTACCAGGGCTTAGCATCATGCCTTAAAGTGTCCACTGCATCCTGGAGAGTGGCGTCCCGTCTTTGGAGAGGTTGACTACAAAATGACAGCAAGGTGCTCCCTTATTCAATCCAGGGCTCCATCCGCTCTTGGGAGTGAAGCAACCTCTGGATCCTGCTACCTTGTGCCCATTCTCACACCCCTCTGTCACAAAGAGCATCCCGGGGTCTGACACAACACCACTGGAGACATGTTTAATATTCTTCCCCGGCCAGACTCCCGCACATGCATCTACCTCCAAGCTAAGCAAAACCACCAGGCTCATACCATCACCTCCATTTTTTAAAATTTTGAAGCTAACTCTGAAAGAAGAACCCCCTTTTTTTGTGTCTGGCCTGCGTCCGGTCTTAGTTGCGTTATGTGGGATCTTTCATTGCCGAGCACAGACTCTCTAGTTGTTCTTCGGGGTGTGGGATCTTAGTTCCCCGACCAGGGATTGAACCTTCACCTCCTGAATTGCAAGGCAGATTCTTAACCACTGGACCACCAAGGAAGTCCTGAGAGAAAGCACTCTTAAAGGTAGCTAAAGCAGATTCCCAGCTCTTCCTTGTCCTGTGTGTCAGGAACGGAGAATGTGACAAAGGGCAACATTTCATCAGTGACCTGCCAGTGACCCGACCAGGAGGGTCCATCCAGCAAGGGAGCAATTCATTTGAGTCTTGCATTCCCCAGCTGATCCTTTGCCTCCTCCTAGCCACATCCATAAAGCACTTGAGATGCAATGCCTGACAGCCCTAGATGGAGAGAGAAGATAATTGAATCAGTGTCCACTTGGGTCTTCAAAACATATCTGATTTGCCTGCCTGTGAATATTTATAGGCTTCATTTCCAACACAGTGCTGCAAAATGCCCTGTGCATTTTGCATCAAGAGTCTTTTCAAAAAGTACACCTGAGTCTTTCCTGACTGCCAGCAGCAGATGAGTCATTCATTCCTTTTTTTCATTCAAAGAAACGTTTATTATTCACCTGCCAGCTCCAGGAGTTGTGGGCATCCAGACTCTGACTTTTCCCATCTCTACTTGTTTTGCTAACTTCCGTATTTTCTGCTACACGTGTCACAATGCAACATATACTACTTGGATGAAACCTACTCTGGAATCACAGCTTACACTGAGGTTTGGTTTTAAAGTGAACAACGTAGTCAAAAGTCAGGCTGTTAAAAAAAAAAAATCTGTTAAATGCCAAAAGAAGTCAGCAAATGGATGTATCCTACCTCCATAAGCCAACATAGGCAAGTTTGACTCTGTAATGGTTGAGGCCAGATGAAGCAGTTGGCTTGTGTTTAGAGCCATGATGTGTGACAGAGATGTAACTTTAAACCTAGTGACACATCCAGTCGGATGGGGTGGGCGCCTTGCTGGAGGCCACAGACTGAAACAGACTGTAAATCCTTGTCCACTCACACCACGTATTCATGAACAGACACCATGCTCAAACCAGTTGCTCAGTCGTGCCCAACTCTTTGAGACCCCATGAGCATCAGCATGCCAGGCTTCCTGTCCTTCACTGTCTCCCAGAGTTTGTTCAGATTCATGTCTGTTGAGTCAGTGATGCCATCCAGCCATCTCATCCTCTGCCACACCTTTCTCCTCTTGCCCTCAATCTTGCCCAGTGTCAGGGTCTTTTTCAATGAGTCAGTTCTTCTCATCAGGTGGCCAGAGTATTAGAGCTTCAGCTTTAGCATCAGTCCTTCCAGTGAATATCCAGGGTTGATTTCCTTTAGGATGGACTGGTTTAATCTTCTTGCAGTCCAGGGACTCTCAAGAGTCTTCTCTAGTACCACAGCTCAAAAGCATCAATTCTTTAGCACTCAGCCCTCTTTATGGTCCAGCTCTCATATCCGTATGTGACTACTGGGAAAACCATAGCTTTGACTATACAGGCCTTTGTTGAGAAAGTGATGTCTCTGCTTTTTAATATGCTACCTAGGTTTTTTCTTCTCTCTTCTTTTCCCATCCCTTCCTTTCCCTTCCCTTTTCTTTCCCCACCTCTCTCCCTCTCTCTCTTTGTTCTTCTTTCTTGCCCCCAACTTGTAATAGCAATACAGAGAAGCTAAATGTACAGATGAGAAAACTCTGCTAGGTTATAATTTGTCACCATATAAAACTCAGAGTCCAGTGGAGAAGCTTCCTTCAATACTCTGGGCACATATGACAAAACTCTGCACCTGGACTTGGCTCCTGATTTTCCTTGCAAAATAACAGTTGAATTGGTTGATGTGGTCAAGCGTCCAGAAAAAGCGTCTCCTCCTAAAACAAAATCCATTAACATTGATATTAATTGATATTAATATTAATAAGAGTTCCTTGATGACTCTGTCTTTAACTGAAATATTCAAAGAAGTGTTTGTGAGTCCTGAGGTTAGCAGGGCTGAGTATTCTGCAGGGGAGGATTGAGCATAGTGATATGGAATGGATTTTGGCATCAGACATATTCTTGGTTCCACTGTCAATCGAGCAAATGTTTGGGATAGGATTTCGTGTATGCCACCTCAGTCAGTCAGTCATTTCTGACTCTTTGCAACTCTATGGACTTTAGCCCACCAGGCTCCTCTGTCCATGGGATTTCCTAGGCAAGAATACTGGAGTGAGTTGCCATGTCCTCCTCCAGGGGATCTTCCCAAGCCACAGATCTAACTCACTTCTCTTGGGTCTCCTGCATTGGAAGGCAGATTCTTTACCACTGTGCCACTTGGGAAGCCCCAGGATCAGATTGAGGGAGCTACAAAGCATGATGAGACACAGAGAATGCTGTTTCCACCCCCAGAGATCTGAGGGGCGAGGAGAGGGGCGGTATTATCAAAACCTGGTGAGAGCTGTCATGTTAGTTACAAAGGAACACAGTCTTTGCCCAGGCTGCTGCAGAATGAGGGCTTGCCCCAGTCTCTCTCTCTCTTCCTGTCTTCCTGGCTCCTTCCTGAACTAGCCATGGAAGAACCCAAATGGAAACTGAAGACGAAGAGACCTGATACCACCCAGATATATCAGCATAGAGAGGAGCACAAAAGGGCAGCTCTTTAGGGGCAAAAAGCTGATCTAGAGAGCCCCAGGGTATCCTCTATGACTACGAGCCAGGGAGCGCATACAGGAGAAAGAAGAGAGAGACAGAGAACCAAATCCCAATGGCTCCTCCTTAGTCTCTACTGCCATTTTCTGGAGGCAGCCTATGTGAAAACTTCTATACTAGTGGCTGCAATTTTGGGGTGTTTATTGTGTGAAACAAAGTTGGCTTAAAACTCAACATTCAGAAAACTAAGATCATGGCATGCAGTCCCCCATCACTTCATGGCAAATAGATGGGGAAACAATGGAAACAGTGAAAGACTTTATTTTGGGGGAGCTCCGAAATCACTGCAGATGGTGACTGCAGCCATGAAATTAAAAGACACTTGCTTCTTGGAAGAAAAACTATGATCAACCTAGACAGCATATTAAAAATCAGAGACATTACTTTGCCAACAAAGGTCCATCTAGTCAAAGCTGTGGTTTTTCCAGTAGTCATGTATGGATGTGAGAATTGAACTATAAAGAAAGCTGAGTGCTGAAGAATTGATGCTTTCAAACTGTGGTGTTGTAGAAGACTCTTGAGAGTCCCTTGGATTGCAAGGAGATCCAACCAGTCCATCCTAAAGGAAATCAGTCCTGAATATTCATTAGAAGGACTGATGCTGAAGCTGAAACTCCAACACTTTGGCCACTGATGTGAAGAACTGACTCTCTAGAAAAGACCCTGATGCTGGGAAATATTGAAGGCAGGAGGGTAAGGGGTTGACAGAGGATGAGATGGTTGGATGGCACACCAACTTGATGGGCTTGAGTTTGAGTAAGCTCCAGGAGTTGGTGATGGATAGGGAAGCCTGATGTGCTGCAGTCCATGGGGTTGCAAACAGTCAGACACGACTGAGCTACTGAATTGAACTGAACTGACTGTGTAAATGTGAGTAGTTCTTTATGTATAGCAACTGCCTCCCCAGCCCCCTTTTTAAAAAGTTTTTGGCCACACCCTCTGCAGTGGAAGCACAGAGTCTTAACCACTGGACCACCTGGGAAGTCAGACAGTTGCCTCCTTCAGTCTTTATAACTACTCGCAAAGAATCATCACCTATGATGATTCTTCTATGAATGCTAAGCTATCATAACTTCGAGAGTAAGTTTTGTGTGTTATTTTATTTTATCCTTTCAATAACCGTAGATGATAGGGATTCCTTTATTCTTTTGCATGTGAATAGTAAGTTCACTGGAATATAAGCTTCAGGCAGAAGAGACTTGTTCTGTATCCCCAGAGCCCAAGATAGTGCCTAGAACATATATAATAGATCATCAATAGTCATTTCTATTAAAAACCAAAATAGACTCAGAGGCTTTCAGAGGTAGAGTGTTGGGGTTAAATTCTGACTCCCAAACTTTAAAATCCTAAACCATAGAAGCTTCCTGGATAATTGAAAGGGGGCAACTGAGAACAGACACTTTCTTTCTTCCCTTGGGTACCCATGAAAATTTGCAGTTCAGTGTTAGGACTCCACACTTCCACTGTAGGGGGCATTTTTTCCATCCCTGGTTGGGGAACTAAGAGCCTGCAAACCACACAGCACATGGCCAGAAAAAAAAAAAAAAGTCTTGAGAATCTTTAACTGAGGCACCCCCTAAGGGAGGGCAGGAAGCTAAACAGCTCACATCCCTTTAGTCTGTCCACCGCCAAGCTCATTCATTCATTCAACAAACATATCCCAAAGGCCTGAAGTGTTAACAGTCTGTATATTTCATGTGGGCAGGGCCTAGGTTTCTTTGGTCCATCTTTATGTAGTCCTAGCATGCTGCCCACCTATTGGAGGCACACAGTAAATATTTGTTGCCTCTAACAATGAATGAGGACCAGGCTTCCATGGTGGCTCAAACAGTAAAGAATCTTGCCTGCAATGCTGGAGACCCGGGTTTCATCCTTGGGTGGGGAAGATCCCCTGGAGAAGGAAATGGCTACCCATTCCAGTATTCTTGCCTGTAGAATCCCATGGACAGAGGAGCCTGGTGGGCTACAGTCCAGGGAATCACAAAGAGTCAGACACCACTGAGAGATTAACACACACACACATACACACAGGTTAACTGTAAGCACTACGCAAGGCCCTGGGGATGTAGAGTTGACAGTGGATGAGATTGATCACCACCATTTGAGCGATGATAGATGACTATATGAGATAGTCCCACAGAGCAGAAAACAAAGAGGAGAGTTGCTTCTACATGGGGTGAGGACCAGGCTGAGTCTTGAGCTCTGTGAATTGAATAGATCATGGATCCCCAAACTTTGGGATCTAATGCTTGATAATCCTAGATGGAGCTGATGTGGTAATAATAGAAATAAAGTGCACAATAAATGTAATGTGCTTGAATCATCCCCCAAACCAACTCCCCATCAACCGCGAAAAAATAGTCTTCTGTGAAACCGGTCCCTGGTGCCAAAAAGGTTGGGGACCACTGGAGTAGATGGCAAGGAGGCTGTACAGAAAGCATGCTAGGAAAACTCCTTCTGGTCTTCCCAGGACCATCCAGGTTTTAAAGCAAAGTTCTGTGTTCCAAGAAAACCAAGACCAATTGGTCATGCTAGTACCACTTCCTAGCTCTGTGGCCTTGGGTAATTACTTAACCTCTCTGAGTCTTATTTTTCATTTCCGTGAAATGGAGCTAATAAGACCAAGTCTGTTAGTTGCTCAGTCATGTCCAACTCTTTGCGACCCAATGGAGTGTAGCCCACCAGGCTCCTCTATTGAAGGAATCCTCCAGGAAAGAATACTGGGGTGGGTTGCCATTCCCTTCTCTAGGGACTCTTCCCAACACGAGGATTGGACTGGGTCTGCATTGCAGGCAGGTTCTTTGCCATCTGAGCCACCATGGAAGCTCCTTTGGGTTGCTATAAAATAGCATACATAAAGGCCAAAGTTCAGTATCTGGTACACAATTGCAGTGTGTAAAAGGAAACTCTCCTCACATTCCCTCCCTTGCAAAGAAGCAGGAGATGCTAAGGGTAGAGTTACCTGAGCCTGGAAAACACTATTGGAACAATTACTGGCCACTTGGTTTGTCCCTTTCTCTGAATACTGTGGAATAAACATTGTAAATGGGCTAGTATCTTAAGCTGCTTTGCATGAGCATAGTTTATTTTAAATTTTGAGCTACTGCTTGTTATACTTCTGATATTTTTTAAAAATTTAACTTCATCATCTTACCTTATCTATTTTTGAAGGGTTTAATCATTTATTTTTCCTCACCTCCAGTCCTCCCTATTTTTAGCCCTTAACATTTATACTTCCTCCTTAATGTCAGAGTTTTGTTTAATCCATTAAAAAAAATACTCCTCTTATTTTTTTAATTGTTTTTCAGAATAATTCTCTCTTCTTGTTCTCATCTGAAAAGACTGCCTTTTCCCCTCATTATTTTGTCATTTCTCATTGAACTCAAAGTTTTTTATGTACTTTTTTCATCATTTAATTCATCATGCTATCATATGCCATCTGAATTCAGCATGCCAGCATCATTTTTTCCCCTTAGATATGCTCTTAAGTTTACTACTTTAATGCTCTGTTATTTTTTTAAACTTCATTATGTACTACCTATCATTTCTTCTCCTAATTCAGTATGGATTATTTTAAAGGACAAGGAGGAAGCTTGGTGTCAGGCTGACAGCTATAAGAAGAACCCACGACCCTGGCAGAGGATGCTGGCAGTGGTACCTTTGTGCCTCCAGTTGGCTCAGCTGAGCCCATGGAGCCTCCTAATCAGCCCCATCCCAGTCTTTTCTGAGTCCTTAACTCACAGAGGGTGATAACTCTTCCTCCTGCTGTATTGCTGGACATCTTTCTCAAACACAAGCTTCCCAGGTTGCTTACCTGCTCAGACCCTCCATGAGTCATTCTTGTGATATAACATACAATGAAAGCAATAATAATAATAACCATGACCCCAGTCAACACATAGTGAGCAATGATTGTCTTATAAGCCTTTTGCTGATTGCTATCATTACTTATACAACAGCATCTTTAGGAGGGCATTCCTCTGTTATAAATGAGGACTGTATTAACTAAGTGGGCCAAGATTACATAACAAATAAGTGGCATTATTGGAAACTCAGATGGCTCAGATGGTAAAGAATCTCCCTGTAACACAGGAGATCTGAGTTCAATCCCTGGGTCAGGAAGATCCCCTGGAGAAGGGAATGGCAACCCACTCCAGTATTCTTGCCTGAAGAATTCCATGGACAGAGGAGCCTGGTGGGCTACAGCCTGTGGGTTCACAAAGAGTCAGACATGACTAAACAACTCACTTTCACTCACTCATTGGGAACCCAGATCCTCAACCACTGGGCTAAACTGCTAAGTGCTACAGAGCAAAGCAAATCAAACCATTTAATATCCACACCCTTAGTGAGGGGAATGACTTGCCTGGGTCACCCAGGGGTGAAAGGTAGAGATGGGATTGAATGACTCCATAATTCCCCCTACTACCTTCTCTACATAGTAAACAAAGAGCAGAAACATTCTTTGTAAATTAGCGTAAATACAAGAGATATTAATACTTCATGGTCCTCTGGGTTATTTCTAAACCTGAAGGGAAAAAATCTTTTTCTCTTGTGTTCAGAACACCCCTGAAGCTTGAATAAGAAATATGATGTAGGACTGGTTAACTCAAGAAATGTTCTGCTCAAGCCCATTCATATAAACTCAAAGAGACAGCATCCTCAAAGTCAAACTAAAGAGAGTTAGGAACATTCAGGATTATACCTATGACCTTTTCATTTTTGGCATCATAGCATACTGCATCCTCACAGAATGATTTTCAGTGCTTGATTTAGGAGGTAGCCTCTTTCTCCAGAAAATAGGAAGAGAAAACCAGCAGAATAGTAATTACAGGGAGGCCTGGTGTACTGCAATTCGTGGGGTTGCAAAGAGTTGGACACGACGGAGCGACTGAACTGAACTGAACGCATCATTTATTCAGAGATAAAAAGTATATATTGCACTGTAGAGCAGAATTTGGGGGGAAATAACCTCATGTTTATATATACAACACTTATTGGATATCTGTTACCTGCTATGCGTAGTCATATATATATATAATATAAATATTTATTGTTCATTGTTCTGTGGCTAAGTCATGTCTGACTCTTTACAACTTCATGGACTGTAGCACGCCAGGCTTCCCTATCCTTCACCATCTCTTAGACATAAATATATAGCTATACGTGTATGTATTTCTGTGTGGTGATGTTTTATTCCCATTGTTCAGATGAGAAAGTTCATAAGGCAAAAAGTGGTCGTACGCCTATGGTTGTATGCCTAGTAAATGGGGGCAACAGGAAGTGCAAACCCAGGTCTCTGGTTGCAGAAGCTATAGCACCGGGCAGATGTGAAGGCCCTTGGTGTGCGGCTGCCCCACTCACTTTGTCAGGATCCCCAGAACTAGGTCTTCTTTGCTTGTTCGCAGGCTTGCTCTAGTTGAGCAGGGATTATTCTCTGGTGTTGGTGCAGTGGCTTCTCTTGTTGCACAACCGGGGCTCTAGGTCCAAGGCCTTCAGCAGTTGCAGCACGCAGGCCCAGCAGTTGTGGCACACGGGCTTAGTTGCCCCCTAGAGGTGTGTGGAATCTTCCCTGACCAGAGATCGAACCCATGTCCCCTGCATTGGCAGACAGATTCTTATCCACTGTACCACCAGGGAATTCCTCCTTACTAAATTAAAAAAGTAAAACTGTCCACAGGGACAGGTCCCCTAGTCACTTTCCCAGAGTTAGTCTTTCCATACACACAGTAGCACTTGAAAGGATGCTTTTGGTTTGTTGTTTTTTTACTTTACAATACTGTATTGGTTTTGCCATACATTGACATGAATCCACCACAGGTGTACATGAGTTCCCAACCCTGAACCCCTCTCCCACCACCCTCCCCATATCATCTCTCTGGGTCATTCCAGTGCACCAGCCCCAAGCATCCTGTATTGAGCCTAGACTAGCGATTCGTTTTTTACATGATAGAATACATGTTTCAATTCCATTCTCCCAAATCATCCCACCCTCTCCCTCTCCCACAGAGTCCAAAAGTCTGGTCCTTACATCTGTGTCTCTTTTGCTGTCTCACATGCAGGGTTATCATTACCATCTTTCTAAATTCCATATATATGTGTTAGTATACTGTATTGGTGTTTTTCTTTCTGGCTTACTTCACTCTGTATAATCGGCTCCAGTTTCATCCACCTCATTAGAACTGATTCAAATGTATTCTTTTTAATAGCTGAGTAATACTCCATTGTGTATATGTACCACAGCTTTCTTATCCATTCATCTGCTGATGGACATCTAGGTTGCTTCCATGTCCTGGCTATTATAAACAGTGCTGCGATGAACATTGGGGTACACGTGTCTCTTTCAATTCTGGTTTCCTCGGTGTGTATGCCCAGCAGTGGGATTGCTGGGTCATATGGCAGTTCTATTTCCAGTTTTTTAAGGAATCTCCACACTGTTCTCCATAGTGGCTGTACTAGTTTGCATTCCCACCAACAGTGTAAGAGGGTTCCCCTTTCTCCACACTCTCTACAGCATTTATTGCTTGTAGACTTTTGGATTGCAGCCATTCTGACTGGTGTGAAATGGTACCTCATTGTGGTTTTGATTTGCATTTCTCTGATAATGAGTGATGTTGAGCATCTTTTCATGTGTTTGTTAGCGATCTGTATGTCTTCTTTGGAGAAATGTCTATTTAGTTCTTTGGCCCATTTTTTGATTGGGTCATTTATTTTTCTGGAATTGAGCTGCATAAGTTGCTTGTATACTTTTGAGATTAGTTGTTTGTCAGTTGCTTCATTAGCTATTATTTTCTCCCATTCCGAAGGCTGTCTTTTCACCTTGCTTAAAGTTTCCTTTGTTGTGCAGAAGCTTTTAATTTTGATTAGATCTCATTTGTTTATTTTTGCTTTTATTTCCAGTATTCTGGGAGGTGGATCATAGAAAGGATGCTTTTGGAAACACAGAAATGAATGGAAGGGCAGTATTTCTCCTGTTCTTATAATAAAGTGCATCTCTTCTAGCCTTAACAGCTTGGACTGCAGACTGTGGCAATGCTCCCTGTACAAAGCGAACTGCAGAGAAAATGAGATGCACATCCCTGTGGCATAACTTTGAATGCAGAAGGGTTGGGGAATCCCCAGGGAGTCAGTCCTCTCTCCCTCCTCCGATCTGGCCAGTTGGCAATGAATGGCACAGATCTTGCTGCCATGATAAAAATACAAATCCTGTGTCAAATGGGGCAGCTGACTCTGCGAGCCTTTCCAGCTCTCGACTGCCTGGCCTCAAATAGCAGTGCCCACCCTGTAGACACCACCCCAGGGAGGAAGGGGCCAGCCTGGCCCACACAGAGAAGCTTCCATATCCAGGGCTTGGAGGATGAGACGATGGGGAAGGTGAGGAGGAACTCATCCTATCTGGATGAATTTGTCGAGGGCTTCCCACTCACAGTGATAACATCCCGCTTCCCAGGCATCACAAAACTGCACCCAAGAGGGGGGGTCATTGAAATTCACTCATGTGACTCCGTCAAGTTAATTAGATTCGACAAGTGTTTGTTGAGTATTACAATGCCAGACCCTGTGTTAAGAGGTGAGATACAATGAGATGGTCTCTGCCCTGTTGGAGTCCAGAATTTAGTGATGTTAGTGAATGCAAGTTCATGTGCCCGACGCACAATGAAGCCAAATAATACCAAAACACCAGAGTTCAGAGCAGAGAAAGGCTGATTGCTGGGCTATGCAAGGAAATGGATGACTTGCGCCCCAAACCAACACAAACTCCCCAAAATGGTCTCAGCAAAGCATTTTTAAAGGCAAAGCGAGAGAAGGGTGAGGTTGATTGTGGCAAACTTCTTGATGCAGAAACACTTTGTCCACATAGGTCAGGTCACAATGTTCCTGTAAATCTCCAGCTAACCAAATGTTCCTCTCTGTTTACTTCTTGTCCCTTGTTTGAGTGGAAAAGCATCATACCTTTAAAAGTCAGAGCCTTGAGATTAGGCTATCCTGTGTACTTTAAACTATAGGCAACATTCCTAACTCTTGCTGCTGCTACTGCTAAGTCACTTCAGTCATGTCCGACTCTGTGTGATCCCATAGATGGCAGCCCACCAGGCTCCCCCATCCCTGGGATTCTCCAGGCAAGAACACTGGAGTGGGTTGCCATTTCCTTCTCCAGTACATGAAAGTGAAAAGTGAAGTCCCTCAGTCGTGTCCAACTCTGTGCAACCCCATGGACTATAGCCTACCAGGCTCCTCCATCCATGGGATTACCTGTGTACTTTAAACTATAGGCAACATTCCTAACTCTTGCTGCTGCTACTGCTAAGTCACTTCAGTCATGTCCGACTCTGTGTGATCCCATAGATGGCAGCCCACCAGGCTCCCCCATCCCTGGGATTCTCCAGGCAAGAACACTGGAGTGGGTTGCCATTTCCTTCTCCAGTACATGAAAGTGAAAAGTGAAGTCCCTCAGTCGTGTCCAACTCTGTGCAACCCCATGGACTATAGCCTACCAGGCTCCTCCATCCATGGGATTTTCCAGGCAAGAGTACTGCAGTGGGGTGCCATTGCCTTCTCCGTCCTAACTCTTAAGCAAAAGCAATAGAATATAAAGGTTAAAGTAAAATAAATAGATCTATACGGAGTCAACTTTGTTCTTCCCTATTACAGCATGACTGATGGACCTATATACAGGAGGTCAAAAGGCAGTGTTATTAATGATCTTCAGACCGTTTTCATGAAGCAGTAATTCCCTATGGCAACCCATGGACCCACTGCAGAAAGTGATTTGGGGAGATTCCTAAAAAATGAAGATTCCCAGGCCTCATTCCCGGATATGTTTATTCCGTAGGTCTGAGTAGGACTGAGGGGATCTGCATCTTTTTAAGCCCCTAAATGATTTGCATGTGTGGTGAGAATAAGTAATTTCCTGGAGGTCACTCTCATCTCCTCTCTTCTTTTCATCATCTACACAAAATTTATCAGTGAACCTTGTCTGTACCTTAGACATGTATTCAGGGCCTGGCCCGATCTCACCAGCTGCACAATTGCCACCCTGGTCCAAGCCCACAATCTCTCTCCGTTGGACCTTTCTAAGAGCCTTGTAACTTTTCTCCATAACTTCATCCTGGCTCCTCGTAGACTCTGTTTTCTGCCAGCAGCCAGTGCATGACCCTTAAAACCTGGAAGGTGGGTCAGGTCTCCCAGAACTGAGCACTCTCCAGTGCCTTCCTGTCTCACAGAGAGAAAAGCCAGTATTCTTTTAATTTTTTGACCACGCTGTGGGATCTTACTTCCGACCAGGGATCAAACCTGAGTCCCCTGCAGTGGAAGTGCAGAGTGTTAGCCACTGGACCCCCAGGGAAGACCCTAAAGTCAATATTCTTATCATGTGCAAGGCCGTGCACAGTCTGATGCTTTGGTACCTTTCGGGGCTCGTCTCCTAAAAGCGCCTCCGTCCTCTCTGTCCAACCATGGTGGACTTCATGATGGGCTTGAGCAGGCTTCTTGCTTCTCCAGCTCAGAGCCTTTGTGCTTTGTTTCCTCCTCCTGAACCACGCTTCCCAAATATTCCATGACTCTCTTCATTTTTTTGGATTTTACTCAAATATCTCTTATCAGAGAGTTTTCTCTGAACTCCATTTAAATGAGCAGTCCCAACCTTACTCCATCACTGTCTATCCTCCTTATGCTGCTATATTTTTCTTCTTAGCATTTATCTCACACACAGCATCACCATGAGTTAAATGATGTGCTTGATGTGTTCATTCATGTCTGACTCTTTGCGACCCCACAGACTGTAGCCCACCAGGCTCCACTGTCCACGAGATTCTCCAGGCAAGAATACTGGAGTGGGCTGCCATTTCTTCCTCCAGGGGATCTTCCCAACCCAGGAGCAAAACCATGTCACCTACGTCTCCTGCATTGCAGGTGGATTCTTTACCACTGAGCCAACAGGGAAGCCCTGTGTATTAAATATTCCTTGGTTAATTTGTTCACTACCTGTTTCTTACCAATAGAATGAGAACTGAGCTTTACCTGCTTTGCACACTGCCAGCTTATAAAACTGTACCTGACACACAGAACTTGCTCCATAAATAATTTTGAATAGATAAATTATTTAGTAGTGAAGGGTTAGGAAGACTTCTCAATGGCAGTTTACAGATATGTAAGGGTAAAACGCTGGACTGGAAGAAACACAAGCTGGAATCAAGATTGCCAGGAGAAATATCAATAACCTTAGATATGCAGATGACACCACCCTTATGGCAGAAAGTGAAGAGGAACCAAAGAGCCTCTTGATGAAAGTAAAAAAGGAGAGTGAAAAAGTTGGCTTAAAGCTGAACATTCAGAAAACAAAGATCATGGCATCCGGTCCCATCACTTCATGGGAAATAGAAGGGGAAACAGTGGAAACAGTGTCAGACTTTATTTTTTGGGGCTCCAAAATCACTGCAGATGGTGACTGCAGCCATGAAATTAAAAGATGATTACTCCTTGGAAGAAAAGTTATGACCAACCTAGATAGTATATTCAAAAGCAGAGACATTACTTTGCCAACTAAGGTCCGTCTAGTCAAGGCTATGGTTTTTCCAGTAGTCATGTATGGATGTGAGAGTTGGACTGTGAGGAAGGCTGAGCGCCAAAGAATTGATGCTTTTGAACTGTGGTGTTGGAGAAGACTCTTGAGAGTCCCTTGGACTGCAAGGAGATCCAACCAGTCCATTCGGAAGGAGATCAGCCCTGGGATTTCTTTGGAAGGAATGATGCTAAAGCTGAAACTCCAGTACTTTGGCCACCATATGCGAAGAGTTGACTCATTGGAAAAGACTCTGATGCTGGGAGGGATTGGGGGCAGGAGGAGAAGGGGACAACAGAAGATGAGATGGCTGGATGGCATCACTGACTCAATGGACGTGAGTCTGAGTGAACTCCGGGAGTTGGTGATGGACAGGGAGGCCTGGCGTGCTGCGATTCATGGGGTCACAAAGTCGGACACAACTGAGCGACAGAACTGAACTGAACTGAACTGAAGGGTAGAAAAATAAAGCATTGATCAACAGATGTTTCTTAAGCATCTCACATTCAATATGTCAGCTTTGGGGCAGAGGGGGTTTACAAGTGGGGCTTATAGGGATCTAGAGAGAGCTGTAAGTTGGAGGGATTGTATAAGATAACCAACCTGAGACATCATAGCAAATATAGCCCTCTCTTTCATGGAAACACAGATCTGCAGCTTCTATAGTGGAATAGCACCTACATAAAATTTGCTTTAAAAAATAATTCAACATTTTAAGTATTGTTAGATACTTATTTGATACTAAAATGCAACAGTAAAGGTATTTGGGAGGTCAACTACTGATCAAGGATCAAGTCCATATGCAAGTGGTTGGTTGGGGACTCTTCTCCTCCAGCATCTCCACCTTTGCTTCCTCTCAGCTTTTGTTCCCCTGGTTCCTGAGTCTTGAACACTTAGCTCTGCTTCTGAAGCTCTCAGACACCTCCTTTGAAATTTGCAGATGCCCTTAGGAAGAAAGAAGCCCCAAATGCTAGGCTCACCTTTTTGGGTATAATTCTTCTCAATCTTGATTCCTTGTGTTTTTGTTTTTTCTCTGTTTTTACTGCCTTGTTATATCATCAGAAGTGACTTTGTCTGAATAACCTATTCCTCCTATTTTAACATACCCACACACTTATACACATGCATGGACATATACATGCAAGTACATATATATATTTTTTCTTTTGTACTGGGCATTAGGATCACATTGAACTCATAGATTAGTGCTGTAATATAGTTTTAAATATTATATCTTAATGTACCATACAGGTTTGCTCATGTCATTAAATATTTTAATGCAACTTTATATTATCTCACATATGCATGCTTCAGTCATTCAGCTGTTTCTCCTACTCCTATAATACACAATTTTCATTTATTTTTTTCATTAATAAATGAACATCCCTTAACAGAAACTTCTGATCCTATATATGATTGTTTCCTTAAGATAGATGGCTAGAAGTTAGGTCACTGGGTGGAAAGCAATGAGTAATCTTTACTACCTATGCCAGCAATATGTCAGAATAATTTCATTTTTTATAAAAAACCTACTTATTTTTGAGACTTAACTCATACTTTTCTGCTTAGATTAGAGCAATATTCTCTTTTATTTTCCTTTTTGGGTAGTCTCTTTTTCACATTTAAGTCTTTATTTCATTGGATTTATTTTGATATATATTATGAGGGGGCTATCATCCATTTTTTCAATAGATGAAAAATTATCCTGTTACTGACAATTATTTTCCCACTAAATCATTGAGCTTTATGTATGGCATACAAACTCATTATGTTTTCTATTTTATTTCACTAAATTTTCAGTTGAGGTTTTCACTATTGTCAGAATCTTAATTATTGTTGCCTGATGGTGTATATTATCTTCTGGCTGTGAAGTGACCCTCTGTAATCACTTTTGTAAAAATGTCTCCAGTATTCTAACTCGTATATTCTTTCAGGTACACTTTTAAGTCATCTTCCGAGTTCCAAATGAAAATTCCACTTGGGATTTTGACTGCTAATGATATTAAAGCCATAAAGCAATTTGAGTAGTTTATTTACATAGTTAATAGCTAGCATCCCTTTATCAGAAATGCTTCCCCCTCCTTTATCTCTTGTAAAGTCAGGTACTTTAGGTTTTTTCCAGTTCCCACACATTTTTTAATTTGGCCAAGGATTTTTGGGGAGGTGTTTTACATTATTATTGGTATTTTAAGATCATTAGTCCATTGTATCTTGTATGCAATGATGAGTGGTACAGAGGAGAGCTATTCATACATTCATTCACTCGGTTAGCAAATATCCCACACATAACTAGGCGCCAGTTAACAGGCACTGTGCTTAAGCACTTATCAGCCACTATACTAGGTACTAGGTATCAGTTCAATTCAGTCGCTCAGTCGTGTCCGACTCTTTGCGACTCCATGAATCGCAGCACGCCAGGGCCTCCCTGTCCATCACCAACTCCCGGAGTTCACTCAGACTCACGTCCATCGAGTCGGTGATGCCATCCAGCCATCTCATCCTCTGTCATCCCCTTCTCCTCCTGCCCCCAGTCCCTCCCAGCATCAGAGTCTTTTCCAATGAGTCAACTCTTCGCATGAGGTGGCCAAAGTACTGGAGCTTCAGTTTTAGCATCATTCCTTCCAAAGAAATCCCAGGGCTGATCTCCTTCAGAATGGACTGGTTGGATCTCCTTGCAGTCCAAGGGACTCTCAAGAGTCTTCTCCAACACCACAGTTCAAAAGCATCAATNTTCCCTAATGGTTGGGCCATATCTCTTCGTGTCATTTGTAGGTGTCTATGGGATTAGTCTAACATTAGGCAGTCTATCTGCTGATGATTTGCTATGTTTTTATGTCTTGCTTGTTGTGTGGTGTGAGGCATCAACCCTGCGTTGTGAAGGCAGTTGGGTGCAATGCATCTGACATTAAGAAAGATACCTTCATGGAGATTGTCACCAGTTAATATTCACCGTTCCATTCCATTCAGTCACTCAGTCATGTCCGACTCTTTGCGACCCCATGAATCGCAGCACGCCAGGTCTACCTGTCCATCACCAGTAGACAGGAATTCTCTGGTGTCCCATGGTCCTGGTCTCTGTGTGAAAGGTTGTAGTGGAGTGAAAATACACCCAGATTCTTGGCCTCTGGAGGAGAAGAATTCAATCTGGGGACAGAGACAAGGTTGGATCGCTCGGAGCTTTGTATAATAAAGTTTTATTAAAGTATATTTTAGTTATTTTCTATTTATAGTTTACTCAGGAATAATTTCAGAGAAGGCAATGGCACCCCACTCCAGAGGAGCCTGGACAGGTCTACCTGTCCATCACCAGTAGACAGGAATTCTCTGGTGTCCCATGGTCCTGGTCTCTGTGTGAAAGGTTGTAGTGGAGTGAAAATACACCCAGATTCTTGGCCTCTGGAGGAGAAGAATTCAATCTGGGGACAGAGACAAGGTTGGATCGCTCGGAGCTTTGTATAATAAAGTTTTATTAAAGTATATTTTAGTTATTTTCTATTTATAGTTTACTCAGGAATAATTTCAGAGAAGGCAATGGCACCCCACTCCAGAGGAGCCTGGTAGGCTGCAGTTCAAGTGGTCGCTAAGAGTCAGACATGACTGAGCAACTTTACTTTCATTTTTCTTTTTCATGCCTTGGAGAATGAAACGGCAACCCACTCCAGCGTTCTTGCCTGGAGAATCCCAGGGATGGTGGAGCATGGTGGGCTGCCATCTATGGGGTCACACAGAGTCGGACATGACTGAAGTGACTTAGCAGCAAAGTATAAAGGAAATAGAGAAAACTTCTCACATAGGCATCAGAAGGAGGGCAGAAAGAGTAACCCCCTGCTAGTCTTCAACTGAATGTTATATAATAACTAGCAGTTTGTTAATGAAATAAAAGACTGTTTTAAAACTCAGAGTGGTACCAGATCCCCTCACACATAAGATGCTTTAGGGGATAATCTTGGAATCAGACGATTCATCCTGGGCCATAAAATGATTAACTTGAGTCTTGTAGAAGGACATATTACCATACAAATAGTTTCATTTACATAGATTAGGGAAATAATATCTGAGTATAACATACTGGTCTGTCAAGTGGGTTCTGAGGCATTATGTGGAACTGACTCAACGACAGAGTCTGGGGTAAAAGTATAGTAAAATAGCATAATTTAAGACAAACATTCCCATAATAAAAATACACTGGTTATCTAAAGATTTGAGAATAACTTCAGATGAAACCAGGTGTCATTATGTCAACACAATATTTTAAGGGGAACCTCCTTTTAAATTTGTATTGTTCCTGCTGCTAAGTCATTTCAGATATGTCAAACTCTGTGTGACCCCATGGATGGCCACCCAACAGGCTCCCCCATCCCTGGGATTCCCCAGGCAAGAACACTGGAGTGGGTTGCCATTTCTTTCTCCAGTGCATAAAAGTGAAAATTGAAAATGAAGTCACTCATTCATGTCTGACTCTTAGCGACCCCAAAGACTGCAGCTCACCAGGCTCCTCTGTCCATAACATTTTCCAGGCAAGAGTACTGGAGTGAGGTGCCATTGCCTTCTCCTAAATTTGTATAGAGAAGGGAAAAATTACAAATATCACGTGCCAGGAGCCAGAGCGAGGAATCCCACCCATGACAAAGTCACGTGGCAGACTCAGATGGCAGAGCAATTTGAGTCTTCGGATTTCACCCTGGTTTTTCCTGAGCATGTACCCCATAAAACAAGAATTTGTCTGTTTTCCCATTGTTTTCTGACGTTCTCTGGAAAAAGTTAATTCAGTGCTTTGGCCTTCTGCATTTGAAAGGAGTGTTTCAGCCCAACCCCCCCTTTGATAATGCTCTATCCTGCCTAACAAGTTCCCCTGACCTTCTACAAGCTTGTGAATTACTCACAACCTCCCAACTGTGAGGGGGAACAAAAGCCTTAAATTATCTTAAAGTTTCAGAGCCTTTTCAAATTCATATTGGTGACAGGATTTCTCAGTTAACTCAATGATTGATGCCAGACCTCCTTATTGTTTATGTATCAGGCACCCGGGAAGATGTAATCAATGTAAATGGGATATGGAAAAAGAATATATAGTAGTTTTGATGTTAGCAATACTAAACTTTTGAGTAAATTACTTTTTCTTTTGCTATAAATCACTGTACTTCCTTTTATTACAAATTGCTGTATTTTTATTTAGTGTTTGGTGAGAGTGGCATTCAGACTTTGGAGCCATAAAAATGTTAACAGGCCTCTTGGCCAGAAGATAATGTAAACCACCTGAGATCTTTCTTAACAGGAGGGTATGCAAAAAAGAAAGCCTTGTCTTGATGAGGGTCAGGACTGCTGCCCCTGTATAATGCTGTATATTCCAATATGTACAACTTGGGGTATATAAGCTGATTTTGAAAAATAAACTTTCCTTTTCTTTGGAGTCTTGCACTGACACTGGGCTTCCCCATGTCGTTCTTTTCTCCCCCCTTTCTCCCACTTTTCAGCTGAATTTCCATCTGGGGCGAGGAGGCTCGCCATGTCTACAAACCTGTCCCAGCTGCTAAGATCCATAAGAGAGAGAGCCTGGGGTGGGACACTCTTTGATATTTAAAGGGCCACTGGTGGCCTAACATAGATGGTGCAAACCTCTTGTCCTGAGGTTTTATTGGTTTTCCATGTAA
>SJXQ01008884.1:497950-544909 GCA_006408695.1 Aepyceros melampus | reverse complement strand
CATTCAGAAAACGAAGATCATGGCATCTGGCCCCATCACTTCATGGGAAATAGATGGGGAAACAGTAGAAACAGTGTCAGACTTTGTTTTTTTGGGCTCCAAAATCACTGCAGATGGTGACTGCAGCCATGAAATTAAAAGGCGCTTACTCCTTGGAAGAAAAGTTATGACCAACCTAGATAGTATATTCAAAAGCAGAGACATTACTTTGCCGACTAAGGTCCGTCTAGTCAAGGCTATGGTTTTTCCTGTGGTCATGTATGGATGTGAGAGTTGGACTGTGAAGAAGGCTGAGCGCAGAAGAATTGATGCTTTTGAACTGTGGTGTTGGAGAAGACTCTTGAGAGTCCCTTGGACTGCAAGGAGATCCAACCAGTCCATTCTGAGGGAGATCAACCCTGGGATTTCTTTGGAAGGAATGATGCTAAAACTGAAGCTCCAGTACTTTGGCCACCTCATGCGAAGAGTTGACTCATTGGAAAAGACCCTGATGCTGGGAGGGATTGGGGGCAGGAGGAGAAAGGGATGACCGAGGATGAGATGGCTGGATGGCATCATGGACTCAATGGACGTGAGTCTGAGTGAAGTCCGGGAGTTGGTGATGGACAGGGAGGCCTGGCGTGCTGCGATTCATGGGGTGGCAAAGAGTCGGACACAACTGCGCGACTAAACAGAACTGAAGTTGATTTTTTTGGCATAAAGTAGAAAACATTTTTTGACCATTTATAAATTATGCTTACATTATTTTTTATGCTCTTCCCATCTGAACAAGTTCTCTTCTGAATAATTTGGTATTCTCTACTTCCCACAGTCCCAGTTTATTCAGAAGTCCCATCTTCTGAATTTTATAGGTTGGGGTAGTACACAGTGGTGGAGGAAATAGAGAACATTTCAATGTGAAGCTGGGACAGCAAACCCAGCAGTTGACACTTGAAGTAAACACTAAAATTGCATTAACTAAAACAGCTCTGTTAATAAAATCTTGTAGGAGTAAAAAGCCTCTCTAATGGCAATAAAATTCAAGAATATATACTATTTATAGGATCTAGTTAAGTGAAAAAACTATCAATTAAAAATAGAGTCTAGACAAAACATTGAATAACACCATTTTATGTTAAAAACAAGGCCAAGTTATTTTAATCTGTTTATCAAAGATAGCCAAAATGAATAGGAGAAACAGTGACCATATTTCAATACAATTAAGGTCAATTTCCAGCTGTAGCTCATTTGGGGGTAAATAGTAAATCTAAAAGCTCATCAAAAATAGTTTCACGGACTTCCCGGGTGGTCCAGTGGTTAAGACTCTGTGCTTCCATTGCAGGGGTTGTGGGTTCAGTCCTTGGCCGTGGAAGTTCCACATACTGCACTGGGTGGCCTAAAGAATAAACAAAATAAAAATGCATATACCTTAAAAAAAAAAAAATAGGTAGTTTCATGGAAGGAATGTGACCAGGATTTTGTTTTTACAGTGAGAATGCAATGCTGTAAACAATAACATGCATGAATCTCAAACTGAGAAGAGAGTATGTAGAATTCAATATTTATGTTAACTAGCTTACACAGTGCTTCAGAGTACATAAGTAAAACACTTGGTGTTGGCTGTCAGTTGGTAGCTTTGCAAGTAAAGGCCAAACTGGAATGTTTTCACATTTTCCTTTTCTTTTCTGCTGGACTAAACAGATATGCACTAAAAGCAATTTAGGAGGGAATGGCATAATAAAACAGCAGGTATGTGTGTTGGTTTCTCAGGTAAACACCTATAATTGGTATAGGGTATTTACAACAAGAAGTCACTTCCCATTCAGTATCAATAACCTACTTCAATTGGATGACCAAAGCTCATTCCATAGGATGACTGACACCAGGTCCAAACACATTTGTCCTTCCCAGGGTTTATAGAGGCCTGCCAAGCCATATGAGACCACATTTTATGGCAGCAATTACTTTCTTTTTGGTTGTAAACAACAGAACCTGTAAGAGTACTTACAAAATACTGTTCCCCACAGCTCTGCCAATAACCAACTGGATAGTTATTCCACTCTTGGCCTTTCAACTTGATAGCAGTAAAACTAGCTGTTGTGCAAATGGTCCCACTTTGCATTCTATAGTTAGGAAGCAAGCTAATGCATCAGCAAAACTCTCCAAATTCCAAATTCTCTATTCTGTGTGAGGTTTTTCTTCTGGTTTCATATTCTTGGTGGTGGTTATTAAATGGCCATGAGCAATTTGAAGAGTTGACCATCAAATCATCTCTACTGAAATTAGAATCCTCTGGAAAGTTAGTCTCTTTTAACTCTGATAAACTTAAAAAAAAAAAATTAAAATCAGACAATCTAATTGCTGCACAAACAGAATGAGTCAAGTCACTATTATAAATGTCACCCAGGCAAAAAGAAAAGGATTTTCTAAGTTCAAACAATGAATCCTATTTTTCCCAGTGTTAGAGTCATTGCCAAAGAATGGAAGTGATATGGTTGCTCTTCTTTCATATGGAGGCTAATTTAGTCAACTAACGAGACAAGTTGTATTTAATTGCTGACTTTAGGAATACAAAAATAGAATATATTGCTTTTCCATCCAAGAGACTTAGTTAAAAAAAAAAAATTAAAATCAGACAATCTAATTGCTGCACAAACAGAATGAGTCAAGTCACTATTATAAATGTCACCCAGGCAAAAAGAAAAGGATTTTCTAAGTTCAAACAATGAATCCTATTTTTCCCAGTGTTAGAGTCATTGCCAAAGAATGGAAGTGATATGGTTGCTCTTCTTTCATATGGAGGCTAATTTAGTCAACTAACGAGACAAGTTGTATTTAATTGCTGACTTTAGGAATACAAAAATAGAATATATTGCTTTTCCATCCAAGAGACTTAGTCATTCAAGAGTGAGGTTGAATAGTTTCATTTTTCTGTATCAGTGCACCACAATTTCAGCAGTAACACAAATAATTGTCATTTCCTAGCTTTCCTCACTTACCTGCCCCAAAGCCAAGAGTACATAGCCTTCTCCATCTCACAGTGCATTTACGTCTGTGGTTCCCAATAGAAGGTGATTTTCCTCAAGGGAACAATTGTGGCTTGTGTGAGGCAAATGTGATAACCATTGCACTACGGAAATATCCAAGGATCGTGCCTTGTGGATCTTTAATCCAGTGCTTTGAATATAGAAGGTATTCAGTGAATGCATGTTCTTAAATAAATTAAACCTGACAAAGCATGGCAAATCAGATTACCAAAAAATAAATAATACAGATAAAAATATGAAAAGCTGTAAATTCACTTTCTAATCATGCAGTTTTACACTGTTTTATAAGTACTGAACCTGGAAACAGAAAATACTGCACAAATAATCAAATTTGCAAATTCATTCCTTACTTCCCACAAGTTATTAGAAGTCTGATAAACAGGTTTCTAATAGCAGAAAAGCTCAGAAGTAGAAATAAAGCAAAGTTTTCATTTTTTTTCATATGTTAAAAGATTCATGTCTTGAAAAATCCAAGCAACTAACATGATATGTAATAGTCATTTTTCATAATTGAGAAATAATATTAATTTTATGTTCTTTCTTTACTCTCTCAAAGGTGTTTTAGATTGTTTCTTTTATGAAAAAATTCACTTTCAAAGCCCAAAGAGAATTATCCAAAGGCTATCCCAGTTCAATGATGTGGAGATACGGTAGTTTATTTTCATTAGTCACACAAATTTGCCCAACATCTGTTTTGGAATTCTCATTTAAAAGGCATTAAATTTCAAATCAGGTATGTATGCTATTGGCAAAAGATTCTCTCTGGAATTTTAACTAGTAGGTGGTAAACATGGCTTCGTTTATTAAAAAAAAAATACTGAGGTATAAATATTTACTATGCACACTTTTGTGGGAAAAAATTAAGCAAGAAGTCTCAGAAATAATTTAAAATCTGTATTTCTTTCATTTATCTTGCCTTTTCTGTATAAACTGTATTTCAGGGAAACCAAATATGTGAGCAGAAAAAAAATTATTTGTTACAGAAGAATTCTAACCTATAAATGCCAAAGAAATGATCTGATTTGAAAATTACTTTTTTGAAGCAAAGAGTGAAAGACTTCATCTGGAAGGTAACCACAATACTAGAGTAGTTAGGTGAAAGACTGAGAATTTTACAATGTATTATTCAAGCTGACAGCACCTGAACAAAGCAATCAATTTAGTATCATTACACATCCCTTGACATCAGAGAAGAAGAAGTACACAGAATAACCTATGAAGTATTTTTGCCAAAACAATTGAAATGGAATCCAATCAAGCCTCCAGATATAAAATCAATTTACAGAAAACACAGGAGATAAAGGGCACTAAAAGCATACACTCAGCAAAATCAATACAGTGCATCATGATTAGGATAACGGTGGATTATCCGAATTAGTGGATAAATAAAGCAACTGTAAAAAGTTATATAAGATGTAAATCGGAATTTTAAATATTTTCTGGGTGTTATATTATCCCAAGAAATTATTGTTAGGTGTGATATGTATCTATCATTATGCTTATTTTTTTTAAGTATCCATAACACAGTTCAACAATACTTCACTCATCCATTTTGTTTCTCTTAAATGTCAATGTTTTATTTATTTTTTTAAATTGATTTTTATTTTTTAGTTTGTTTTGCTTTACAATACTGTATTTGTTTTGCTATACATTGACATGAATCAGCCACGAGTGTACATGAACTCCCAGTCCCGACCCCCACCTCCTCCCTCCCCCCTAATTCATTCCTTACTTCCCACAAGTTATTAGAAGTCTGATAAACAGGTTTCTAATAGCAGAAAAGCTCAGAAGTAGAAATAAAGCAAAGTTTTCATTTTTTTTCATATGTTAAAAGATTCATGTCTTGAAAAATCCAAGCAACTAACATGATATGTAATAGTCATTTTTCATAATTGAGAAATAATATTAATTTTATGTTCTTTCTTTACTCTCTCAAAGGTGTTTTAGATTGTTTCTTTTATGAAAAAATTCACTTTCAAAGCCCAAAGAGAATTATCCAAAGGCTATCCCAGTTCAATGATGTGGAGATACGGTAGTTTATTTTCATTAGTCACACAAATTTGCCCAACATCTGTTTTGGAATTCTCATTTAAAAGGCATTAAATTTCAAATCAGGTATGTATGCTATTGGCAAAAGATTCTCTCTGGAATTTTAACTAGTAGGTGGTAAATATGGCTTTGTTTATTAAAAAAAAAATACTGAGGTATAAATATTTACTATGCACACTTTTGTGGGAAAAAATTAAGCAAGAAGTCTCAGAAATAATTTAAAATCTGTATTTCTTTCATTTATCTTGCCTTTTCTGTATAAACTGTATTTCAGAGAAACCAAATATGTGAGCAGAAAAAAAATTATTTGTTACAGAAGAATTCTAACCTATAAATGCCAAAGAAATGATCTGATTTGAAAATTACTTTTTTGAAGCAAAGAGTGAAAGACTTCATCTGGAAGGTAACCACAATACTAGAGTAGTTAGGTGAAAGACTGAGAATTTTACAATGTATTATTCAAGCTGGCAGCACCTGAACAAAGCAATCAATTTAGTATCATTACACATCCCTTGACATCAGAGAAGAAGAAGTACACGGCATAACCTATGAAGTATTTTTGCCAAAACAATTGAAATGGAATCCAATCAAGCCTCCAGATATAAAATCAATTTACAGAAAACACAGGAGATAAAGGGCACTAAAAGCATACACTCAGCAAAATCAATACAGTGCATCATGATTAGGATAACGGTGGATTATCCGAATTAGTGGATAAATAAAGCAACTGTAAAAAGTTATATAAGATGTAAATCGGAATTTTAAATATTTTCTGGGTGTTACATTATCCCAAGAAATTATTGTTAGGTGTGATATGTATCTATCCTTATGCTTATTTTTTTAAGTATCCATAACACAGTTCAATAATACTTCACTCATCCATTTTGTTTCTCTTAAATGTCAATGTTTTATTTATTTTTTTAAACTGATTTTTATTTTTTAGTTTGTTTTGCTTTACAATACTGTATTTGTTTTGCTATACATTGACATGAATCAGCCACGAGTGTACATGAACTCCCAGTCCTGACCCCCACCTCCTCCCTCCCCCCCACACCATCTCTCTGGATTATCCCAATGTCAATGTTTTAAAATTGAGGAAGTTTAAAGCAAGTACTGGACTTCCCAGATGGTGCTAGTGCTAAAGAATGAGCCTGCAGGAGATGTAAGAGACTGGGGTTTCATACCTGGGTTGGGAAGATCTCCTGGAAGAGGACTGGCAACCCACTTCAGTATTCTTGCCTGGAGAATCTACATGGACAGAGGAGGCTGGTGGGCTACAGTCCACAGGATCACAAAGAGTTGGACACAACTGAAGTGATTTGGCCTGCACACAAAGCAAATACCAGATATAATATTTAAAATATTTTAAAAAATTATATGTGTACCTCTAAGAGCAAGACATTTTTGTTATTGTTGTCATTATTGTATTTCTGAATCATTAGATGAACTTTAAAATAGAAAATATTTTCCTGTATACCATTTTCATTCTACAGATACATACCTGAATTCTTCAGTCACCTTCCACAAGTTTGGGATTGGCCTGAGGGATAGTGTTGAATTCAGTATGACAGGCAGTCAAAATGGCCTCTGACTATCCCATCTCCTGGTATCTGTGTCCTTGTGCAATTCCCTCCACTTGACTGTGGCATGAATTTAACTCATTTCTACTAATTCCCTAGTGGCTCAGATGGTAAATTTTTGTTATTGTTGTCATTATTGTATTTCTGAATCATTAGATGAACTTTAAAATAGAAAATATTTTCCTGTATACCATTTTCATTCTACAGATACATACCTGAATTCTTCAGTCACCTTCCACAAGTTTGGGATTGGCCTGAGGGATAGTGTTGAATTCAGTATGACAGGCAGTCAAAATGGCCTCTGACTATCCCATCTCCTGGTATCTGTGTCCTTGTGCAATTCCCTCCACTTGACTGTGGCGTGAATTTAACTCATTTCTACTAATTCCCTAGTGGCTCAGATGGTAAAGCATCTGTCTGCAGTGTAGGAGACTCAGGTTCAATCCCTGGGTTGAGAAGATCCCCTGGTGAAGGGAATGGCAACCCACTCTAGTATTCTCACCTGGAGAATCCCATGGACAGAGGAGCCTGGTGGGCTACAGTCCATTGGGTTGCAAAGAGTCAGACGTGACTGAGTGAATGACACTTTTCACTTTCTAATAAATAGTATGTGGCAGAAGCGATGAGGTATCACTTCTAAAATCAGATGATCAAAGATGGTGCCTTCCATCTTGGAGGCTTTGTTGTTCTCTTACTCTTTGGGAATTCTTGCTTCTGGAGACAGCCAGCTTCCATGACATGGCAGCTCTGTAGTATAATCCCCATGAATGAGATTGGAAGTAGATTTTCTATGTTTTGCCAAAAGTTCTGTGTATGAATTCGAAAGCAGATCCTCACCCAGTTGAACCTTCAGAGACAACAGTGCAACCTAATAGTATGACTGTTACTGAGTAAGGGATGAACTTTAAGCAAGAACCATGCATTTATTCTACTGTGGGATTTTCCTTTTCTACATTACTCATCCCACCACTACTGACAGAGTACTCTTGTGAGAAACTAACTCATACACTTATTTTTGCCTCAGGCTTCACCTGTATTTTTTACCCTATATTCCTCTTGCCTCATTCCTTTCCTTTCTTTTTCTACTTTTGTTTTCCCATACCACCTAATTATTTTTACTCAGCCTTTTAGGATTATGAAATCACTTTAGTGTGATAATGTAAGCTGTTTTAGCTATTAAGAAAACATTCCTTATTATAGTAATATGAAAGTTTCCTGTCCCAGAGATGATCAATCTAAGTATCCGACAGCAGCATGTGGGTGCTCAATTGTGTCCGACTCTTTGCGACCCCACCAGAGGTCGCATGGGATTGGAGATGGCAAGAATACTGGAGTGGGTTGCCATTTCCTCCTCCAGGGGATCTTCCGGACCTAGGGATCCAACCCACATCTCCAGTGTCCCCTCCATTGCAGGCAGATTCTTTACCACTGACCCATCAGGAAAGCCCCAACAGGATAATAAATAGAAGGTAAATATTTCACACCTCTGTGATAGCTCAGACAAGGCATTGTCTTCTTGAAGATGAAAGAAGATGGCACTTCTTTGAGATATTTGAGGGCGAAAAAGAGGGAGTAAGTTAACAGATTTCTAACTGTGGGTGTTTTACAGCTCTAGCTGTTAGCTAGCAAACAAGGATTACTCAGTCATAAAGTTAGATCAACATGTTAATTAGGGAGAAATATGAAACTATTTGTTATTTGTTTTACTACTATAGAAACTAACCTACAGGATGGGCTTTTTCAAAATACAATTTCCCAACAGTGAGACAGCACTGGCATGGCTATGTTGTTTCACAGCAATCCACTGTAATTGTTTAAAACAGAATTGGAGTCATGATTATACTGCATCAAATTGAATAAGGCATCCATCCTCAGGAAAAGTGGGGACTACAGATAAGGTAGAGTCAACAGAAACAAGCGACCACGTCAATCAGTTGCATCATATTATCATCATCATCACAGACTTATTAGATGACAAATCCTCTTCTCTAAGCAATCTACACTCAACTCATTTACTTCTCTTAGAAGTCTATGGAGGTAGGTACTACCATCATCCCCATTTTAAATGAAGGAAATAAGACAAGACACTAAATAACTTGTCCATATTAAGGTGTGAAGAGTTCATGATCCTTGTGCTAAATCACTTTAGTTGTGTCCTACTCTGCGACCCTATGAACTGTAGCCCACCAGGCTCCTCTATTGATGGGATTCTCCATGCATGAATACTGGAGTGGATTGCCATTCCCTTCTCCAAGGTATCTTCCCAACCCAGGGATCGAACCAGTGTGTCTTATGTCTAACCTGCAAGAGCGGGTGGGTTCTTTACCACTAGCATCACCTGGGAAGCCCTTATTTATGATCCTTTTTCCTACACAGTATTTGGCAGTTTAATTGCTAAGTTGTATCTGACTCTTGGCAATACCATGGACTGTAGCCTGCCAGGCTCTTCTGTCCATGGGATTTCTCAGGTAAAAACACTAGAGTGGGTTGTCATATCCTACTCCAGGGGATCTTCCCAGTCCAGGGATTGAACCTGTGTCTCCTGCATTGGCAGGCAGATTCTTTACCACAGAGCTCCCTGGGAAGACCCACAGTCACATATACATATACTAATCAGTCACACTGCTACACTTAGAGGCTGAATAGGAGCAGCTAAGGGGCAGATGGGAATCTAAGCATACTAAAACATGGAGGGTGGAGATCTGAACGGGCACCTGCAAAATTATTTGAATCTCATGCATTTTCTTATAAAGACCAAATAAGAGGGGAAGGGGGTATCAAGAAGTGATAAATGACAGAGAAAGTAGAGATTGCAAGTATGGGTTGGCCAAAAAGTTCATTTGGGTTTTTCCACAAAGATGTAATCAGATAGTTTCACTTCAAAATGTGAGACAGAGACTTCCTCTGCGATGGTCGCAATAGGTAAGCATCCATCTGAAAGCCACAGTGGTGATGCCTGAAGAGCATCTAGTTGAAGGAAAACCACCAGGCAGTATGAATTTCTCAGTAACGAAGAAGTGGCTCTCTGCTAAAAGGTACCGGCTCTCAGATAGGATTTGGACTTGGGAAGAGAGGAGACCCATGTGAAACACCATGCATGGCATTAGTGTTTGAGGGGGTCAGCTTATTAACAACAATTTTGTTCTGGAGTTTGGGTGAGCCTGGTCTGAGACAGTGTTTGAGAACACATTGGCCTTCAGGTTTTTCTCCAGTCAGTAACAATTTGCACATATTCTTTATTTTATAGTAATCAGAATAGTCTGTGATAGGGATTCAGCTCCCAGAAGATCACCGACATCCAATGAAATCTATCATTTAAGTCGGGACACCACGTATTAGTAGAACATTTGCTTCACTCCTCCTATCCTAGGATTGAAGCTGTGGTTTTCAACTTAAATCACTAGGAAATTTTTGTCTTGTGTACTTAGCAGTAGCAATCCTTTCACAGTTTGGAAAATATAACTTTGACCCTGATTCTAAGCTAAGAGAAAGTGATGGGAAGCACTGGGGAAACTCACACAGTCTGAAGTCCTGGCTTGAACCCAAGCTCTACCATTTATATAATGGCCAGCCCAATAAATGACTTTGTGTAAAGAGCTTCAGTGTCTTTTTAAAAATAAAAATAGGCCTGATGGAGTTTGTGGAATGGAATATATGAGGTGATGGATATGAAAGTTTCTGACACCTAAATGACATTTAATAAAGGTTAATTAATGAGCTGTTTGGCTATTCCCTCCTCAGTTTTTCACATATAATTAATTTTTATGAGGCAATCCTGTTGGAATAAAGCAGTCCATAAAAAATATTGGAAGACTAAACAGATAAATTGCATTTTACTTTTCAAATTTAGCACCATCATATTTTACAATTGAAATATTTGAGTTTTTAAGTAAATATTCTAATTTCAAACATACAGGATAACCGAGATTATATGTAACATCTTGTACCTTACCTTCTTTGGATTTTGTCTCACTTACAAAATCTGATTTTACATTGTGTACTTGATAAAAATTTGATCAAATGAAAACCTTGGGGCTGAATACAATGCCTTCAGGTGAATTTGTAGACAATTTTTTTTCTCTCTAACATCAACATAACTCATTTCTTATTTCAATTTCATAAAACATATCGAATATTATGTGAGGACTTTATGTTCTTGTGAACTCTTGAACCCACCGAGCTAATAAGACTGGAATTCCAAAGAGTTAGAGACCTACTCTATTTAAATATGTCCACAAACCCTTCTCTCATGCTGCCTCCCCTTCTCTCATGCTGCCTCCTCTGCTCCATGGACACAGCTCTGCTTTCCCTCCAATGAAAGTCTAATATTTTATTATGCTACACTATGGTCTGGTGGTACCAAATAAGCTTGATGAAAGAAGGAAATAAATCACGTGCCTCATTATATATATATATTTATCTAGAATTAACATAGGTATTTATATATTAATATATATACATTTTTGTATCATATATGTATTATGTAGGTCTTCTCTGGTGACTCAGCAGTAAAGAATCCACCTTTAATGAAGGAAATGCTGGTTGGATCCCTGGGTTGAAAAGATCCCCTAGAGAAGGAAATCGCAACCTACTCCAGTATTCTTGCCTAGGAAATCCCATGAACAGAGGAGCCTGTCTCTGTAGCCTGCGCTACAGTCCACAAGGTCACATGTATATATATATAATATATACACATATACATATATGTGTGTGTGCATACACACTCACACACATACATACAACACACACCCAACTTCATGATTTGAAATTCTCATGACTTTTAAACACATACAATAAGAACTTCCTTAATATAAAGCACTTGACTAAATCCTATAGGGTTGCAAAGAGTTGGACACAACTGACTGACCTTCAATTTCACTTTCAAATGTCTAGATGGTTCCTGAAAATAATCAAACATTCTTTAACCGTGGACTGTTAAACAAATAGCACACCAATTTCTGAGTTTGTGAAAATAGAATGATGGGGGGCCAGTAAAGCACAATCTACTTTCACTAAGTTAACAAGGCCAAGAACACAAGTGTCAATGCATCGCATTTGCACAGTGCTAACAACTTTCCTGATATTCCCAGCCATCACACCTCTTTTCCTCTTTGGCTTAAAAGGGTAGCCAGACTCTGGAGGGAGACCAGATTGTTGACTGAGCAGTCTCTAAGGAGAGGCTAGACTTTGTTCTTCCTCTTTGGTCCTGGTTCCCCATGCTTCCTTCCCCTGACCCTGCCTTGGTCAATATTTTATTTCCCAGCATCATAGTTTCCTTATAAGTTAATTTTTTCTTCATTTCTCTTTTCCACTAAGAGTTTGACTGTTAATTTCAGTCCTATTCCAAGTGTTGTTCCAACTTCTGAGATTTCATAAAACAAAGAAGGATGAGTTGAATCACAGAGAGGATGGAGGAGAGGCAAGTAGGAAGTACCATACATACACACACACACACACACACACACACATATACACACACAAACACACATATAAGCAAAATCAAAAAATAAAAGATTCTGGTTTTTACATTTCCCAAGAACTAAAAGAGATTTTTCCAGGTCTTTTTGCCTAAATATTATTAAAGTAGGGCATGTTTAGAATATGATATTAGGAAAGCAAGTTAGTACACCCACTAGACTTATAATTCCCTGAATGTACATAAAGATATCTCAAGTGTCTTTCATATGTTCTTTACACCTCTAAGTTGGAGTAACACTTGAACAAGTATTAATGAGGACCTGCTTGCTCTAGGGTAGCACTCTTGTAATGCTGAGAAATGGAACAAATACAAATTTCAACCCTCAAGGAACTTAAAGTTCACAGTTTTATTTCTTTGAGGAAAGAAATATTTAAAATCCCAGGAAGCAAAATCCTCTATATTTCTGAGCTGACTGCAGAGGGGAAATGTGCTGATCTTGCGGATATTTAGTAAACAAGACAGACTAATGGACTCATCAACAAATCCAAGTCAGGCTCAGGGAGATAAAAAGAGGAACATTGTTGATTCTCTGTCTGGACAGGTTCTAAAAATAGAAATGCTCATTTACAGAAGTTCCTTCCCCATGTAAAGACCTGCCAGCCAAAGATTCTTTGATCCACACGTCCATGTGAACCATTATGTTGTCCAGGAAATTCATTTCAATCAAGTGTCAAAAGAATATATTCTTGTCTCTAAAACACAAGATAGTTACTTTCTCTGCTCTGTTAATGATTCCAACTTCCTCTTGCAGCACAGTCACAAGTAGCTATAGATGGTGTACTTGTTCTTCTTGGTTTCTTATGCCATAAATAAATGGCCAAGGTCAGGACTGGATATGTTTGTTTATCAACATCTACTATGCTTCTGGTGTTCCATACAACAGGCTTATACTACCCTTCAATTTTTTGTTTTTATGTTAGTCACCAAGTGACAAGGAACAGCATCTATTCACTACAGAATTAGTTCCTATTCAAAGTATGACAAATTCAAAAATATTAATAATTAATAAAATATAATGTTTGTGTGAAGTATAGAAACAAAGAAGACAGTCATCAGGTCAAGCCCACAAGAAAGGGGAGAAACTGACCTGGGCCTGAATACTAAGAGGTGTAGACAACTGGGAGCTATTTGGAAGCAGATTACCACAGTCATTTAATAAAAAAGAAAGTGAATCTGAAAAACGTATCTATCCAAGTGTGATGTTGGGCTGCACGTGTATTTCTTATTTCTATACACCTGTATAGCTTTTTGCTATGAATCAATTTTAAGAATACATTTGAGAAACACATGACTTTTAAATAACATGCTGTGTTTTAGAGTCTTTACCTTGAAGTTATTAGTAATACATGGTACAGAACTAGTGATTCTATAATACAGAAAATATTTTGACTAGCATTTGAGCATGAGTTATGGGGACTAGATCCACGGATGTTCTGAATAAAAGACACCACATTATTTTTAGAGTGATCCTTCTCTGCTAACTTATTTGATTTCTCATTCTTCTCTTTTCCTTCCCAAAAAGTATCTCAATTTTTGTGCAAATAGACCTTGGATGACCCACTTCACTCATCCTTCAGGTCTTCTGAAGCATGCTGAATTTCATGAGAATCAAGCTAAGAAATGTGTTACATAATTATAGAAACTTTCAAAATAATCCTTTGAAACAAATTATTATTTCTATACATTTACTTAATTTCATAAGGTTTTGACAATCTGTACATTGCAATAGACTTGACACTGGTTAAATGTAAGTAATACCCACCTGCTTGGATGTCAAATGGGACAATAAATGTCTAGAAATTGACAACTAGGCACTATGGGGCAAAAGGTAATAAAGCAATTTTGTATTATATTCCTACAGGCCCAGTAACATAAGTTTCCCCACCACAGCCCAAGAAGATGTGTTTTATTTATATGGTGCTCTGGCCAGGAATTCTCATACTAACATCCTTTGGAAAGAGTCAAATGAGATTATTAAAAGTATAAAAATTATTCTTGTATACTTTAAGATATTACTGCATGAAGCATACTATGAATCAGGTTTTATCCTGTAAAATAAGGAGTACATTTCTTAGCACCTCTATAACTTCAGTAATAGACCGCAGAGCCATTGACAGTAATTGCAAAACATGATACATGAATGAATGAATGAATGAATGAATAAAACAAGAGAATGTGGTGGCCTGAAAACTAAATTAGTGTTTAAAGCTCAGAATCGTCTGCTACAAACTTCATACAATGAACATAAAAAAAAGAAAGTTGATTATAACTACACCAAATGCATTCTGTTAAGAACAAAGTACTTTGGACAAGGGCTTTGCTGATGATTAGAGCTTATTAAGGAAAAAGTTTGCTCTTATCTTGAACTACCTATTCCTTGGACTAATGATCATTTTTTATTTGTTACAATTTCTCATGTCACAGTTATGTCTGGCCTCACTCTCCTCTCCCATCTTGGAGACATGTAATGCTTTGCACATTATAGATCAATTGAGAATTCAGAAATTGTCAAAACTCCTGAGTTGGGATAGCAGAAGTTAGCTAGTGCCTGTTACGGCTTCTCACAACTGCCCATTAAAATACCACAGAGACATGAAAAAAAATGAAGGAAGTTCAAGTACTTGTAGAATAAAGCCTATTCTTAGATTTCCTTTATGAGCTTACTTAAAATGCTTAAGCCCAACTTTAAAAAAGGGCAGAAGAAAGTAAGCAGTCCAACAAACAAAAACACACACTAAATCTGGGCTGGGGGCTGGCGGAGAACACTGGGTTTTGTTAATCCAACCACTTTCACTGAAGCCAAATGCTACCCCTAGGCAAGCTCACTCTTTTGTTCAATTAGACAAATTTCATAAGCCTTAGAAATGTGACATATGGCAGGTCTTGACATTAATGTTATATTATTACTGACAAATATTTGGTGATTTCTTCTCAGTGGTGGAATCTTGTGAATACAAAGAGAATTTAACTATAACCCTTTCCTTAAAGAAATTCAGGCTTTCATGATATATTCACATTCAAGAAAGGACAGTTTCTCTATTACTGATGAAATAAACACCAAACTCTTCTCTTTGCTTCTCATAATTTGGCCCGGTCAAATCTCTATTTCCTCTCTTTGCTCAACATTGTTCCAGAAGAAAGTGATTTAAGTATTACCCATATATCAGTAATGAGAGAGCAGTGCTTACAAAAGATAGCTAAATAAATTGATATGTTTTATTCATTTAAAGATTCTTTCATTTGCTTCTCTAGAGTTATGTTGTGTGCTGTGCTAAGTCACTTCAGCCATGTCCAACTCTTTGCAACCACATAGACTGTAGCCTGCCAGGTTCCTCTGTCCATGGGATTCTCCAGGCAAGAATACTGGGGTAGGTTGCCATTCCCTCCTCCAGGGGATCTGCCTGACCTGTGTCTCCTGCAAGTCTCTGGCATTGCAGGTGGATTCTTTACTGCTGAGCCACCCAGGAAGCACTCCTTTAATATTCTGCAGAGCTACTTGTGTGAAAAGAGAGCTGTGGGGTATACAATCAACAGCTTGGTTTCAAGGACTGTGAACTTTAAGAGTTATACAAAATTTCTCTTTTTCCACAATTGCTTTCACTAAATACCATCTGTTTCTAAATTGAGAATCACTAAAAGGGTGCTATTGGTTATATCCCCCATAAATATTAAACATTGTCATCTTCCAAGCAATTTCCATAAACAAATAATAAACTCTTAACTAAAGGTACAAATGAATGAAAAATAAGAAATTTAACCAACATCTGAGAGGAGGAAAAAACCTCAAAAGTAAGTTGGAAAAAAAAATCTTCTTGATTCTCATTAATTTTCTGTTCAGAAAGCATAAGCAGTCCTTTAAAAGTTAAAATTTCTTTCCCTTTCTTAAAATTACTGAACATTTTCTCTGTTCTTGCCTTCCTTGAACTTAATTTACTATTCTAGTATTTATGACATAAAATATAATTTTCATACTTGGGTTCCAACCTTACCTATAACTGAACTAAAAACTAAGGTTTCAGATGATCAAATAAATCAAATTTCTATGGAATGGAATGTCTCTAGTTATGACTAAACCTTTGTTTTTTTTCAGTTGATTTTTAAAGAGAAATAAAGAAATTATGCTTAGTTTATGGATGTGAGAGCTGCACTATAAAGAAAGCTGAGCACTGAAGAATTGATGCTTTTGAACTGTGGTGTTGGAGAAGACTCTTGAGAGTCCCTTGGACTGCAAGGAGCTCCAACCAGTCCATCCTAAAGGAGATCAGTCCTGGGTGTTCATTGGAAGGACTGATGTGGAAGCTGAAACTCCAATACTTTGGCCACCTGATGCGAAGAGTTGAGTCATTTGAAAAGACCCTGATGCTGGGAAAGATTGAGGGCAGGAGGAGAAGGGGATGACAGAGAATGAGATGGTTGGATGGCATCACTGACTCAATGGACATGGGTTTGGGTGAACTCCAGGAATTGGTGATGGACTGGGAGGCCTGTCATGTTACAGTTCATGGGGTTGCAAAGAGTCGGACACGACTGAGCAACTGAACTGAACTAATTCTACCTTTAAAAAAATCCTAGTATAAGACAACATGAAAGGCATGTTAAGACTGAATTAAACATTACCAGTGAACAGCTATAATCCAGCGATAGGGCACACTGCAGTCATAAAAGAAACAGGCCTAGCATGTTCAGACTTTAACTAAAACTGGGGAGAGCCTATGGCATGTAAGTAGGAAGAAATGTGTAAATGCTATTCCTCTTTGCAGAATTTCATCAATATCTGGGTTGACAAAGATGTTGCTTGAGATAATAAATGTTAGCAAAGCACTTTGTGGGGGCTGATTAGCTATTGGGCAGAGCCCCACAAAGTGACATGGTCTGGGTGAAATCATCTGTGTCAAGGCTTGTTCTCTCAAGATTTGAAGTCTAGAACCATATTTAATATGGTAGTCAGGAGAGATCAGTCTTTCAGGGACTGGCTCATACTAGCCAGATGCAAAAGAAAATAAAATTAGAAATTGCCCACAGAGAGGAATAACATGACTCCTGGAAAATCCCTTGCCGAGAGGCTATGATAGGAATCCAAGACATGAAGAGGTTGTGCTGTGAACATGGATTCAGAGGAGTCACAATCAGCTGGATGACTCCACAGCTGGTGTTATCCAGCTACTGGCCTGAAGCTTTCTCTTCCAGCATGGTGTTATGGCTGCTATATGGAACTGATGGCAATTAGAGCATTCAGGAACATAGGCTCTTGGATACAGCTAGGTTGTGTTCTTCCTGCTTCTTACCTGGAGTCTGTTTATTAGCACAACTGAACTTATTTACCATAATCTACTAAGTACTTCTCCTGACAATCTTGATTCCAGCTTGTGATTCATCCAGCCTGGCATTTCGTGTGATTGCCAGGAGAAATATGAACAGCCTCAGATATGAAGATGATCTAAAGGCGGGAAGCGAAGAGGAACTAAAGAGTCTCTTCAAGAGGGTAAAAGAGGAAAGTGAAAGAGCTGGCTTAAAATTCAACATTCAAAAAACTAAGATCATGGCATCCAGTCCTATCACTTCATGGCAAATAGATGGGGAAAAGTGGAAACCGTGCCATATTTTATTTTTCTGAGCTCCAAAATCACTGTGGATGTTGACTGCAGTCATGAAACTAAATGATACTTACTCCTTGGAAGGAAACTTTGACGAACCTAAATAACATATTAAAAATCAGAGGCATGACTTTGCCAACCAAGGTCTATATAGTCAAAGCTATGGTTTTTCCAGAAGTTTGATTGGATGTGATATTTGGAATGTAAAGAAGGCTGAGTGCCGAAGAATTAATGCTTTCGAATCATGGTGCTAGAAAAGACTGTTGAGAGTCCCCTGGACTGTAAGGAGATCAAACCAGTCACTCCCAAAGGCAATCAACCCTAAATATTCATTGGAAGGACTGATGTTGAAGCTGAAGCTCCAATACCTTTGCCACTGAATGCAAAGAGCCAGTTGATTAGAAAAGGCCTGGCTGGGAAAGACTGAAGGCAAGAGGCAAAGAGGGTGGAGAGTGGCAGAAGATGAGATGGTTAGATAGCATCACCGACTCAATGAACATGAATCTGAGCAAACTCTGTGATATAGTGAAGGACAAGGAAGCCTGGTGTGCTGCTGTCCATGGGGTTGCAAAGAGTCAGACATGACCTAGCAACTGAACAGTAACATTAAGTGTTTACTAATTTATCTCTCTGGCTTTAGAGGTGCGTAAGTAGTAACCCTATCAATAAAAAAATAGAAGGAATTTGAATACTTGCTGTAGAAGATAGTATCTTTTTTTTTTTTTTCAGGGAAAAACTTAGCTCTTCTTCTGTCTAATTATTTCATCTCCGTGTCAGAGCTTATCATGTCCTGTCTGCTCCATAAGTCTACCATTTAATTTTCTTTGGCTTATTTTTCATCCTTTCCTTCTACACCGGCTATTTGCTTTTCTATTTAAATATATTCAGCTCTCTTAAACTAAAAAAAAAAGAATTCTTCCTGAGGCCTTACTCCCTCCAGTTAGAAACTACGCTCTATATCAAATCTCCTGAAAAAGAAGTCTATGTCTACACTTAATCACTTCATAATTTGTTCAATTTTTGTATCACCCTGCGGAAACCATTTACTGATCACTGATACTGTCTACATTGCAAAATCCAATAGGAATGTGTTCATTCTGTGACTTTGCTTGTGGCAGTCACTCCTCCCATTTTAAAGTCTTAGCCTCCTTTGAAAGTGAGAGTCGCTCAGTTGTGTCCAACTCTTTGCAGCCCCATGAACTATACATACAGTTCATGGAATTCTCCAGGCCAGAATACTGGAGTAGGTAGCCTTTCCTTTCTCCAAGGGATCTTCCCAACCCAGGGATCGAACTCAGGTCTCCCTCATTGCAGGTGGATTCTTTACCAGCTGAGCCACAAGGGAGACCTGAGTGTACTGGAGTGGGTTCCCTTCTCCAGCAGATCCTCCTGACCCAGGAATCGAACCAGGGTCTCCTGCATTGCAGGCGGATTCTTTACCGACTGAGCTATGAGGGAAGCTCTCCTTTAGTTTCTAAAATATACTGATTCCTCAACTTAATCAGACCACTGCTCAGTGTTTTCTTCTTGGCTTCGTTTCCTCTGCTGGCTTGTTAAAGTTCACTATTCTTCACAGCTTTATCTTTGTTCTTTTCTCATGCTACTTATTATCTCTGAGCAATCTAATTTATTGTTATGACTTCAACCACCAGCTTTCCACTCATAAGATGGCCAAATTGTTAACTCCAGCTCACCTCCTAAGCTCCAGATCTATATATTTGGCATCATATTTGACATCCCACCAAGTGAGAAATTTATTATAAACATTACAAAAAAGCTTATATTTTTCTTTCAAACCTTCCTCTTGTGTTATATACCCAGTCTCAATGAAAGGCTTGCCATTTATTCATGACTCATCCAAAAAATATATATATACTATGTCATGTTCACAACTTTCCTCTCCTTTACCTCCAAAATCCAATTAATAACATATGTGTCATTGATAAAGCTGGGGCATATCTTCAATCAGTCCTTTTTGTCCACTTTCATTGTTACTGCTTTAATTCAGAGCTATCATGTCTCATCTGAACTGCTTCAATAACATCCTAAATGGTACTCTTCTATATGAAAAAATAGAAATAAATTTTTCTTATAGAATTTTTTTATAAAAATGCATTTCTATAGAAAATATTTATAAGAAAAAAAAATCCTACACAAGTGTTCAGGAAATAGAGTGATACATTTTAAAGAGCTGCTGCTGCTGCTAAGTCACTTTAGTCATGTCCAACTCTGTGCAACCCCATAGATGGCAGCCTGCCATGTTCCTCTGTCCACGGAATTCTCTAGGCAAGAATACTGGAGTGGGTTGCCATTTCCTTCTCCTATTTTAAAGTGCAATTAGAGATAATAAAGTGTGACCTTAATATCTAAAACCCTTAAAAGTAGTCAGAAATCTAATTTATCACTGTTTTAATAGCTAGAGCTTTTTACTGACATCAAGGAATAGAAATAAATTCTAAATTAAACCATCCACTGCTCTTTTACTAAGAGTGAGCGACTTTAATTTATCCATTTGAATAATAATTTAAGACTTTTCTACCACCACTAGCTCTGGGTCAGTGTGAAGTATTAAAGAATAGCCTCTAATAGCTTTTCTGAGTCTTCTTAAGCTGTCATTAAAGATTTCAAAGCCTCACTCCTATCGCATACTCTCATTTATTTTCTTTTATTCTCCACTAAAACCTGTATATCTTCCATCACATGTTCACTGATGCTGGGAAAGATTGAAGGCAGGAGGAGAAGGGGACGACAGAGGATGAGATGGTTGGATGACATCACCAACTCAGTGGACACGAGTTTGAGTAAACTCCATGAGTTGAAGTTGGACAGGAAGGTTTGGTGTGCTACAGTCCATGGGGTTGCAAAGAGTCGGACATGACTGAGCGACTGAACTGATTGAACTGAACTGAACTGTAAATTACAGGGATAGCAATAAGTTTTCATCATCTGAAGTTTTAGAGTCAATTTTTCTGCAAGACCCAATTTATTATATCATATGCCCATTCCAAATCATTAGCATATAAAATAGTGTTTTTCATCTGATAAATCTTTTGAGTTTTTAAAAGGTTTTTTAAGCATGATTCCTCTATGCACCTTAATATCAATGATATGAAATACGTGATAAAAGGTCAGATATAGCATGTCTCCTGGAAAAATTCTGATAAACATGAAAGAAAGACCAGATATTTATAATCTGAAAGTTCATCTCTTGTGAGCTTGAAGTTCAATACCGTGCAGTTGTTTCATGGTATTGACAGGTCAAAGTATTTTAGAAAAATGTAAACATATGATATAGACCCTTTGTCCGCATCCCATCCTGGAAACACTGTCCTTGGGGCAGATGGCACCTCAGTCCCAGGGTTCTTAGTGGGCACAAATAAAATACTTCTCAGGCTGGGAGCCCCATGATCGGTCATCCCTTTGCTCAGGAAAGGTGTTCATCAGGCCAAGCTTCACATTTATAATCATTCTTTGGCAGCTGGATCCTTGCTTATACTCTGTGTTGATTTCTCTAGCGACTTAAAAATATTCCTCAGCGTGGAGAAGCAAAGCAGTCCACTGAAGTAACCGAGATAGGCAGGTGAGTCTTCTGTTCAGTGGAAGCACATTTGTCATACAAAAGCATCAACAAACAAAAGTGAGGTCTTATTTCTGAGAGCTCTTGAGCAAGTATATGTTACAAACAAAAGGGAAAAACTAGCTACTCAACTATGGAAAATGTAATATGTGTGTGTGTGGGTCAATGCAAACATGTAAGCTACAGTGTGCTCAGTTGCTCAGTCATGTTCAACTCCTTGCGACCCCGAGGACTGTAGCCCGCCAGACTCTTCTGTCCCTGGGATTTTCCAGGAAAGAATACTGGAGTGGGTTGCTATTTCCTCCTCTAGGGAATCTTCCTAACCCAGAGATCAAACCCATGCCTCCTTCACTGCAGGCAGATTCTTTACCAGTGAGCCACTGGGGAAGCTACTGTGATGTTTGTCTAACACTGCCTTAAGTATTCAATCTTCTTGAGCTATAATTCCACCCACTGAAACAAGCCCAAAGGCACTGGTTAAAACGTGACATGGAGCAAACACCTTCAGGGGGACTCTATGTCGAAGCTGGTATTTGATTTGCTTTATAGTAGACACCCAAAAGTATCTATGTCTGAGAGACCATCGAATTATACCTGGCGAGTTGAACTTGGAACAGCATGGGTGTGAACAGGCAGGTCTACTTCCACGCAGATTTTTTTACCTCTAAATAGCTAGCAGAGGGTATGACTTTGGCTGAATCCACAGTGTGTTGCTTCCACAGATGTGGAGGCAAGAGTAGGACCAACCATAAAGCTATCCATGATTTCCTGCTGCTTGAAGCGTTCTTACTGCCAACCCTGGCATTGTTTAAGGGTCTTATCATCCGTACATAAGAACCTAAAACTCTGGCATTTAACTCTGAGCAATGTTTTGGTCAATGATACAGTTTTATCTCACAAGCTGTTACCTAATCTACCCAAATGACTCTATTGAAATCTGAAAAAAAAAAAAAAAAAGGTATGATTCATCTTTATCACCATCAGAAATGTTTTCTTTTTTTCCCTGGCACTAATGCCAACCTGTCAGGGTTTAGCAGCACTAGACTGCCTCTTCTTTCTCAAACACACAATTATTATTAACTTGTGAAACCTAAATACATAAACCAACCCCCTTCTGTGAATATTGTTTGACAATTTAATGATGAAAAGCAAAGAAAAGTTTTTAATGTTGGCAGAGTCTTGTTCCAAATTCTCAATCTAGTCATTTCCTCTCCTATTAAGCTAACAAAGTCTAGAAGCAGCGTTTACCTGTAGAAGGAAGCAGACCTTTATTTGCTGAGCATCTATTCTGTGCCAGAAACTTTGCACTTACTGCCTTGTTTAATCCTTGTAACAACTGTGAGAGGTAGATGTTTAACTTTCCTTTGTGTAGAAATGAAAATGCAGAAAATGAAATCCATGTTATACCATTAAGAAGCCATGAAGCCAAGAGACCAATCTGCATGAGCCTTGTGCCAAAGCCATATTCCTACTTCCCTCGGGTGAAAGATGCACAGAGGAGCTCCTAAGAAGGTTTACAGATTTATTTCTCCCAAGAGTCAGTGAGAACCACATCTGGACTGGGATGGGCTCATTAGGATTCTACAGGGGAATGGACTTCTCTCCTGGAGCATATGTGTCTAATGCATTTTCCCAAGTATGGACGGCACAGACAGTTCAGGAACGATCAGCAAAAGGGCCTCTTCATCTTATGACCCTGCTGTGGCTTCTGGGGAAACTTTGCACCTTTATCTTGTCCTCGACAGCAGCCATTACAAACATCCAACATTATGACTTCCCTGGTGGTTCAGAGAGTAAAGAATCCTCTTGCAATACAGGAGACCTGGATTCAAGCCCTGGATCAGGACGATCCCCTGGAAAAAGGAGTGGTAATCCACTCTAGTATTCGTGTGTGGAGAACTTCATGGACAGAGGAGCCTGGTGGGCTGCAGTCCATGGGGTCACAAAAAGGAAGACTTGACTAAATGACTGCTGCTGCTGCTGCTAAGTCGCTTCAGTCGCGTCCGACTCTGTGCGACCCACAGACGGCAGCCCACTAGGCTCCTCTGTCCCTGGGATTCTCCAGGCAAGAACACTGGAGTGGGTTGCCATTTCCTTCTCCAATGCATGAAAGTGAAAAGTGAAAGTGAAGTCCCTCAGTTGTACTCGACTCAGCGACCCCATGGACTGCAGCCTACCAGGCTCCTCCGTTCTTGGGATTTTCCAGGCAAGAGTACTGGAGTCGGGTGCCATCACCTTCTCCAGACTAAGTGACTAACACTTTTCAAAGAAAATAGAGAATATTAGACAAATACTTTTGCTACTTTCCTCTTCTCATCCTCCACCTTACCCATGTGCAGCTATCACTTCCTCCTGTCTCCTATTACAATGTAAAATTTCCCACCATGCTTCCTATTAATAAATCTCTGTTACCCAATTTCTCCTGCCTTCTCTGGGACCACTGTCTACAATTGACTAATTTTCTAGTCTCTGTTCTGGGACCCCATCTCCCCCTAAAACAACATCTAAACATTTTATTATTTCATAATAAAATAAATAACCATATCCACATCCTCCTCCAGCTACTGACCTAATTTTCTCTCCTCTAACAATCAGATTTCATGAAAGACTCATTTACACTCTCGTTCTCTGCCTGTTTCCTCCATTGAGTCTTCAGCCTCAGAAATCTGATTTCTGGCCACCCTAACTCCACTGAAGCTGTTTCTGTTAAAGCTATCAAAAAGTTCATTATTGTTAAATTTGAAGACTGTATCTCCACCAGCCATGGCCTTCCATGAACCCTGGGCTGTGTCAAAGGCTGTTGACCTCTCCTCCTCTGCTACTTGCTCTTGCCTGGCCTTCAATGCTGCTGAACACTCTGGGTCTTCCTTTCAGCTCTCTGGTGGCTCTTTCTCCTTTGCATTTATGTCTTGATCTTTTGCTACCTCTGACAGCTATAAGGCACTTGTATAGATGGCTATGATAAGTGGAAAGTTATGTAATGTTGTCTTTAGCCTTGGGCTTCCCTGGTGGCTCAAACAGGTAAAGAAACTGCCTGCAAGGCAGGAGACTCAGGTTTGATCCCTAGGTGAGGGAAGATCCCCTGGAGATTGTAATAGCTAGCCACTCAACCATTCTTGCTTGGAGAATTCCAGGGATAGAGGAGCCTGGCAGGCTACAGTCCATGGGGTTGCAAAGTCTGGGTAACTAATGCTTTCACTTGCACTTAGCCTTAGATTTAGGGGGAAATAAATGGCATATAGAGATATGTGAGGGGTTCTTGATGGCCACTCCAGGATAATAAAATAGAGCAAGAAATATTTGGGCATGAACACTACAGCTCAATAAAGTAATGGGCAGATAGAGAAAGCTCCTGAAATGCTTATTGGTGATCTGTGGCAATACATATGGTTTTAACACTTTAGCTCATATGTGATTGGTAAGTAGAAGAAATGACATCATTTTGAACTGTATTATGAGAAAATTAGTAACAAGCTGCATGCTAAGATTCTGCTCATGGCTCTCTCTGCAGCTTTCTCCTCCTCCAAAGAATACAGCAAGTACATTAATGTTAGTCACTCAGCAGTATGCAACTATTTGCCACCCCATGGACTGTAGCCCACCAGGCTCCTCTGCCCATGGGATTTCCCAGGCAAGAATACTGGAGTGGGTTGCCAATTCCTCCTTAGGGGATCTTCCTGGCCCAGGGATCAAATCTGAGTCTCCTGCACTGCAGGCAGATTCTTTACCGTCTGAGCCACCAGGGAAGCTGCCAAAAAATGCAGATCTTTGTGTAAATCCATATCATTGCAGAGGCCCCCAGCCCACATTTCTAGTTTATTGCTTTTGTACCTATTTGATACCCCTAAGAGAGCATCCCTGGGCTAAGTTATTTCATGACATGATTATTATTTTCATTGTTGTTTTGGTTAGAAAGTTGCATTGGTTTGTGGAAGTCTTTCCCAATTCCTATTTTTACCATGGGCTCTGATATTTTGGGGCATGACTTTTCAGACTACAAAGAGGAATGCACAGCTGCTGACCCTCTAGGTGTGTCTTTATAAATTAAATGGTAAGTAAGCATGGAATATTCTGTGCTTTAGTATCAGGCGTATACTTGTATTCTATGGCTGTGTTTCTTAAAAATTTAGAAAGTATCATATTTTGTTTTCTCAATGCAGTTTCTTCAATCAAAGTCGAGCTCCTATTCTTTATTACCTGTCTGCCAGGCCTGAAGAATGACTAGAAAGCTATATTTTAGTTACATGAGTTATATGGTGTGAATCTGATAAATCACTTTCTTCCCATATTCAAAGATGGCAAATATAGATGACTGAATGGTAATCAAGAATGCAGAAAGGAATTCATTTGGGCTGAATTCCAAGCTCAAGTACAAGAAGTTTCACTCTCTCTATTTTTTTTTTTTTCTTTACTGATAGAACTAAGGGGGGAAAAATAGGAAGTTAGAATGAAAATATAGTTTTAATTTTAGTCATACTTTCCTAACATAATTTCTATGAACATAAAATCAGCACTCAGGTTTACCCCTGGATGTTCAACCATTAAGCTGTGTTGCTGGTCCTTTCTTTAAAGGAACCTTTCTATAATCACTTGTCATAATTTATATTTGCTTTCCTTCTTCTCAATTCTCTTTGCCTAACATCATGTCTCCAGGTTTAATCTGTCTTATAAATTCTATTTAGACTCCGACATTATTATTCCAGACACATTCACTGACTTCCAGATTGTCTTATAAAATGTTGCCAACTGATGAATTATAGGGATGCATATAATTCTAGCAGAAAAGGAAATCACTCCACCAAGATTTTTCTCTCAAGTGTTTATGCCCCCAAACTCCTGATACTAGTATTTAAGCAAGAGAACATCTTTCCTTTATCACTCCCCTGTGAAGTGCTAATGTTTCAAAAGACAAAATATGGGAGTTTTATTCTACTGCTAAATATTATGCAAAGAAGTTAAACACATTATTTTGAAGAAAGAGTCTACCCTTGCCTGAATGAAAAGATTGCAGACAAAGAATCAGCTACATAGGATAAACCTGAGTAGCTATTGAAGCAGAAGTGAAGGCCACTGGCAAGGAAGTAGGAAGCTAACTTTGGTTAGCTAATGGTTAACCTTCAGATGTCATCTCATGAAGAGATGTGGTTAAGTGAAGGTCTAGCAAGTTAAATATTTATATGGTTTGAACTAGGCCTGTTTTACTTGAGAATCCACTGAATCTTATAAAATTATAAGCTATGTTAATATAACCAAGATATTGTTCATAATGGGTTTTAAAATACATGAAAGTAGTATCTTGAGGTTAGTGAGCTTTAAAAGAAATTTTTTTTCTTCTTTCATAAATATGCTTAGCTATCTTTAAGTATGCCCATAATAATAGTTCTTTTATTTTAATTAAAGCTTGGGATGCATTGTCAAAAAAATTCCCCACAATGATAATAAAAATCCACAAAACCAAACTGCATACATGAGAACAAGGCAGAGCATTTAAAATAATAAATGCTGGCCCAGATAATCCAGCCTATATTTTTTATTTCACAGAGTTCTAACAACAGGAGCCTAGAGTTTAAGCAATGCAATGCAAACTTGTAAACAAAACAGAATTTAAAGGAGTTTTATTTTTCACCCTCTGCTGCATTCACCTTCAGTTCCTCTGTTCCACTGTAATGCTTTACTTTATGGTTTGTTTAGTTTTCGGTTTTTTAGTTTCTGTTTTCTTCCTGGATTTCTTAAAGAATTTAAAAAATCTTGTTAAGATTTTAAACACAAATTAGTACCAAATTAGCATTTAGGCACTGTTGGATGCATTGTAATCTAAATCACTCTGAATTTTGCCAGCCATAAGTCTTTAGCCAATTACTTTCACTGGGCAGTAACCGTCCTGTCATTAATCAGGCTGTATATACTTTAAGAAGGAAAAGAGACTAAGACTCTCCAGTAAGATGAAGTAGCACCCAGCATTGGTAGCACTTGTTAATTTCTAATGAACAAGGGTCTGCTTTGTTGATATGTTAACTGCTACCTTCAAACCCCGGAGAAAGCAATGGCACCCCACTCCAGTACTCTTGCCTGGAAAATCCCATGGACGGAGGAGCCTGGAAGGCTGCAGGCTGCGGGGTCGCTAAGTCTAACACGACTGAGCGACTTCACTTTCACTTTTCACTTTCATGCATTGTAGAAGGAAATGGCAACCCACTCCAGTGTTCTTGCCTGGAGAATCCCAGGGAGGGGGGAGCTGGGTGGGCTGCCATCTCTGGGGTTGCACAGAGTCAGACACAACTGAAGCAACTTAGCAGCAGCAACCCTCAAACCCACACACAAAAAAGTGAGTTATGAAGAAACCTCTTTGAAAGCTGTTGAGGTTACCTACCCAATCCTATCAGCCTAAGCTTTGGTGGTCAGTCCTAAAAGAGGATCAACCAGAGGTGCTGATGAGGTGCTTCTGTCTTCTGGAATAGCATAGCAAAGAGACCCAGATTGCCAAGTCCATGGCCACTACAGGGTAAGAATCACACTACATTGCAAATTATTCCTGTGATTTGCCTCAGGAGAAATTCAGTTTCATCATGGTCCTTTAAAAGGAAATGTTGCTAAAAAATATATAGCTTTTCTTCCATCTAAACTAAAATCTAGTATTATTTTTACTGCTGAGTTTTCTTGAATCAGTTCAGTTCAGTTCAGTTGAGTAGCTCATTCGTATCCAACTGTTTGTGATCCCATGGACTTCAGCATTTAGGCCTCTTTGTCCATCACCAGCTCCTGGAGTTTACTCAAACTCATGCCCATTGAGTCGGAGATGCCATCCAACCATCTCATCCTCTGTTGTCCCCTTCTCCTCCTGCCTTCAATATTTCCCAGCATCAGGGTCTTTTCCAATGAGTCAATTCTTCACTTCAGGTGGCCAAAGTATTGGAGTTTCAGCTTCAGCATCAGTCCTTCCAATGAATATTCAGGACTGATTTCCTTTAGGATGGACTGACTGGATCTCCTTGCAGTCCAAGGGACTCTCAAGAGTCTTCTCCAACACCACAGTTCAAAAGTATCAAGTCTTCAGCACTCAGATTTCTTTATAGTCCAATTCTCACACTGTACATGACCACTGGAAAAACCATAGCTTTGACTAGACAGAACTCTGTTTCCAAAGTAATGTCTCTGCTTTTTAATATGCTGTCTAGGTTGGTCATAACTTTCCTTCCAAGGAGTGAGCATCTTTTATTTCATGGCTGCAGTCACCATCTGCAGGGATTAAGGAGCCCCCTCCCCACCCCGACAAATAAAGTCTGCCACTGTTTCCACTGTTTCTCCATCTATTTTCTGTGAAATTATGAGACTGGATATCATGATCTTAGTTTTCTGAATGTTGAGCTTTAAGCCAATTTTTTCACTCTCCTTTCACTTTCATCAAGAGGCTCTTTAATTCTTCTTCATTTTCTGCGATAAGGGTGGTGTCATATCTGAGGTTATTGATATTTCTCCCAGCAATCTTGATTCCAGCTTGTGCTTCTTTCAGACCAGTGTTTCTCATGATGTACTCTGCATTTAAGTTAAATAAGCAGGGTAACAATATACAGCCTGACATACTCCTTTTCCTGTTTGGAACCAGTCTGTTGTTCCATGTCCAGGTCTAACTGCTGCTTCCTGACCTGCATACAGGTTTCTCAAGAGGCAGGTCAAGTGGTCTGATATTCCCATCTCTTTCAGAATTTTCCACAGTTTCTCATGATCCACACAGTCAAAGGCTTTGGCATAGTCATAAAGCAGAAATAGATGTTTTTCTGGAACTTTCTTGCTTTTCCTATGATCCAGCGGGTGTTGGCAATTTAATCTCTGGTTCTTCTGCCTTTAAAACCAGCTTGAACATCTGGAAGTTCACGGTTCACGTATTGATGAAGTCTGGCTTGGAGAATTTTGAGCATTACTTTACTAGCCTGTGAGATGAGTGCAATTGTGCCATAGTTTGAGCATTCTTTGGCATTGCCTTTCTTTGGAATTGGAATGAAAACTGACCTTTTCCAGTCCTGTGGCCACTGCTGAGTTTTCCAGATTTACTGGCATATTGAGTGCAGCACTTTCATAGCGTCTTCTTTCAAGATTCGAAATAGCTCAACTGGAATTCCATCACCTCCACTAGCTTTGTTTGTAGTGATGCTTTCTAAGGCCCACTTGACTTCACCTTCCAGGATGTCTGGCTCTAGGTGAGTGATCACACCATGGTGATTATCTGTGTTGTGAAGATCTTTTTTGTACCGTTCTTCTGTGTATTCTTGCCACTTCTTAGTATCTTCTGCTTCTGTTAGATCCATACCATTTCTGTCCTTTATTGTGCCTGTCTTTGCTTTAAATATTCCTTTGGTGTCTCTAATTTTCTTGAAGAGATCTCTAGTCTTTCCCATTCTATTGTTGTCCTCTATTTCTTTGCGCTGATCACTGAGGAAGGCTTTCTTATCTCTCCTTGCTATTCTTTGGAGCTCTGCATTCAAATGGGTATATCTTTCCTTTTCTCCTTTGCATTTCACTTCTCTTTTTTTCACAGCTATCTGTAAGGCCTCCTCAGACAGTAATTTTGCTTTTTTACATTTCTTTTTCTTGGTGATGGTCTTTCTCCCTGTCTCCTGTACAATGTCATGAATCTCTGTCCATAGTTCATCAGGCGTTCTGTCTATCAGACAGAGTATTTCTTAAATACATGAATGTTAAAATAGTCTGTATATTTGGGGAAATGTGGCTGTGATGATGAGGAGGATATGAGACTATGTGTGCAGAAGAACCATAAAGTGATAAAACACCTTCAATTCTCTGAGCAACACTAAGTTGGCCTTTTGAAAAGCTTTACTGGTTTTAATATGATCTATTCATTTTCATGTAAAATTTAGCTCATATGAGTCCACTATAGCAAACTTATCATTAGATCACTAGTTCAGCAGGATATTCCATTTACCCAGTTTACACCAAGAGCCAATTTCCAAGAAAAAACAGTTTTCAGTACTGATGATACCTATAGGATAAAAGCATTCCTTCACAATATTTTTGTCTTTTCTAAAGTAAAAATAGCTAGGTGTGACTTCCTTTCCATTATAAATTCCCTTGTTTATACACAGAGGCAATTGGTTTAAAAGACATTTAGATACACAGAACTCTATTTGAATCCTCAAATTATGCTTGGGAGAATTCCCATAGAAATATCATTAAGAAAACAAATTTATTTCCAGACCAAGGTTATTGAGCTCATATTAACATAAATATTTAGAATCAAAATAAAATCTTGAAAAATGCTCTTTAAAAATCAAATTGAGCAAAAAAATTCTACTAAACCTAGATTTTTCCCTTCACAAGCCAATGCATTAGTGACTTTTTGTCATGTAAACCTTGTCTTGACTCTCTCTAAATCCCAAGCTTAAATTAGTTCCACACACAGGTTTTACAAAACCCCAACAGATTGTAGACAAACTCACAGAATTTCTTTTGTTTGTCCTCAGGCTTCATTGCTCTGACTTCTTCATTAGAGAAGGATGGATCTCCACTCAGTTTATTGAATGATGAATGCTGTTCTGCAGTTTCTCTAGAAATCCCATAGTGATTTATGATGTGCTCTTATCTGGAAACCCATGACCCCAAAGTTCAATCATCCAGAACAAAATCACAAGCCCAAAGGACAGCTAAATATCTCTTAAAAACACACAACACTTGCAACTTAGAAACATAGGTCTGAGAGCTAGTTACTTAATCTGTTCATATCTCAGTTTCTTCATGTAATACTGTGGATAAATAATAGCACCTAATTCATAAGGTTTGTGAAGTTAAGATGAGTTATCAATGACAAATACTTAGAACATTGCTTGACACATGCTCAGAATTTCATTAGTGTTAGTGATAAGAATACTGAACATGATGAATACTTATGAAAACTAATTTTAAAGGAGATTTGAGATTGGCTCAGGCCCAGGTCATATAGCTAAGCTATGAGTCTAAGCTCCCGACTTTCTTAGTTTAAATTCCAAGCTCTTTGACGTGTTCCTCATTGAGAGTCTCCAAGCAGAAGGCAGGATATGATGAATGAGGAGACACTTGATGTAATAGTCATACATTCTACTTGGTAGCAGAGCAGGTCAGAGGCATTTAGATAGATACGGTAAAGCTTAATTTGACCAGCTTGATTACCTGGTCACTTCTAACATGCTTTACTCTGTATTAAGGTACAGACGACAAAAATGTAGAAGTATTGCAGTGGCAGCTACTCCAAGCACACAAGTCAGATAGGGAGTTACAGATAATAACAAGGTGAAAAGTAAAAGAATGCCAGAAAATTACCCTGTTGAGGCACCTAATGTAGAGGCAAATGCATGCCTTAAATCTCTCTCAATGCCCCCACAGTCTAGGAGAACATTGCTCTCCATTCTCCTGTAGCTGCAGCCTTCTATAATTCAATAATGATGACTCATAGTCATTAGGAAAAGAAACAGAATGCATTTGCTATATTCTGCACAAGAAGACAAGGAAGTCATTATGATTTTCAAGTATTCCTCAGTACTCATACATTACTTTTATTATCAGCAGCAACAGCAACAAAAAGCACACAAACAGAAGACAGGGAAGTTTATAAGCCTCTGTCTGGTAACTTTCTGTTCTGTTTTGTTTTGAATGAAGTTTCTACTTTGCTCCAGCTCTATGTAATTGAATCTACAGATGTCACTCTCAGATTGAGTCTGACTCAATCTCTCCTCATTTTATGAGTTGATATTTATCAAGATAGAGTAAAAATAGCAAAATCCATGTCCCTTCTTACCGTCTATCTCGCGATGCTTATAAATCAATCTTTTCGAGCTCAAGTGGATATAGGGTCCCAGTTTGCCCATTTTCTAGTCTGATACTCAGCAAATGCACTAGAGTAGGACTGCCCAGTAGAACTCTCTTAAACAATGAAAATGTTCTCTTGAGCTGTAGGATGTTGTAGCCAGTAGCCACATGTAGCCGTTGAGCACTCGAAATGTGGTTCATGAACCTGAGGAAAAGCACTCTTTAATTGCGTTTCATTTTAATCAATTTAATTTAAAATAGTCACATAGAGCTCTAGCAGCTACCATATTAGATAGTACAGCTCTAGAGATTCTCTGGGGCTTTCTAGGTTGTGCTACAGGTAAAGAACCTGCTTGCCAATGAAGGAGATATAAGAGATGCGGGCTCCATCCCTGGGTCGGGAAGATAATTTCGAGGAGGAAATGGCACCTCACTCCAGTGTTCTTTTCTGGAGAATCCCATGGACAGGTAGACTACAGCCCCCAGGGTCTCAAAGAGTCGGACACAACTGAGCACACAGAGATTCCCTGATCCTAGTTGATATTCCCCAGAATGATTCTCTACTTGCTTGATTGCACTGGTTGCATGTGTATTTTCTGTGGCCACGTGTTACCCATCCATTAGAAACTTCAGAGTCACTATTCTTGACTTGTAATTAAAATGGCAAGACCAGAGTTTCAGTGAGAAATTGTCACTACCTTTCAGTTGGAAAGAAACAAACAAAGAACCAAATAGAAGTTAATAATGTCAGAAAACTGGCTTTATCCCTGAAGCAGTAGGAAAGAAATCAGAACCTTAAAGAAAGCTTCAAGAAATTAGAACTCTGAGCTCAGAGGCCAGATCACATAACCTACAGTACACGGTACAAATGATTACAGTATTTTGTAGTTCTTTCTACAGAGAGATGAAGTTGATGAAGTCTATTTCCCCACCCCTTGAACTCAGGCTTGGCCAGAAAACTTGCTTTGAGTAATAAACCAGTAGTAAATATGCTGTGTGTAGGGCCTGAAAGAGTGCTTAGGCACTCTGGGAACTGCCATCTCTCTTACTGGGTGATTACCCTGTGAAGAAGTCAGTTTGGCCAGCAAATGAGAGACCCTGGAGGGTAGAATTCATCCATCTCAGCTGAACCATCTTCTCAAACAACTCGATTCCAGTTGACCTGGGTTCTGACCCACAGACCTGGGAGGGAGCCCAGCTGAGACAAGCACAAAAAGAAACAACCAAGCTCTGCCCAACTTGCCAACCTATGGGACTGTGAGATACATTTATGATTGATGTTATCTTAAGTCGCCAGGTTTTGGAGTGAATTGTTATGCAGCAAATATAACTGACACTCTACCCAGATCAAGCAGCAGCATTGCAATGAGATGTTAATGTAAAACTTGATCTGGAACAGAGTCAGACTAAAGACTAGGCTTTTGGGAAACCTGCTAGTGCTGGCTCAAAAATACAGAAAACAGTCTCTGCTTAGTTACCCATAATCACTTGAGATTAAGAAATGAAGACCTCAGCATAAACAACAACTGAGAGAATAAATTACAGAAAAATCTAAACAGCTTCATATGTTCGCCTGAAACTACCACAACATTGTTAATCGACTGTACCCCGATACAAAATGATTTTGGTGTTAAAAAATGCATAAATTTTTAAAAAGGAAAAAAAAAAAAAAAAGATAGAGGAAAGGAATAAGAACGTAAAACACCAGCAAGATATTTTCATAAAAGAAAATATCAGATTGAAAATAGAACCAAGGAAAAACTTAGGAAATAAAAATATAATCATTAAAATTAGCAATAAAATAAAAAAAATTCACAAGAGGGACTAAGTAAAGAAAATAATAGTAAACAAGAAACATAAGATGATAAAAATAAAATATCAGCAATCTCAATGTAAGTGAATGGATTAATTATACCAAAAAGAGACTCAAAGCACATTTTTTAACAATTCAGAAATATGCTGTTTATAAAAAGAAAACCTGAAAATTATGATGTCAAAATGTTAAAAATAAAAATAAGAAAGATAGAATGAAAAACTGTTATTCAAAATTTACTTATTATCAATGTTAGATCAAACAAGTAGGATTTAAGGAGGAAATTGGTAAAGTTAATCACTCTTTCCTTCTTTCATGTTCATAACTTGATGAGCACAGAAGTCAATGATAGTGTAGTCACTCAGTCATGTCAGACTCTTTGTGACCCCATGGATTGTAGTCTGCCAGGCTCCTCTGTCCAGTGGAATTCTCCAGGCAAGAATACTGGAATGGATTACCATTCTCTTCTGCAGGGGATTTTCCTGACCCAGGGATGGAAGCCAGGTCTCCCACATTGTAGCAGATTCTTTATTGCCAAGCCACAAAATTCATAAGGAAGGGATAAAACTGTCACCTTTAAAACTCATAAAGACAATTAAGGGAAATAACTTTTTGTCAGAAATGTGTGCTTATATTTTTCTAAATTGGGAAAAAAAAAGAAAAAGAGCATCAAATACCCTCTACCTAGTCACAGGCAGGTCTGGCAAACTACTGAATAGAGCCATACAGACTAAGCTTACCATCTCCCCGAGAATACCAGCAGCGTGTACACTGTCTCCAGACATCCCAGTCCAGGGGCTGTAAGTAACTGAGTTTGAATGACTATCTCCTTTCCCAAATTCACTAATCAGAATAGTTCATTCTTCTTTCCCTGATTCTATTTCTAACAATATGGCAGACTACATATCTAGAAAAAAATAATACTTTATGGAGGAACTAAAATTATATATCTGAAAATATGACCAAATTGATGATAAGTGATAGAAATATGTAGAAGCCAAAAAACTACAACAAATCTCATATCTGCTTGTAGATTGTCATTACCCGCTAACCTATGACAGAGCCTTTTTTCCTCTCTGGAGAATAATACTCTAAATTGAGACCTCAAAGAATTGCCAGAGGTTAATGTTCAAATGATATAACCTAGATGAAAAAAATCACAAAATACACAAGGATGCAAGTCACCATTACTGAAGTCATTAAAACCAACAAAACCATGGATATCGACAAACTGATTCTAAAGTTTATTTGGAGAGTAAAGGACCAAAGTAGCCAATAAATATTAAAAGAAAAGATCAAAATTGGCAGATGACAATATCCAACTTTAAGACTTAGTATAATTAAGACAGTGCGGTATTGGCAAAAGAATAAACAAATGAGTCAATGGAGCAGATTACAGAGTCCAGAAGTAGACCCACATAAATAGAGTGAATTGGTATTTGATAAAGGAGCAAAGACCTTACAAAGGCAATACAACGGGGCAAGATAGTCTTTTCAATAAATGGTGCTGAAAAAATCAGACATTCACCTGCAAAAGAATGAATCTAGACAGAACTTCCACTCTTCACAAAATCTGACTCAAAATGAATCATAGACCCTAAATATAAAATGCAAGACTATAAAATGAGAAGAAAAATCCTGTATGATTTGGGGTATGGAAATGACTTTTTAGATAAATCACCAAAGTCTAGATCTATGAAACAAATAATTGGTAAGGTGGAACTCACTGAAATTTTAAACTTCTGCACTCTGCAAAAGCAAATGACTGGAGAATGAGGAGACAAACCACAGATTTGGAGAAAAAAATTATAGGACCTATCTAATAAAGGACTGTTATCTAAAATATAAAAAGAAACTCTTAAAACTCAACAGTAAGAGCACAGTCAAACTGATTAAAATACAGGCCACCTCACCAAAGAAGTTTTATAGAAGTAAAATAAGCATTTGAAAAGATTCAATAACTAGAAAATCTATTTAGGAGTAGAAAATGGCTAGCATGAGGAATAGGGACAGTGCAGTATCTTTAAACCATCCACTTCTATAACTTTTATGGGAAAAAAAATGAAAATTTTTTCAAGAGGGATCCAGAGTTTTACACATTTGCAATATCATCACTTGAAAAATCTCATAAATTACTTAGAAATATGTTAGGATCATTCCTAAAACAACTTGAACTCTACACAGATATGTAAGGAAAAAGGAAACACATGTTAAAGAACTTCAGTATAGAATCACAGAGAACCTCTCGTGCTGAGTCAGTTCCATTGTATTGATATTTCTACTACCTGGATTAAAACTCATTGAGTCATCCCAGTGCATATGCGGAGGGAGGTGGGAGGGGGGTTCAGGATTGGGAACACGTGTACACCTGTGGTAGATTCATGTTGATGTATGGCAAAACCAATACAGTATTGTAAAGTAAAATAAAGTAAAATAAAAAAATACTCATTTGAATATTTACAGGTCAGATGCTGCCTTACTTTTACAGCTGGAAACATAATTTTTTTCATTTTTAAACTCTATTAATCGGTAGCACCTGTCCCTGATATTTTTCTTCTTTAGTTTGTAACAGTTCTCTGTTGCAGATGAGCGGTATTTTGATGTTCTTCACAACTTAAAACATGGCTCTCTCACAAGTAGGGGATTCTTAGCAAGCTACTTACTTTCTTCAAAATCAAATTTCCATAGATCTAATGGCATAGTCTATAAAGCATTGCATATCCATACATTAAAATCATCACAGATGATCTAACTATATCTATGACGTATGCATATTGCAATATATGCCTAGATTCTTAAACAACTCACTTTCAAAAATTGTTCAAAACTTACTTTGTTTATATTTGTCTACTCACTTTAAAATTTTATAAGGGATTCAAAATATATCAATATAATTTGGGGGGTTGATCTTATTTTAATTAAATGATGGGTAAATAATGATTTCTACAGCTCGTATTTGAAATGACAAAGTCAAGTCCATATTCAAAACCCTAGGGAGAACTCTCTTCTAAGAAAATTCTGCAGGGTTTAACCCTTTATATCAAATAGTTTTCATTTAGTTGACATCTAACGGCAGCTATTGGATTAAGCAGTTATATTGTACAAACTGAATGATTCACAGTTGAGAGATATAGGTAATATCATTCAGAGACGGCTTCAGTTTAAAAAATTGTGGTATTACCTGACTGGTCTGAAATGACTGAACAAATACTTATTTTCTTCTCCCTTAGATAAGGACATCATTAAATTGAGTTAGGTTTACAGGAAAAATCTATCCCTTATTTGTTAAGATCCCACTTTAATGATAATTTAAAAGTTAAGAAAAGAAGACCATCAAATTAAGATCAGAAAGGATGTGATATCTCACTGTAGTTTTGATTTGCCTTTCTCAAATAATATGTTAGGCCTCTTTCCATATGCCTCCTGGCCATCTGTATGTCTTCTTTAGAAAAAAATGTCTGTTTAGGTCTTCCACTCATTTTTTGATTGGGCTGTTTGTTGTTTTCATATTGAGCTGCAAGAACTATTTGTATATTTTGGAGAGTAATCAAATACCATATATTAATGCATATATGGGGGAATCTAGGAAAATGGTACCACTGAACCTATCTGAAAGGCAGGAATAGAGATGCAGATGTACAGAATGGACATGTGGACAAAGTGGTGAGAAGGGAAGGATAGGATGAACTGGGAGATTAGGACTGACATATACATATTCAGTTCAGTTCAGTTCAGTTGCTCAGTCGAGTCTGACTCTTTGCCACCCCCATGAACCACAGCAAGCCAGGCCTCCCTGTCCATCACCAGCTCCCGGAGTCTACCCAAACCCATGTCCATTGAGTCAATGATGCCATCCAACCATCTCATCCTCAGTTGTCCCCTTCTCCTCCTGCCCTCAATATTTCCCAGCATCAGGGTATTTTCAAATGAGTCAGCTCTTTGCATCAGGTGGCCAAAGTACTGGAGTTTCAGCTTCAACATCAGAACTTCCAATGAACACCCAGGACTGATCTCCTCTATGATGGACTAGTTGGATCTCTTTGCAGTCCAAGGGACTCTCAAGAGTCTTCTGCAACATCACAGTTCAAAAGCATCAATTCTTCAGCACTCAGCTTTCTTTATAGTCCAACTTTCACATCCATACATGACCATTGGAAAAACCATAGCCTTGACTAATTGGACCTTTTTTGGCACAGTAATGTCTCTGCTTTTGAATATTCTGTCTAGGTTGGTCATAACTTTCCTTTCAAGGAGTAAGCATCTTTTAATTTCATGGCTATAATCACCATCTGCAGTGATTTTGGAGCCCAGAAAAATAAAGTCAGCCACTGTTTTCCCATCTATTGCCATGAAGTGATGGGACCAGATGCCGTGATCTTTGTTTTCTGAATGTTGAGCTTTAAGTCAACTTTTTACACTCCTCCTTCACTTTCATCAAGACGCTCTTTAGTTCTTCTTCATTTTCTGCCATCAGGGTGGTGTCATCTGCATATCTGAGGTTATTGATATTTCTCCCGGCAATCTTGATTCCAGCTTGTGCTTCCTCCATCCCAGCATTTCTTATGATGTACTCTGCATAGAAGTTAAGTAAGCAGGGTGACAATATGCAGCCTTGACGTACTCCTTTTCCTATTTGGAACCAGTCTGTTGTTCTATGTCTAGTTCTAACTGTTGCTTCCTGACCTGCATATAAGTTTCTCAAGAGGCAGGTCAGGTGGCCTGATATTCCCATCTCTTTCAGAATTTTCCACAGTTTATTGTGATCCACACAAAGGCTTTGGCATAGTCAATAAAGCAGAAATAGATGTTTTTCTGGAATTCTCTTGCTTTTTTGATGGTCCAGCAAATGTTGGCAATTTGATCTCTGGTTCTTCTGCCTTTGCTAAAACCAGCTTGAACATCTGGAAGTTCACAGTTCACGTATTGTTGAAGCCTGGCTTGGAGAATTTTGAGCATTACGTTACTAGCATGTGAGATGAGTGCAATTGTGTGGTAGTTTGAGCATTCTTTGGCATTGCCTTTCTTTGGGATTGGAATGGAAACTGACCTTTTCCAGTTCTATGACCACTGCTGTGTTTTCCAAATTTACTGGCATGTTGAGTGCAGCATTTTCACAGCATCATCTTTCAGGATTTGAAAGAGCTCAACTGGAATTCCATCACCTCTACTAGCTTTGTTCGTAGTGATGCTTTCTAAGGCCCACTTGACTTCACATTAAAGGATGCCTGGCTCTAGGTGAGAGATCACACCACTGTGATTATCTGGGTCATGAAGATCTTTTTTGTACAGTTCTTTCGTGTATTCTTGCCACCTCTTCTTAATATCTTCTGCTTCTGTTAGGTCCAGACCATTTCTGTCCTTTATCAGCCCATCTTTGCATGAAATGTTCCTTTGGTATCTCTAATTTTCTTAGAGATCTCTGGTCTTCCCATTCTATTGTTTTCCTCTATTTATTTGCATTGATCACTGTGAAATGCTTTCTTATCTCCTTGCTATTCTTTGGAGCTTTGCATTCAAATGGGTATATCTCTCCTTTTCTCCTTTGGTCTTCGCTTCCTTTCTTTTTACAGCTATTTGTAAGGCCTCCTCAGACAGCCATTTTGCTTTTTTGCATTTCTCTTTCTTGGGGATGGCCTTGACTCTTGTCTCCTCTACAATGTCATGAACCTCCTTCCATAGATCATCAGGCACTCTGTCTATCAGATCCAGTCCCTTAAATCTATTTCTCACTTCCACTGTATAGTCATAAGGGATTTGATTTAGAATGGTCTAGTGGTTTTCTCCCCTTTCTTCAATTTAAGTCTGAATTTGGCAATAAGAAGTTCATGATCTGAGCCACAGCCAGCTCCCAGTCTTATTTTTGCTGACTGTTTAGAGCTACTCCATCTTTGGCTGCAAAGGATATAATCAATATGATTTCATTGTTGACCATCTGGTGATGTCCATGTATAGAGTCTTCTCTTGTGTTGTTGGAAGAGGGTGTTTGCTATGACCAGTATGTTCTCTTGGCAGAATTCTATTAGCCTTTGCCTTGCTTCATTCTGTACTCCAAGGCCAAATTTTCCTGTTACTCCAGGTGTTTCTTGACTTCCTACTTTTGCATTCCAGTCCCCTGTAATAGGAAAAGGACATCTTTTTTGGATGTTAGTTCTACCAGGTATAAAATAGATAGCTAGTGGGAACCTGGTGCGTAGCTCAGGGAGCTTAGCTTGGTGCTCTGTGATGACCTAGAGTGGTGGGATGGGGCACGGGGAGGCCCAGGAGGGAGGTCTGAGAGGGAGGGGATATACATATACATATAGCGGATTCACTTTGTTGCACAGCAGAAATCAACATAACATTGGAAAGCAATTGCATTCCAATCAATTTTTTTTTTTTAAGGATCTAGTAAAAAAAAAAAAAGGTCAGAAAGGAGTACACTGGTACGAGTTAATGAAAATCAAAAGTATTAAATATATTGGGATATTATTGTTCACTTTAAAAAATATATAAAAGTTCTCACTTTTATTTGAGGCATAGTATTTTTATTCTAACTTGTTTTCCTACTTTTAATAGAAATGGAGATACAAAAAATTTAACTTTATATAAGGAAAATTAAAATAGAAAAGATTTAGGAGGTTAAAATGGAAAGTTAAATATATTTGATAAAATTTTGGGGAAAAAAGAATAGAAGAAAGCCACAGGAAAAATGTTTTTCAAAAAAAAAAAAATAATAGAGAATAGTTCCAGGAACTGATGAGGAACACAAGCCTTTAAACTGAAAAGCTCCACAAAATGCTGAGCAAGATAAATTTTAAACACAAGCACATCATTATCCAAAACACATCATTATGAAATTTCAGTAATAAAAAAAGTCTTCCCAATTAAAGAATAAAAATAACACATTTCAAATTTATCAGCAAAAGAGAACACTAAAATGTAGCTGAATAAGACTTTAAAGTCTTGAGGAAAAATTACTTTGAACTTAAATTTGCCTCTTATTGTATATTCTGCCAAAAAAAAAAAAAGTGTCATTGAAAATGCAAATCAGACCATGCCACTTTCTGTTTAGATTTTTCTGGTAGTTTCACAGCTCACACAGAATGAATACCAAATGTTTCCTGACCCATAAGTCCCTGGAAGATATGGCCCTTGGTTCCTTTACTACTAAGGCTACTAGACTACTTCCCGTCTTTAGTCACACTGAAGTTCTCACAGCTCCCTAGCAAGCTTGCCCCTGATTCAGGGTCTTTATTTTTAGAGTTCCCTCAGCTTAAAATTCTTCTTCCAAATATTCAAATTAGCAGCTATCTCATGTCCTTCTTACCCCTGTCCTTCAAACCTTCCCATCTTAGAATGCCTTTCCTAATTGCACAATGGAAGAACCAAGCCTCTGTCTCATTCGTTCTCACTCACTCAACTTTGTTCTTTCATTTCCTTTACCTGATAAACTACAAATCTGTTGACTCTCTCTTCTTTCTAGAATCTAAAATCAAATCAGCAAGAAATGTGCCATTTTAACCACTGGCTGTATCCTAAGCATCTAAATAATATGAGGCAAGGATATGACCAATGTTCCTTAAGAGAATAAATGACTGGATGAAAGGACCTTCAATAAGGGTGGATAATGGCTCTGACTTTGAACACTCCAGGATGAGAGGTTGTGACTCCTCTCTCCCTTACTCCCAGCTTCTCCTAGGCTCACCTGAACCATGCTATGTAGCTTTAATATCCACAAGTTTTGCTTTTAGGGTGATACAAATGAAGTGGTATAAGCTCAACATTCAGAAAACGAAGATCATGGCATCTGGTCCCATCACTTCATGGGAAATAGATGGGGAAACAGTAGAAACAGTGTCAGACTTTTTGTTTTTTTGGGCTCCAAAATCACTACAGATGGTGACTGCAGCCATGAAATTAAAAGGCGCTTACTCCTTGGAAGAAAAGTTATGACCAACCTAGATAGTATATTAAAAAGCAGAGACATTACTTTGCCGACTAAGGTCCGTCTAGTCAAGGCTATGGTTTTTCCTGTGGTCATGTATGGATGTGAGAGTTGGACTGTGAAGAAGGCTGAGCGCTGAAGAATTCATGCTTTTGAACTGTGGTGTTGGAGAAGACTCTTGAGAGTCCCTTGGACTGCCAGGAGATCCAACCTGTCCATTCTGAAGGAGATCAACCCTGGGATTTCTTTGGAAGGAATGATGCTAAAACTGAAGCTCCAGTACTTTGGCCACCTTATGCAGAGCTGACTCATTGGAAAAGACCCTGATGCTGGGAGGGATTGGGGGCAGGAGGAGAAGGGAACGACCGAGGATGAGATGGCTGGATGGCATCACGGACTCAATGGACGTGAGTCTGAGTGAACTCCAGGAGTTGGTGCTGGACAGGGAGGCCTGGGGTGCTGCGATTCATGGGGTCACAAAGAGTCGGACACGACTGAGCGACTGAACGACTGAACCTTAGATCTACTATCCTTTTAGCAGATGAGCAAAGAGGAACTCTTTGCAGCCATGTGAAAGCACCAACTTGCTTGAGTGAATCTAATGCTTGATTCCAATAATGGGATTGTGAACGCTAATAGCTGTTTCTCCAATTCCTCTTGTCTTTTGCAAACCCGACTTTTCCTATACCAACTTCTGCTCAATTCCAGAATCATTGTCAGGCTCTGCAGTATAGCTCTGTCCTACAATCTCAGGTGACTGAATATATAGTTTATAGCTTCAAAAGCCTAATAAATTGTCTAGGCTTTTCTGTAGGCATAGATTGATACACACACACACACATACACACACACAATCTGGCATATACTGTGTATTCAATAAATGAATATCATGAATACTGGATGAAGGCTCTAATTTTTATTTTCTCTCTGACATCTTGAATTTGGAGTTTCCAAACTTCTTGATATCAGGGGGAAGAATATGGTATATTCTTCAGGTTTTAGGATCTTTCACTCACATATTGTTGCCCAAAGCAAGTCATGTGGCTGTGTGCAATTTCAAGTTAGTATAATTCTACCATTAACCAGTAAATGAACTGAAATATTAACATTCATTCTAATTTCTTCCATACAAGCCTAAAAAACAATAAATTAAATAGGAAGGTAGTGGTGGCCCCCCAAAGAAATGTTTGCAGGAAGAAGAACATAATGCTTTCCAAAAAATAAGCAGAATGAGAAAGAACCTGGATCATATTAAGGATATAATGAAAAGAGCATACGTATTTATCCCAGTAAGAAAAAACAAAAGCAATAGAAAATAGGGAAAAGTTTTAAAAATCAAGCAAAAAATCCATAGTTGAATATGATTCAAATTAAATATGGTTTTGAATAATTGGTTGGGTATAAAAAAGAAATATTATACCATGAGTGGTACCAAATTTGATTCATGAGAACACCTAAGAAGGAAATATAAGCATAACTCTCTGCTTTGCAATGCAATGAGCCAAATTTTTGTGGTCAAGATAGTGTAAAATTCTAAAAAATTAAGATGACATAGACAGCTTATTGGTTTTCAACTTTGTAACTTATTCTATAGGTTAAGCACCTAAGATTATATTTGGAATATAGAACTAAATAGAAATGTTATCAAGCTAGCAATATAAAATTTCATGGAACTTGAACAAATGATGGAAAGAGAAAGTAGGGAGGAAAAATGTAAAAAAATATAAGGGTGCCAATATCTTTAATGTATTGCTTTGAGCATCAGTTATTTGTGATGGAACAGGGAATCGAGTTTTCAGAAACTATTTAAACTTAGAAAAGAAACAATAAGAGAACTATAATAGTAAAATAACTATTAAATGAGAAAGGTATTAGGGAATATCAAGGTTGGATAAGTAAACTAAATCCTCATTTGTAGAAGAAGACAGCAGTAAAATTTTTTAAATTTTATAAATAGTAGTGAAGATGTACTTGGGAGACAGGTAACTGCAAGAAGACCAAACGCTGACATGTGTTAAAATATTGCTCCTGAGAAGGATGGAAGTGAGAATAAATGAAAATGAATTCTTGATTTCCTTTATAAACTCTCCTGTAACATATAGTTTAATGTTGGCTTATATTTCTTCCTGTGCTTCCCTGGTGACTCAGATATTAAAGAAAAGTGAAAGTGAAAGTAACTCGGTCTTGCCCAACTCTTAGCGACCCCAGGGACTATACAGTCCATAGAATTCTCCACACCAGAATACTAGAGTGGGTACCCGTTTCCTTCTCCAGAGGATCTTCTCAATCCAGGGATAGAACCCAGGTCTCCAGCATTGCAGGCAGATCCTTTACCAGCTGAGCATCAAGGGAAGCCCCAGACAGTAAGGATTCTGCCTGCAATGCAGGAAACCTGGATTCTATCCCTGGTTTGGGAAGATCCCCTGGAGAAGGAATTGGCTACCCATTTCAGTATTCTTGCCTGGAGAATTATGAACACAAGAGCCTGGCAGGCTACAGTCCATGAGGCTGCAAAGAGTCATACACAACTGAGCAACTAACTCTTTCACTTTTATTTCTTCTATAAAATACTTTCTAAAACACCATACAATGCATATATTAATGGGATATAAAGCCCTTTAAGTATTACAGACAGAAAGTTGACTGGCTTGTTCACATAATAAGCCACAAGTCAGGTAATTTTAAAGCATGGCAACCAAAATGCTACACGGAGAGAGCAGGCGGGATGGGGTGTTGCTTGAGGATAATTGACACCTAAGAAGTTATATCGTGAGGAAGAAGGAGATTACTGTTAGACTCAACCCATAGCTTTGTGTTGAGCAGTCTTTGGTGAGACCAGTTTTTGTGGGAAATATACAATTACCCCTTAAATTGTGTGAAGTAGCTGGATGGCATCACTGACTTGATGAACGTGAGTCTGAGTGAACTCCGGGAGATGGTGATGGACAGGAAGGCCTGGCATGCTGCAGTTCATGAGGTCGCAAAGAGTCGAACACGACTGAGTGACTGAACTGAACTGAACTGATGAGGTTAATATTTATATGAATAAATGCCAGAAAAGCTGAGTGACTGTTTTTTATCGGGATGTCATGTACTGTATTGTTCTGCAAATTTTTGAGACTGATGAATCCAATGAAATAAGAATGAAAAAAAAAGATGAAGGTGACATTTTTAAAGTACAATCTTAGAAAGATATGAAAAATAGGAAATGTAAAATACCAACAATGGTCTGTCTAGTCAAAGCTATGGTTTTCCCAGTAGTCATGTATGGATGTGAAAGTTGGACTATAAAGAAAGCTGAGCTCCAAACAATTGATGCTTTTGAACTGTGGTGTTGAAGAAGACTCTTGAGAGTCCATTGGACTGCAAGAAGATCAAACCAGTCAGTCCTAAAGGAAATCAGTCCTGAATATTCATTGGAAAGACTGATGCTGAAGCTGAAAACTCCAATACTTTGGCCACCTGATGGGAAGAATTGACTCATTGGAAAAGACCCTGATGCTGGGAAAGATTGCTGGAGGAGAAAGGGATGACAGAGGGTGAGATGGTTGTATGGCATCACTGATGGAATGGATTGAGTTTGAGTAGGCTTCAGGAGTTGGTGATGGACGGTTAAGCCTGGTGTGCTGCATTCAACGGAGTCGCAAAGAGTTGGACACGACTGAATGACTGAACTGAAAAAGGCAGCTCTTGGACTTTACCTAGCACTTAGAGTACTTTTTTTAAGAGGCATTGAACTGTACATATTTTTGTTTTTTGGCACACCTTGATGGAACCTGTGCTCCCTGCATTGGAAGTGCAGAGTCTTAACCACTGGACCACCAGGGAAGACCGTAGAGCACATTTATTAGCAATACAATTCTTTCATCCTTACCAATATTCTTCAGTTTGGCCTAATGCCTTGTAAGAAGAATTTTCTTAGATGATAAGAGTACTGTTCATTGCCAAGTATGGCAATGTTAGACAGTGTCATAATTTTGCCACTACAAGCAACTATCTATGATAAATTTTGAAAATAACAATAAATATATTGTTTATCTTAATAGTGTCATTTTAATAGAAACAATAGTCCCATATCTTGAAATGAAATTGCAGATGCTTTAGAAATTATGATGTATTTTTTAAATGATTGCCTCAATTAGTTCTTGTTTTACATGTGTAATTCACCAAGATTGAATTTTTTTAAATTGTCTGCTTTTTTCAATAGCAATAATTTTGTATTGGCACTTGGAAGCAGCATTTATGTGAGTCTGAGAATACTCTGGAGGTTCCTTAGGGTGGAGTATGTGAGTTATAAATTTATCTTTTCACTTAAAATGTTTTGTTTTGTTTTGTTTTTTTTCTCCCAGAAGACCATGCTTTGGATAATTCCTTAGTGCTCTTACAAATCTGTGTCCTCCTTTTGAGATATCAAAGGACTCCATATTCATGTACAGAGTCCTGACAATTTCCCATTAGTTAGGAATTCTCAGATGAGCAACAATTTCCACAAGCAACTGGTTGCTCAAGGAAGCCTCTCCGTTCAGTCACTTAGTCGTGTCCGACTCTTTGCGACCCCATGAATCGCAGCACGCCAGGCCTCCCTGTCCATCACCAACTCCCGGAGTTCGCTCACACTCACGTCCCTTGAGTCCGTGATGCCATCCAGCCAGATCATCCTCGGTCATCCCCTTCTCCTCCTGCCCCCAATCCCTCCCAGCATCAGGGTCTTTTCCAATGACTCAACTCTTCACATGAGGTGGCCAAAGTACTGGAGCTTCAGTTTTAGCATCATTCCTTCCAAAGAAATCCCAAGGTTGATCTCCTTCAGAATGGACAGGTTGGATCTCCTTGCAATCCAAGGGACTCTCAAGAGTCTTCTCCAACACCACAGTTCAAAAGCATCAATTCTTCTGCACTCAGCCTTCTTCACAGTCCAACTCTCACATCCATACATGACCACAGGAAAAACCATAGCCTTGACTAGACGGACCTTAGTCGGCAAAGTAATGTCTCTGCTTTTGAATATACTATCTAGGTTGGTCATAACTTTTCTTCCAAGGAGTAAGCGCCTTTTAATTTCATGGCTGCAGTCACCATCTGCAGTGATTTTGGAGCCCAAAAAAACAAAGTCTGACACTGTT